>CAWUFW010001384.1:2522500-2881694 GCA_963921515.1 Calotriton arnoldi
ATGTTTGCCAGTGTGCAACATTCCGTCCATCATCTTGTGTGTTTTGCAACCTAGTGATATGGCCTAAAAGTGACTACATTCGGGAGGCCATAAGACAACTTGATAACCCTGATTGTTATGAGAGAACTACAATAAAAGAATATAACAAGGCAAAGGAGATTTTACAGAAACAATTGGCACAATGGAGACGGGAAGGGCTTATATCCACTGATGAATACAAATTTATGTATAAAGAGTTTCCAGTCCTTCCCGTACTATATTTAATTCCCAAAGTGCATAAAAATACTATGCCGATCCCAGGAAGGCCCATCATTTCGGCTATCAATAGCATGGGAGAACAAGTAGGACAATACATCGATTTGTTCCTACAAGATATAGTAAAGGAATTACCCAGCTATGTGAAGGATACAGGGGACTTCCTTATGAAAACCAAAGACATAGTATGGACAGATGATTTACTGTTGATCACCCTAGATATAGAGTCTCTCTATACGAGTATAGATCACAATATGGGTTTACGAGCAGTTAAATATTTTCTTGGTAGGAGACCGTGTGATTTGTATGAACATAATAAGGTGGTTTTGGATCTTATTTCATGGTGCCTGAATAACAACTTTTTTCTTTTTGGCAAAGACATATTCAAGCAAGTGAGAGGAGTCGCGATGGGTGCCTGTTTCTCCCCCAGCTATGCGTGTTTGCACGTTGGCTGGTGGGAGGAACAGGTTCTGAAACGTGAACAATGTGAAAAGTTTGATCAGCATGTGGTATGTTATTTGACATATATTGACAATGTTTTCATACTATGGAAAGGTGATGAAAGGGAAGCTCATGAATTTATTGAAGTTATTAACACCAATTCAATGAATCTGAAATTTACTTCCAATATAAATAAGTCCAACATTGAATTTTTGGATGTTAAAGTCTACATCAAGGATGGCAAATTTGAAACAACTTTATTTAGAAAGCCATCATCGGGAAATGTCACACTTCATGCAAGTAGTGCCCATCCTAAGCACCTCATAGCAAGTATACCCTATGGGGAGGCTTTAAGAGTTAAACGGATTTGTAGTCTAGAATCTGATTTTACCAATTGCTTGCAGGAAACTATGAGCAGACTCAGAGTAAGAGGGTATAGTGACAGAATTTTAAATGAAGCTATGGAAAAGGCGAGTTCCAGACCAAGAATGAGTCTTTTTAAGAGTAATGTTAGTGTCACACATGACTCACCCACTGAATCTGAAATCCCACATAAGGAAAATGAAGGCCCTAGATTAATTACCACGTACAGCAATGAGGAAAGAAAAATCAGATCTATAGTCAAAAAGAATTGGCCAATTGTCCTCACTGACGGAGTGTTGCGCACTAGATTACCTGCAACTCCCATGATCACTTTCAGGAGAGCGAAGTGCATGGGCTCCATTTTGGATAAAAGTTGCCCTGAGACCAGACAGTCTACAACTTGGCTTAAACCAGCTCAAGGTTTTAGAAAATGTACTACCTGCAGGGCCTGCAAGTTGGCATCAGTAAGACTCTTTATGTGACCCCATTCAGCAGGAAAGAAATAGCCATTGTGGGCAGCTTTAATTGTAAAACTGATCACGCGGTGTATGTTCTGACATGCACTTGTGGCCTCAACTACATTGGTAGTACCAAGCTACAGGTGCATGTCAGAATTTTGCAACATCTACAGGCTATCTTACACAGCGATCCAGCATATCCAGTAGCGAGGCATTTTAAAAGAACACATGATAATGATGTGAATTGCCTCACATATTATGTGATTGGTTCTGTTCCCAAACCTAGGCGTGGGGGGAATAGGGAACGGCAGCTAAGGCAGCTGGAGACAAAAATGATCCTTGAGCTCGATAGCAAGTGGCCCAATGGCCTAAACAATTCTGAAGACATGTATAATTTTCTCTAAATTTGAAAGAGTAGTATGGCTTTTGGTAGAGAGAATTTATATCTTTGATGCATTGATATACAGTAGCTGGAGCAGTTTCTTTATTAGTTAATAATATTTGCACATTTGTTTGGAACTTTTAGGATTTCAAATGAATGGACCAGGACAGATTGTTTTTAGTCATGATGTAATGATTATAGTGCCTCTTCTGCTGGAGCAATGAATTTTATAATGATGGAAAATAAAAAAAAAATTAGTATGATGTTTTTTAGCAAGGTTATTTATATGATTTTAGCAGTATTGACCAGGATGATGTTTTTACTGTTATGAATATATGTAAGATTTGCACACACCATACTATCAACCTTTATTGGATATATTCCATATAGTTTGCATTTTAGTACTCTTTGTGCACTTTTGTCTTTTGCTGCTATGCACTTATGCACTTTAGGGTTTTTTTGTTCTTGTTTTTTTAAAAAATAAATACCAAACAGGAATCTTTGCAATATTAACTTGCAATGAATAATAAACATTGTGACAAATAAGGATTTATCCAGAAAGGGTGACATCTGTAGAGCATATTATACATACATTTTTTATTTTTGGTCAACTTCATAAGACTGGACGACAAATGTTTTGTAAATCAAGGTATTAGCACCGACATAACGATAACTGTTTGGTTATTTCAGCATCAGCCGATGATAGATTCTATGTCCAACATAAGGCTTGCCAGATATGATATACTTGTATAAGTAATCAGGTACTTGCTGACAATAGATGTCGTGTTTAAAAAGAATAATTGATCAAAATATGTGATATATATTTTTAATATATTTATACAGATATATATTAATATGCTTGGTAGGCAATAGCATGAGTCAAGATTTATGACTCATATATTTCAAGATTTTTAGCCTTCGTAATTTCTTGTGCAAATATGACAAGTTGTTGGATTGCTAAGTCTGTTTTCCCTGTTTGCGGTCACATGACACGGAACCCGAGAGGGAGGGGGGTGTGCACTCAGCAACATTTAAAAACAAACATGGATGACTGTTCTCCGTATATGAACAGGGCTGTCTGAGCCCGAAACGTGTCATCGTTTTGTGAGGAGAAGGTCGCAATAAAACATCTTGCCTGATACCCTGTGGTCCGTCTCTCCTTCATCGCCGTCAGGAGGTTGCGGGAGGTTGTGAAATTTTTGGATATATATATATATAATATAGATATAGTAATGACGCGCACAACAGCAAGGAACTCTTCAGCATCATCAAGGAGTTCGCCCAGCCCACCAGCGAGTCTACCGACATCCCTCCCTCACAAGACCTCTGCGACAAACTCAGCACCTTTTTCCACCACAAAATCAAGAGCATCTACGACAACTTCGACGAAGACAACCAACACACTGAACCCTCACCAACCCGACACCCAGAAACCAGCGATTGACTACTGGACAGCCCTCACCACCGAAGACACACTGAAGACAATGAAGTCAATCCACTCAGGGGCCCCCACGGACCCCTGCCCCCACCACATCTTCAACAGAGCCGCCGACACCATCGCACCCATGCTCCGCCACACCATCAACCGCTCCCTGGCGACCGCCTCGTTCCCCGACGACTGGAAACACGCTGAGGTCAACCCCCTCCTAAAGAAACCCTCAGCGGACCCCACATACCTCAAAAACTACAGACCCATCTCCCTGCTCCCGTTCCCAGCGAAAGTCATCGAGAAAGCCATCAACAGCCAACTCGCCACATTCATTGAAGAACACAACATCCTCGACTCCTCCCAATCCGGATTCAGAAAAAAAACACAGTACGGAAACCGCCCTCCTCGCCGCAACAGACGACATCCGCACCCTACTGGACAAAGGAGAAACTGTAGCCCTCATCCTCCTCGACCTATCAGCGGCGTTCGACACAGTCTCCCACCGCACCCTAATACGCAGACTCTACGACGCAGGAATCCAGGACAAGGCCCTCGACTGGATCCGCTCCTTCCTCTAAGGCAGGACGCAGCGGGTCAGAGCCCCCCCCCTTCCTCTCGGACCCCACACCTACCACCTGCGGAGTCCCCCAGGGCTCCTCCCTCAGCCCGACGCTCTTCAACGTCTACATGGCTCCACTCGCCCCCATCGTCAGAACCTACGGACTCAACATCGTGTCATACGCAGACGACACCCAACTCATCCTCTCCCTATCCAACGAGCCCAACACCGCCAGACGCAACTTTCGAGAAGGCATGGAAACCGTCGCCAAATGGATGAAAAACAGCTGCCTACAACTAAACACCAACAAAACAGAAGTACTCATCATGGGCCCAAACCCAGACGCCTGGAGCGACACCTGGTTGCCCCCCGCCCTCGGAAACCCTCCAACCCCCATGGACCACGCACGCAACCTGGGAATCATCCTGGACTCCGAGCTCAAAATGGACCGCCAGATCAACTCCGTCTCGTCTTCCTGCTTCCACACCCTCCGCCTCCTTCGTAAGACCTTCAAATGGATCCCCCTCGAACACCGAAAGACCGTCACTCAAGCCCTGGTCACCAGCAGACTCGACTACGGCAACGCACTCTACGCCGGAATAAACAAAAACCTCACCCGCAAGCTACAGAACATCCAGAACGCCACCGCAAGACTGGTCCTCAACCTGCCAAAACACTGCCACATCTCCCAGCACCTGCGCACACTCCACTGGCTCCCCGTCGAGGCGAGAATCACCTTCAAGATGCTCACCCACGCACACAAGGCCCTCCACGGCACCGGACCAGCATGCCTGAACAGCCGACTCAAATTCCACACACCCCAAAGGACCCGACGATCAGCCCAGCTCTCCTACGCCGTGGTCCCCCGCACCAGAAAGACCAGATCGGGAGGCTGCTCCTTCTCCTTCCTCGCGGCCAAAGCATGGAACGTCCTTCCGCTCCACCTCAGACAGACAACATCGCTCCCCATCTTCGCAAGAAACCTCAAAACCTGGCTCTTCGACAGACCCCCTCCTTGATGGAATGGAACCTGCACCCCACCCCTAGCGCCTTGAGACCCTTACGGGTGAGTAGTCGCGCTTTAACAAACCCTTGATTGATTGATTTTTGGGTAAAATTGTAGTTCTAAGTGCCAAAGGTTTGGGGTTTAAAATGTATGTTTCTTAATATTATTATTTATTTATTTATTTTTATTTTTAGAGTTTTCTATAGCGCGAACAAGACCCTGAGTAGGGTATCAGAGCGCTTTACAATACATAGCAGAGCAAGTATAAAAACATTTTAGCAAGGTTCGGCAGAGAGCAAAACGATAATAGAGATGATTTGTTCGGTGCAGTAGGAACAAGTTCAAGTACGAGCAAATCATAAAAGCGAGGGTGTCATCACAGGAAATATAGATACAAGTTTGTAGTAGTTGAATGGTTCAATGCAGGCAGGAGTGATATCGAGAGTAGAGTTTACTTCGGAGTCGGAGAGGGGCAAGTCAGAGAGTTAGCTGGTGTGATTGATGGGGCCCATTTTGAAAAGATTTATTTGAATAATTGCCAAATTTATACGATGAGTGAGACTCTTGTACCGTAAAACAATTGTTGGTTTATACTAGAGAACTCCACAATACAAAAGCAATTAAAATATAAATTAACCCCCCACTTTTTCTAGAGACTGCCTCATCAAGCCTAGATGAGAACTCTGTCCCTCAGAGTGCATGAGTCTCTAAAAATAATCTTTACACAACTTCACTATTGTACATGATCGTGAATGGTTGCCTTATCACATTATGGATTGCTGTAAAGTAGTGCTTTCCAAATTGTAGGTGCAACACAATGGTGGGACGCGAGCTGATTTTTGGCGGGTCACGAAAGTCCAAGTAGTAAATAAAGATGACTTTAAATTCTGTATTTATCTTGTCACATTTGCTGTGCATCAAAGACTGAGGTCAGATGTCAGGCTATGTCTTCTCACAAATTGCTGCTATTTATGTTTTTTAACATGTAGGTTTCTGTTTACAAACTCCTCTCACTTTGCCAGCAGAGAAAGAAAAGTAAAGTGAATTGCTGTAGGATGTCATTTTTGTGTAACACACAACAAAATGTAAATACATATAAATTAACTGTAAACATTCAACTCTTAGGAAAGCAAAAATGATTATGAAGTGTGATAGAAATACAGATTTTAATAGGATCTAAACAAATCAGGACACTTTACTTGGTGAGGCACAAATGATGAATATTCAATGAAACCCGATTTCCACACATTATCATTCATGTGCAATATAGTTTTATCAATAAAACATTGTCTGCGCAAATTTAGTGGTGATTTAAATGGAAAGTGTACTGTCCTTAAATGACTGTGTGCTACCAAACAATGCTTTACTTACACTAAAAAATCACCCGCCTCATGTCCATTAAAGCTATGTGGGTCGCAAAAGTTTGTCATTTAAGCATTGGGTCATGACTGTAAAAAATTTGGGATCCACTGCTGTAGTACCCTCTTGATCTTGAAATGGATGTTAATTTATTTTCCAACATAAGGTGCTAATAAAATATTCATATGTTTGTGAGAACTCTCTTACTGTCTCGTAAAACTCTGCATGGCTCCTCATATTTGCATGTTTCCTAAACAGTGACATTTCAGCAAGGCCGGACTGGCCATACCGGCAATTTGGCCTTTCCCCGAGAGGCTAAAAGGGTGGGGGGGGCGCTTTTGTTACTTGGGGCCGGTTTTGTAGCAGTGCAGCAGTTTTAAAAGCACTTCAGAGTTCCTTTTATATCCAACAGTTTTCAGGCAACAATAAAAGTGTCAAGATAACTCTGGTGATTAACGTACCTGCTAAGAGAGGTCAGAGTTTTGTCTAGTGGCAGTTTTGACTATTTAGGGTTGAGCAGAGGATTCATATGCCTGCTGCAAAGAGCGTGCACTGCGCAGATCACAGAATAGTATTTTTAATGTGCATAGCTCAGTGGGTTACTGCTTTTGTCACAGATATCATTTTGTTACTGTGCACTTCATAAGTTACAATAGTAATCTGGGTTAGAAAGTTATTTTTTTTTTGTCCCAGTCTTTCATTATCCTAATTTTGCTAAAAAGGATTTGTTTGGGTAGAAATACGTTCTTATTAGTAAAGTCAACCCTGACCACTGTGTTACGTTCCGAATCATGAGTTTGTGCTTCCTCAGACCAAGCGCTCTTAAAAAATGCCTATCAGTATGGATGACGTGTGAATTCTACACCTTGTAGCCCCCTTTATCTTATGTAACATTTTATATACACTGATTTACACATGTACGATTCATTGTCTCTGTATGTGTGGGATGTAAAATGCTATGACTCCCCCTCACTGGTATGAGAGGTGCTATAAAACAAATGAAGTACATGTGAGAGAGGGGCTCTGGAGAGATGAGAGGCAAAGTTGGAGGGTGATAGTGTGGGAATCATTGAAGAGCCCCAATAAAGACTGCTGTATCCTGGTGCACTGTAAAGACATCATTTACTGCGCTTTAAAAATGAACACAATTGAATATATAATGAAATATGTGTTGTGGGCCTTTTTCCCCAAATTTTGATGATTCTACCACTCCCCACCCACACCCCCTTCAAGTTTGGTCTGACTAAATTTGCCTGGGCTGCTTTGGGTTCCCAGTCCTGCCCTGCATTTCATCACACCAAGCTATAACACAGTAACAGCATAACTGGACTGCCTTGTAACGAGCATGAATTTGAATGCATTTCATAATGCTTACAAGTGGCATTCTGGTCGAAAATAGGAAATGTATAATTTTCATTGGGTAGCTACACAGATTTTAGTGAATTCAGTCAACCTTTGGACCACTAATCGGAATCAAACATATTCAACAAAAGATGAACGTAATGAATTACAACTTGTTTGCACCAAGTTCAACCCTAAGTTTAATGTATTTCAATTGATTTACAAGGTTTTAATCTATGAGCAGTGTGATTTATGTAAATCTGGATTAATTCTATAAACAGATTTTTTAATGATAGTCATTTATTGACCCGGTGAGTTCCCAGTAGAGGCTGCGTGGGTTAGGAGAGTTATCACTTTATGATATTTCCATGAAATCCGACCGTCACACGTTCGGAGCAGGAAGTGTTGTCGGCAGCGCTTGAACCGCCTTCTTCACTACTGTGGCAAAGTCAGGACTCACCTGACTGTAGAGCACCCTGATCGGCCCGAGATACTGCGAGGAGGTGCAGGGCACTACCTCTACCTCTACCTCTGCACTTTATAACAATCCACTGCTGTTCTGGGAAACATTGGGCAGCATCGAACAGAATACCCTTTGAAACTCAAGCTCATATTGACTTGGAAGCAATATGAACAGGGCTTGTGTATCCTTAAACTGTAGAGAGAGAGAGAAATAAAGAGCCTCTCATCAGCATATTTAAGAGGCATCATGGGCAACATAACATTTACAATGCAATGTCTGACTCCAGTCGTAATACTGTAGTTTTATAAAGAGCTAAATTGAAAAACTGCCAAAATCCACTTTGAATGACACTTCCCACAAGCAATAGCTGAAAAGGACACAGTGTTTGTGGTTGGACCTGTTTTTGTGCATCATGCCTATTAGAACAGCTGTACACAGATGTGTATTGTACATTGATTAACCTTAATTGTATTGACAATTTATTGTCTTACAAAAATGTAACAAAAGATATCTATCAATACAAAAAGTCTCTAAAATCTATACATTTACAGTTAACACTCATTCAAAGGTTGTCCATATTAACAGCTGCCAGTCTGACTTTATTCCTGTAGGAGCAATTGTATGATTTATTGACATACTTTGCAAATATAAAAGAGAGAATACAAGTGCATTTAAATTAACAGTAAATGAATAAAATTATAATTGTTAATTGCTTGTTCATAAAGATCTATTTAAATAAAAGCATACAGCTTTTTCTAACACAAAAGTAAAAATGCAGTTATTAACAATTACTAGAAATATTGACAACTTTATTCATTGCATGATGCAGAAGAAAAACAGCTGTTTTTAATTACATTGCACAGCAAAAGAAAGGTGTGAACAACGTGTAATGGTGTTTCATTTAAATATTATTTGTAGGGCCTCTTAACGTAGTTCATATCCTTATTCCTTGCAGGCCAGTGAAGAAAGCGGAAGCCTGACATCTTTCACTTTTCCTGCTACTACATCCAGCATGCCTGATATGTCGGAAATTGAACCCAAAACACAGGCCTGTAAGATTTGTTTGTGTGTTTTTTTGTGAATTTACGAGTATTGTAGTTCATAGAAGTAATCTGTTTTCAGATTTGCAGAGTAGACAATTGGATGATCTGATTTTTAATGGTGATCTTCCCTGCCTGTGGCAAACATGTTTATTGATCTGAACACTAAGAGTTGCTTGACATTAAAGGAAATTAAAATGCCTACTTATTGGAGAAGCAGGTCACCTGGCCTTCAGACATTCATCGTGACAGTGACATATAACAAAACAAATTCATGAAGTCTTTCACAAATACAAATTATATACTGCTCTATACAATACAGTAAGAACACACAGAAAGTTTAGAATAGAGTTCCAAATATTATTAGCTAAGGTTGAGGTTTAGAGCTTAGGTACCAAAGACAAATGAACTGGCAATCATGTTCAGTAATGGTGGAGGATCTTGTTTAAATCAATAAAGTTAATGTTTTCAGAAACAGAAGGTATAGTCTGTGACAAAACTCCTCGATTAGCAATAAGTATCTTTACAGTTCTGTATTTGCATTGATTGGCATATGTTAATAAGGTTCATGTTACATTATATATGAACGCAATGGAACAATTGTTCTGTCTACAACATAAACATTTTTTATGATTTCTCTTGGTTAAGCAAAATGACATACTTGGCTTTCTAAAGTGGACATCACTTTTAACAACTTCGATATGTAAATCATGGCCATTGAAATTTTATTTGATATTTAAAGTATGTTTCGCTTCAGTGTTAACTATGTTGCATAGTACTATTGTACTGGTTCCCCTTCAGTTCCATCTAGAGATCCAAGAGAGCATGCAGTAATAGAAACTGAGTTATGTGTCTTTTATTTTTATTGGTATATCATTCTGCGACTCAAAAAAACAACATCACATTTGAGGTACTTTTTGTTTTTTCTAAAACAGCATTCCTCTTTTACGTTACAATTATACTTGCTATTCTTGGATGAGAATTGTTTCAGTGATGCTAGAGATGAGCAGAGCGACTTCTCTAATATAATTTATTAAGCCAATATTCTCTGTTTCCCAATATTACTCCCTGCCTCTCCCTTACCTGCAGGCCACTGTTCCACTACTCCTTTGGTAGCCATCAAACTTCGGTTCTGTCTAAGTAGAACACCAGAGGAAATGTAGAAATTGCAATTGTTGACTGTGAATTTTATCCATTGTTTTGTTTCAGCTTCTGAAATACAAGGTCTCAGGGCTGTGGAAATAAAAAAGGTATGTTGTAACATAAAAAAGCAGTTATTGACAGAATATCAAATATACGCTTATACAAAGAGAAGAATGTGTTTACATCATCGTACATTGTCATTAAACATGCTTCACAAGAAACGGCATAATCTATGCCATTGACTCCAAGATCTGGTTGAAGATGATAGTAATAATTATGTAAATGTATGTTCGAGGCATATGAGCTGCAGATCGTACACTGTGCATGAGATCGTCATCTGGTGTTGGGCTCGGATGCTTGCACTTTGTTGTTGTCTTGGAAGAGTCTTTTGTAGTCACGAGATAGGTGACTCCTCCTTTGGACGATAGTGCGCATGGGCATCGACTCCATGGTTAGATTGTTTTTTTCCGCCATCGGGTTCGGATGTACCTTGCTGCGCTCCGGATCCACATCGATCGGTTCCCCTCTCGACGCGCAGAAGAACCTCCTACCGTTCGACGGTATTGTTTTCGATCGCGATCCCCTCATCGCGTCTCCACTCCAACACTGTTTCGAGTCCGGTCGCCGACGTTGGTCCGTTGGGCGTGTCGGCGCCATCATCCAGCATATGGAAAGGACTCCATTTAAAAATGCAGGTGTGGGGCTAACTTCCACACACAGATCTCCACGAGATCTGTAATCTTTGCCTCTCTCCAGAACACGAGAGCCAACACTGCCAAGCCTGTGACTCCTTTCGGTCCAAAAGACCATCCGTGATCGCCGGGCCCGACGACACGAAATGTCCAGGTCAGCCGCTCCCGCACCGGACGACATCTTTGACACAGGCTCCGACAACCCGGACACCGGAGATTTACAAATCGACACCTCCGGAGCCGAAGACTCAGGGTCCGACGACCAACTCATCACACCACACCAACGTACTGTGAGTACTGACGTCGATGCCCCTGCCCCCAAGAAACAAAAGGCTTCGGTCACACCTTCGCCTTCGGGCCTAGGTCTGCACCATCACAAAGCTTCAGGAGCCCCGCCTTCCGGCTCGACTCCCAAGCACCTAAAGCCTTCTGGCAGCTCGGGACCGAGCCAGCCACGTCCCGGAGCCGAAAAACACTCATCGGCACCGAAACACAAGACTAAGGTCTCGGCACCAACAGACCCTTCGGCGCCAAAGTCCAAGGTCCCAGACGCCTCGACACCGAAGCATACCAAACCTTCGGAGTCGACAAAAACCCTCGGTGTCGAAAACTTCACCAAAGGACACCAAACAACCTCGCAAGCCCAAACAACACTCGGAGCCGAAATCTTCGATGCCGACCAAACACGCCAGCTCAGAAGAACTCTTGGTTCCCATCGACCCAAAGCAGAAAACTCTGCACATTGACCCTATTACCGGACAGGTACAATCAGTAATACCTCACAAGAGGAAGATACAGGAACCAACCACACCTGAGCCACCTCATAAGAAGAAAGACTCTTCCACATCACCTATAAGGTCTTTCTCTCCACCTCCACAACACCTCAGCCCTCTACACTCCCCGCCTCACTCTCCTCCACCTTGTTTTTCACCACAAGGGGATACAGACAGGGAGGATCATGATGATGACATGCAGTCACCTCACAACACCTACACTGATGACGACCTTCACAGTATCCCACCACAAGACCCCTGGGACAGTTATGACCTCCCAGATATACCTGTCCCTGAACCATACCCATCAAAAGCCTCACCTCCAGATGATGCTATAGGGTTTTCACAGGTGATAAACAGGGCAGCACAATACCATGGTGTCAAGTTACACTCAGACCCCTGGAAGAAGACTTTTTACTAGAAACTTTTAGCCAGCCTCAAAAGTCTACCCATACTCTAACTATGCTTAAAGGCATTATTAAACATGCCCCTGAGGTCTTCAAAGACCCAGTTAGGGCTAGGGTTCTTAACCCAAGGATCGAGAAAAATATAAACCTGCCCCTTCTGACCCAGCTTATATTAAAGGCCAACTCCCTCTAGACTCATTAGTAGTTGCTAATGCACGGAAAAGGGCAAACTCCCAGACTACTGGTGAGACACCACCACCACACAAGGAGTCCAAATTACTCAACACATCGGGAAAAAGAGTTGCGTCTCAAGCAGCAAACATGTGGCGCATCGCCAATTCCCAAGCCTTACTGGCGAGATATGACAGAGCCCATTACGACGAGCTTGAAAAGCTCATTGAGCACCTTCCAGATCAGTATAAGACCAAGGCCAATGATCTAATACAAGAAGGCAAGATTGTCACAAACACCTCAATAAAGTGCGCCCTTGACGCAGCAGATACAGCAGCACGCACAATAAACTCAAGCGTTTTGCTGCGCAGACACGCATGGCTACGAATATCTGGCTTCAAGCAGGAGGTACAATCTACCATCCTCAATCAACCCTTAGACCAGGAACACCTGTTTGGGCCTAATGTGGACACTTCTCTAGAAAAAATGAAGAAGGACACAGACACAGCCAAAGCTATGGGAGCTCTACAAGCCACACCTAGCAGAGGTTCCTTTCGTCGCTCCTTATATAGAGGCGGCTCCAAAACTACAGCCACAGACACCACCTCTGCTAACTACAAAAACACCACTCAAACCTCCTCTAATAGAGGTTACTCCAGAGGTAATTACAGAGGTAATAACAACAGGGGTAGAGGACGCGGGTTTAACACACGCACCTCCCCTACCACCAAACAGTGACTTCCCTCCGTTTCCCCCCGATCATTCCACTCTCGCCGGGGGAAGACTGTCAAAGTTCCTACCTGCGTGGAATTCCATCACCACCGACAGGTGGGTAATACAAATTATCCAGTATGGTTACTGCCTCGAACTCACTTCTACTCCCCCAACATACCACCCAGACAGCGTCCCATGTCCACGGAACATCTAACGCTCCTCAATCAAGAGGTTCTCTCTATGCTCCAAAAGCACGCAATAGAACCAGTCCCTCTACAACATCAGGGCACAGGGGTTTACTCACTATACTTTCTAATCCCCAAAAGGATCGGTTCCCTCAGGCCCATACTGGACCTCAGACCCTCAACTATTACATTCACTCAGATCATTTTCACATGATCACTCTTCAACAAATACTTCCACTACTCCAACAAGGCGACTTCCTTGCCACACTAGATCTCAAGGACGCCTATTTCCATATTCCCATTCACCCTGCGCACAGGAAATACCTAAGGTTCATAGTGGACGGACAACATTATCAGTTCAAAGTCCTCCCATTCGGGGTGGCAACAGCACCAAGGGTTTTCACCAAGTGCCTAGCAGTAGTAGCTGCGCACTTACGAAGACAACACATTCACGTGTTTCCGTATCTAGACGACTGGCTAATAAAAGCCAAGTCACACAACCAATGTGTACAGCACACACTCCAAACAGTTCGGCTACTACACAATTTGGGGTTCACAATAAACCATACCAAATCGCATCTCCATCCCTCCTACATACATCAGTACCTAGGAGCCACAATCGATACCTCCAGGGCCCTTGCATACCCCAATCCTTCCAGGATAACAAGTATGCAAGCCCTCATCAACAAATTCCTACCTCAACACTACCTTCCAGCTCGAGTGTTTATGCAACTCGTAGGAATGATGGCCTCGTGCATCTTTATTGTCCCTCACGCACGACTTCAAATGCGGCCCCTGCAAGAATGCTTAGCACGTCAGTGGAACCAAGCTCAGGGCCAGCTTACAGATCTGGTGTTGGTAGACAGCCGCACTCATCGCTCTCTGCAATGGTGGAACATACAAAACATTTCCAAAGGGCGGCCGTTCCTAGAGCCAGTTCCACAAATAGTGCTCACAACAGACGCATCTCTCACCGGGTGGGGAGCTCACCTCCTTACCCACACAACGCAGGGCAGCTGGACCAAGTCACAAAAACTGCTCCACATCAACCACCTAGAATTATTAGCAATATTTCTAGCGCTAAAGTCATTCCAACCGCATCTTACTCACAAGACTGTCTTAGTCAAAACAGACAACATGACAGCAATGTACTATGTACAAAAACAGGGGGGACACACTCTCTACAGCTGTCTCGCCTGGCGCAAGCCATATGGAGATGGGCCATTCCTCAAAACATTTACCTCCTTGCAGAACACCTTCCAGGAGTTCACAATCACATTGCGGATCTGTTAAGTCGACAGACACAACAGATTCACGAATGGGAACTGCATCCGCAAGTTCTACAACCTTTTTCCAAATGTGGGGCCATCCACAAATAGACCTGTTCGCCACACAAGAAAACACAAAATGCCCAACCTTCGCCGCCAGGTTCCCACACCCGTCGTCCAAGGGCAATGCAATATGGATGAACTGGTCAGGCAGATTTGCATACGCTTTTCCGCCTCTCCCACTCATTCCCCTAGTAGTACGCAAACTCAGACAACAGTCTCTAACAATGATCCTAGTTGCTCCCACATGGGCAAGACAACCATGGTTCACAACACTTCTCGAACTCTCAGTAGTTCCACACCACAAACTGCACCTCTCTCCACACCTCTTAACTCAGAACCATGGAGAGATCAGACACCCCGATCCAGGTCAACTGAATCTGGCAATATGGCTCCTGAAGTCCTAGAGTTCGGTTACCTTAACCTTCCACCTGAGTGTATGCAGGTCATTAAAGAAGCCAGACGTCCCACTACCAGGGCTTGTTATGCAGCAAAATGGAAAAGGTTTGCTATTTATTGCAATAACAACAATATCAACCCACTAGATGCCTCCATACAAAACATTATCTGTTACTTGCTGCATCTGCAAACATGTAACCTAGCATACTCATCCATAAGATTACATCTTGCCGCTCTAGCCGCATACTTACAAAACAGACAGCATTTGTCACTGTTTCGAGTACCTGCAATTAAAGCCTTTATGGAAGGCCTTAAAAGAATCATTCCCCCTAGATTGCCACCCTCTCCAGCATGGAATCTAAATATTGTCCTCACCAGGCTCATGGGTCCCCCATTTGAACCTCTGCACAAATGTGAGTTACAATTTCTTACATGGAAAGTAGCCTTCCTAATTGCAATAACCTCTCTCAGAAGAGTGAGTGAGATTCAGGCTTTAACCATACAAGAACCTTTTTACAAATCCATCGTAATAAAGTAGTTCTCAGACCAAACCCCAAATTCCTACCTAAAGTAATTTCTGCTTTTCACCTTAACCAATCAATAGAGTTACCCGTCTTTTTCCAAGACCCAGACTCTGTAGCAGAAAGAGCTCTACACACACTAGATGTCAGAAGAGCCCTACTTTACTACATTGACAGGACCAAACCTTTCAGAAAGACAAAACAATTATTTGTAGCTTTCTCCCCACCACATAAAGGTAATCCCATCTCAAAGGCTGGCATTGCTAGATGGATAGTCAAATGCATTCAAATTTGCTACCAAAAGGCTAAACGCACCTTAATAATTCCCCTAGGGCACATTCCACACGTAAACTAGGGGCTTCTATGGCATTTTTAGGGAACATCCCCTAAATGACATATGTAAGGCAGCAACATGGTCTACGCCACATACCTTTACCAAACACTACTGTGTTGATGTACACGCAAAGCAGCAAGCTGCTGTGGGCCAAGCTGTTCTTAAAACACTTTTTCAGACTACTGCAACTGATACAGGTGACCACCGCTAGGGAGACACTGCTATACAGTCTATGCACAGTGTACGATCTGCAGCTCATATGCCTCGAACGGTAAATGCTACTTACCAGTATGCATCTGTTCTTGGCATGTAGAGCTGCAGAGTCGTACACGCCCACCCACCTCCCCGGAACCTGTATCTGTTCCAGTATAATCTTAATTAGATATATTCACATGGACATCTTTTTCTTCTTACTGACTCCATCTTTTCCCATCATGGCGAAAAACAATCTAACCATGGAGTCGATGCCCATGCGCACTATCGTCCAAAGGAGGAGTCACCTATCTCGTGACTACAAAAGACTCTTCCAAGACAACAACAAAGTGCAAGCATCCGAGCCCAACACCAGATGACGATCTCATGCACAGTGTACGACTCTGCAGCTCTACATGCCAAGAACAGATGCATACTGGTAAGTAGCATTTACCTTTTAAGTAGCTCTTGCCACAGATTCTGCTATTTCATGTACCGCAGCTATCAAGTGGTTCTCTTATATTAGTGGTACTCAGTTTATCAACTTCAAAAGTTCAGAATGTTGAATCCACTCTTCCAGGACTGGAACGTGCAAGTTCCATTTTGCAATTAGATTGCAAATACCTGTGACTAACAAACAAGTGTTATCTAGCTAAGGCAGCACAGCAATTAATCTCACAATGTTTGCTAAGGAATTGTACATTGAAATACTACTGGTGGAAGGTTTTGTAAGCTGTGAATAAACATCCTTATTAACTGCATATCAGAATTTTCCATAGTACCAGTATTTCTAAATAGTAAAATAAACTAACCTGGCATGAAGACACAGAGAATATATCGAAAAGTCTGCTACATAATACTGAAGCAGCTTCCACGTGTGTCCATCTTAAAACAAGAAAAGGTGATATAACAAACTGATGTACAGTGAAGCGATATAAATTTTATTTTAACTATCGATACTCTGAAGTTGGCTTACTGTGTCTAACTTCCTCCACAGCCTCGTGATCAATTGCTTATAGCCTTAATAAAAGGCCTACTTCAAAAGCTGTTTTAGGATTATCCAAATACACTTGTGGAGTCGTCTTTAATACTGAAGATTCGCCTACATATATGTAATGCATCCTCCCCCTGTATAAACACATAGCATGCCACACAACAGCTGATCAAAGTCAAAAACATACGTAAACTCGTACTCATTGGCAGCGACCCAGTCTGCCTTCCTATCAGCAAGATAACCTCCCAGATACTGAGAGGCTGTATTTATATTTGCAGGTCAGCCATTATTCATCACAGCTTCATTGCTAACACATTTGGAGACCTAAATCTAGACTTCTCTTTACAACTCAGTCAGTAATGTCTAAGCCACCAATTCCAATCCTGGGTTTTCTGGTTCCACCTGGTGATGATATAATTAGAACTAGTAGACAGAATAGCATTATAGGTGGAGTAGTATTAACACATAGCAACAAACACATAGCAACAACCCGACCTGCAATAAAAGAAGTACACCTTATTTCACATGCATCAAACTTTTAAATGTCATGAACCTTCTCCCTTAACCTAACTATTTAATTGCATTTTATCTATACTCTCTCAGATGACAAAAAAACAGACCTCACTGTCAGTATAACAGAGCAACAAATACTAAATAATTACAGTTTTTATCTGTGAGACTTTAATATCAACAGAGGCAACACATTTAATGTGCATCAATTGTTCTCTAGAAGGTTTTATCCTAATATAACTTGAAAAAAGGCTCCAAAATTCCATACTTAGATAATAGTGGACCAAGTTAAATTCTGAACCTCTTTATCCTCAACCAGATTAATGTAAATTATTACAATCCCATCAAAGTGGATTGTTTGGGTCATTTCATTATCTCACCGGATATTCACATTCAGTAGGTGCATCCAGCATCACACTCTTCAGTTTAATCTGTCCCCTTGAGATCCGTCAAATGAATCAAAGACTGTAAAATAGCTCAAGCACTTGAAGACATCTCATGTGACATGTTAATATCCAGGAAAATAAATGCTTTGTTCTCCAGCTACAACATGGCTGTGTTAGTCTTCAACACCATCATGAAAAAGCTCATGACCTTGATTCGTCCTTGATATGTATTGTATGCTGTCCTATGTACCCAGTGAATGGCAAAAGTTCAGTTTACTTTGATGTCTAGTATTTGAATCATTATGATTTATATGTATTATTAATACAAATATATTTTTAAACAGCTCATGATTCGAGAACTTTTAAAAAAAAGGCAGTTATGCATATTTAAGAGACAATGGAGAGCCAACAAATCACCTAAATCTGTATTGGTCCTAAAACATATGCTTAAAAATAATTATCATCTCAACCAAATCAAATTATATTCAAACTAAACTTACCCTGTATAATTATTCCAGATTGTTAATCTTAATGCTTAAACAGATTTACACTCAGACACAATCCTTATGCCAAGAATGTCTTCAGTTTTTTTCCAGCACAATTACTGTAATCAGTCAATCTGTCTGCACATAAGATATGCCCCAACAAGAGCATCATTAGCTTCACTCCCAAGCACCGTCTAGTGACAGTTATCCCACTGGCTGAAGAATAATTACTCAAGGTCATCAAATCTTTATAACGAACTTTCCTCTAGGAAGATGACCAAGTCCACATCATGAAGAATAACTTCCAACTATTTAGCAAAACCTGATATTATGAAATTAACCGTTTGCGAAAAGAGCGCCTGGTTTCCTCAAACCTGGACTTTGCCCTTTCCTAAAGATTCAGGATTACCTCAACTAACTCTAACTACTAGCAAGTGAACAATTTACTATAGTAGAGCATAGACAATGAGGTTGCACAACCCACTTGTTATACATATTGAATAGCGCATGATGCCTTCACCTTATGTTATGCTTCACTGAGGCTATATTACAAAATAGCACAACTTAAAATGCTGTATGACATACACTAAAAGTTAGATAATGGTGATGGCTGCTCCTCGTCCTTTTGGGCTTACCTGCAGCATTTGATACTGTTGACCATCACAGATTCAGTACAGCCTTGAGTGTCACATGCGTCTCAGGGTATTGGCTGGTTTTCCTAGCACTTCTCTAATGGCAAACAGATGATCAAATTTGGCGACACCTCAATCCTATCCTTATCACCTGCTGTGTTCATTCACACTCTGGGCTTGCGCCAATTCTGTGTATGGAACAGCTAGAATCCGAATGAAAGGAGACAGAGGTTACACTTCATCAGTATACAGATAATAATCACAGATACCTGAAAACCATATTTCAAGATGTCCATACTCAAAAAAAAAAGTGCCTTGCTTATCTGCACAAATAGATGTTGCTCAACTGTTTAAGACTTAACTTTGAGAAAGCAAAGTTTGTCCTCACTGATGACCTTTTGATGCTACATTCAACAAAACGTAGCTGAGAACTTAACATCAGTTTTTTTGTCTTACATTGGCTAACAAAATCAGATCACTGTGACCACGGGTCGACCCTCATCCCGCCATGTCCTCTTTAATCGAACACACAGATAGGTCTCTGAGTGCTTTCTTTCACTACCTGAAAAACTCAGACCCTTTCTGTATCCAAAATACTTATTTAATATAGTGCAGGCACTGGTGTCATCCTGGATTTACTATAGCAATGTCATTGTGTTGGTTATTCCTGGATCCTTATTAGCTCCAATTAAAGCAGTCCTTCATTCAACCACTGGACTACTTCATGGAAGCAGAAAATGAAACCACATCTTGCTTGCATAAAAGGATCTACAAGGACTTCTCATAGAAGCCAGAATGATATTCAAATTACCTATGTCACCTTCATAGTCCTGCATCTGCAGTACCTAGAATGCCCAGTGGTCATCACTCAAAATTTAAAACAAAGATTTATGATCTCAGAATGCTGCAAATAAAGGCAATATTTAGAGCAGCGCACTCCCTTTGGAGCTCACACCGATTCGAATAAATACATTTGGAGGACTTCTTCAAAAGAAAAAGAAATTAAAACTCATGTTACCAGTCTACACTGTACTGCCTGTTCTTGCTGCTACCTCATGTGCTTCCCTTCTTCTTACATCCTTTGTTGTTCCCTCTAATTTCTTTAATTTGTTTTCTGTCTCAGTGTGGCTGCATCTCTCTACCTATACTCCCCCTTTTCTGTATTTTTGATCTCATCCAACTCTATTCCCTCTCCCTTTCCTTACTCCATTCCATACCTTTTTTGCTCCATCTCCCTCTCCTCCTTTCCAGCACATCCTCATCACCCTTCCTCTCTTTGGTGCCCCTTTCATGACTCAGCCTTACGCCAAATCTTCCTTACTACTGCTTTCTATTTTTCTTCATTTTTCAGCTGATTTATGCTTCAACCCATTAGCTGAAATATAATACTCCTTTCAGAGCTAGAAAACTGTTTTGTGGGAGGCCAACATGTTATCACATAATTCATGCAAATGTCCATGGTGTTCAATT
The DNA here is from genome assembly GCA_963921515.1 of Calotriton arnoldi. NCBI lineage: Eukaryota > Metazoa > Chordata > Amphibia > Caudata > Salamandridae > Calotriton > Calotriton arnoldi. The sequence goes on from CAWUFW010001384.1 coordinate 2,542,933, forward strand.
GTAATCACTTGTGATCAGGAGATCGTAATCAAAGTCTATCTTTGTTTATAAAGAATTGGTGATTCAAGTGCTGTTTTTTTTTTTCAATATTCTTTATTCTTTCTTTTTTTTTATAAATCTTTTTAGTTTTTTTGACATGTTGTAAATAACAAAAACATACAGTTATCAGAACAGTAACATCAGTTGCGTAAAACAGAGCCATCAATGACCGCATTCATCATCACCAGTGTACCTCGTTAGAATCGATAAGTATTGTAGACTTTCCATGGATCTTATCTCCATATCCCGGACCAGAAACAAGGGCAACATAGTGTGTTCCTGACTAGTAAAGACCCTCAGGTGCAACCTTGTCAGCATCATCAGCTGTCATTGGTGTGGATTCATATGCGTTGTCCCAAAGATCCAGCCCATAGTAACGCCTCCTGGGACCCCAAATTTTATAGAATTTTCAAGGGCAGTCCCTGCTCATATATGTCGTACGTTCAGCAGCTATATAGAGATCCATCCCCCTTCTGCATTCCTGTGTCATGGGACTCTCCTACACTCCTCACTGTCTAGAAACGTCTTGTTGGTCACAGCCAGGCCCAATGAGGCGAATAGTAGTTGGGACCTATTAATATCAACCTCACTCGGGATCCCCAGGAGGACAAAACCAGGGTCAACTGGTAGCGATACCTCCAAAATCTTCCCCAGCTCTCCAACAATAGCCCCCCAATAGGCTTGTATGGTGGGGCAAGCCCATATTGTGTGGTAAAAGTCACCCGTAACGTCTCTGCATGTAAGACAGTATGATGGCTCTGACCTGCCCATCTTGTGTAATTTCTCCCTGTCATAGTATATTCTATGCAGGATTTTATATTGGACAAGGCGCAATCTAGCTTTGATGGCTACCTCTCTGGGGTGCATTAGGGCCACTTCCCTGTCAACATCTTCCAGGGTTCCCATGTCCCGCTCCCACCTCTTCCATAGTCTACCCAGGTTGTCTGGCATATTGTTGTTTATGGTTTTATACGTAATAGAAACCACCTTTTCTACGAGCTCCTCATGTAGCAGTCTCCCCTCTAGTGGAGAGTATTCACATAAGTCCGTGCAGGGTATGCCCTCTGCCAGCCATGCGTGGCTCATCTGTGCATATTTAATAAATTGGGATCTGTGTAGCCCATATTCCTGACTAATTATGGGCCAGGGTTTAAGATCACCCCGTTCCCGGATGTCACCTATCATAGAAATGCCCAAGAGGTCCCAAGCTTCAAATCCCTTTAATCTACGCAGTTCCTTAAGCCACCCTCCTTCTCAAAGTGGCGTATCCTTTGTGTCCCGGTGTGTCCACCCTATCCCTCTTGTTGCTCTAACCCACGCCTCCAGGGTAACTTATGTCGCCGGTAATAATTGGGAAGTGACCTTGCCACCATAGAGGTAGTGTAATTGCGTGTGAGGTATCATCAATTCCCTTTCCAGCCTGTATGTAGGTTGGTCCCTTGCCTGGTGTAACCATTCATTTATGGGAATTATATGTGCGGCCCAATAATAGGCCTCTACATCCGGCAATGCGATCCCACCATTGTAGGGATGTGCTGTAGCGTTTTTAATGCAATTCTAGGGTGTCCTATTTGCCACAGTAGACTGGATATCGACCTCCAGTCCAGTGAACACCGTCCATGGGAGCGGGTGGTATGTGTTTTGGAGAGCATAAAGTAGTTGTGGCAAGGTAATCATTTTAAAAATGCCCGATCTTCCAAGCAAAGAGAGGGGGAGATCTCTCCACCTCTCTGCATCTTGTTTAAATTTTTGTAGGACCTTCCCATGGTTACGGAGCCTACACAGCTCCCTGTGTGGGGTGATCGAAATACCAGTGTATTGAAAGCCGTCAGGAACTACTCTTTGGTCTCCAGATAATGGCAACCGTGTTGAGGTCTCGCCCGGGCAATAAAGCGTAGACTTGTTCCAATTTATCCTGTACCCAGAGTGACTCCCATACTCCTCTATGATGTTGAATAGGACAGGAATAGTGGTGCCGGTGTCGCTGACATAGAGGAGAATATCATCGGCATAGAGCAAGATATTTTCCTCCTCCTCGTAAGTGGGGGCTATCCTGAAGCCCTGGATTTCCCGGATGGCACTGGATGCCACAGGCCAGCGACTCAAGAATGAGCGCAAAAGGGGGGCGTGGCCAGCAGCCAACGGGAATGGCCGCAAGCTAGCGAGGCTCCGCAGCCCTCGCCCATTATCCTGCCATAATCCTGTCTCACAATCGACTCTGAGCGTCGCCGCCGGCGGGAACTCGAGCCCCAGATGCGACCGGACCCAGCTGGTCACCGCCTTGGTGCCTGATTGTGCGGCTATATCGACCGCCGGGGGACGAGCCCTCCAGAGGGGAGACGACACAAGATGGCGGCACGGCGATCGCGATGATCTGCCTCCAGCTCCCGCAGCCGACGGAGCCTCTATTGGAACTGCCGCCTGGCTGCAACGCCTGAGAGTGCTGTGCGGAGCGGGGGCAGGCCCCGAAAAGACTTCCTTCCCCGGCGGTGAGTCTACAAAGCCGGGGTGCGTGCTCTACGCCAGCGAGGGACTGCAAAGCGCCGGCCCGCAGGAGGGGACGGTAGCGCGCCGGCCCGGGAGTGGGTGGAGCGGAAGTGCAACTTCTCCAGGCCCAGCGGGTATAAAACGACCTTGGATGACGGCGGTGTTCGGTGGCGGCCGGATTGGTGCCTGTGTGGCCAGAGGGGGCATTCATTACTCCTAAGGTACGGCGCTGCGGCGCAACTGCCATAGATAGTGCCAATAGACTCACGCGGCGACAGCTACGAAAGGCCACGGCTTGGCGGGAGGCCGCCCCTACCTGCTAAGTGACCCAGCCGGCGAGGTGGGAACTGAGGCCACACCACTGCCCTGGTGGGCACGGGCGGAGGTGAAGATGCCATCTTAGCCTACCAACCTCAGGGAGCCTTCTGACTGCGCCCCAGCAATCTGCGTGGTGGCCCCCGCCCTAGGAGATCAGTGAGGGAGCCAGATGCGGCGCGGTGCATGTCCATAGAGGCGGGCACCTCCCTAGTAATCGCTTGAAGAGGACCCTTCGGCCCACCGCGCTTCCTGGGGTCAGAATATTTTCCCCAGCCTAGAGACTTCCGTGCATGGTGAGGCGAGGACCCATCGCTCACTGTTTTGCGCCATCTGCAAACGCCCGGACCGGGAAACCTGACAGGCTGCCGGGGGCACGTGCGCCCCGGGCTGGCGGCAGCGATTACCGGTCCCGGCCCAAATTCTGCCCCACATACTCAGCCACGCGCAAGAAACCATGGCAGGGGGGAGAGGCACCAAACCTTCGATGCAGACCAAACTCGACAAGTTTGCCTGGTCAAAAACCGGTGAGGATCAGGGGGTCCCCCGCTCAGAGGTCCGCGATGAAGCAGGGCCCGCATCCGCCTCCAAAGACCTCACACTTCAGGACATCATGACGGCAATTAATGGCGTGCGTACCTCGCTGGAGACCCGAATTGATGTGGTGAACGTCGAGGTCTCGCTCATCAGAGCGGAACTCCGGAAGATGGACGACAGAGTCAAGGAGGTTGAAGAGGTCACTACCGAATTAACAAAGGAGACCTCCCAACTCAAACGTGAAGTACAACAACTGCGAGAAACCCAGGCCAAAATGGAGATGCAACTGGACGATTACGAAGGCCGGCGCGACCAAACAACGTGCGCATCCTGTGGGTCCCGGAACGAGCGGAAGGCCCGGCGACCGATCTCTATGTGGAGGACTTGATTTCCAACCATCTGAAACCAAAGGGACTATCCAATTACTTCTCTATTGAACGGGCTCACCGAATCCCGGGGGGGCGACCTAAGCCTGGAGCTCCACCTCGGCCAATTATAGCTGGAGTTTTTAACTTCCGAGATCGTGATGCTATTCTTCAGGCCGCACGTTCCTGCCCGCCACTTACTATGGAGAACAGCACCATCACAATCTTCCCGGATTTTACCACGAAAGTTCAAAACCAACGGCGCAGTTTTTTAACGGTCAAGAAGGCGCTGAGGGATCGAGACATTAAGTATGCAATGCTCTTCCCAGCGAAGCTGCGTGTGGTCGCAGAGGGTAAGACCTGGCTCTTCTCCACCCCTGGGGATGCATGGGACTGGCTTGAGGGGTGGCGTCGAGTGGGAAGGCCTGCCACCGAGAAACCCAATGGTCCGCGACAAAACAGATTGAAGCCCGCCACAGGGTCCCGGACCGAGTCCACCGCTGCGGACCATGAGACTCCCCTGGGGAGCTGAGGAACGGTTGGACCCTGACTCTCCTATGGGTCGAGTATCATAGCTAAGTGACTCGGGCTGCACCTGTGTTGTATCCATGAGTGATTATTTGGGGTCCCTGGTTGGAAGGTTCTGTTGACATAATGCTGAATTGTGACCTTGGATAAAGTACGCTTACCTGCTGGCTATCTAGGGGGGGGGGGGGGCTGTATCACTTTTTGATTGTTTTCACTATATGGCCCAATCTGGGAAGAGATTCGAGTCTCTCTGGTGTAGCGTCTTTAATGCACAACGTTTCGATTTGGGCGGGGCGGCTGCTCACCAAGCACCTCTGTTATTTTGGGGAGGGCGACAGGCACTCTGCCTTGTTGGGCAGTGGGTAGTTTTAGATCCACTGGCAGGGGGGCAGGGAGGGGGGAAGGGGTTGGGGGGTGGGGGGGATGTTATGTTTTTCTTTTTGTCTTCAAAGTTTGTTATTTGCAGCGATACATCCAGTCACTGATACTATTGTCACTCACGCCTACCATGGCCTCCGGCCGCTCTCTAACCTCTGTCCACCTGTATACAGTCCTGTTTCTGACAATTGGGGGGGGGAGACAGGTGACGATCCAGATGGGACCCACATTTCCATACTTTCATTTGATCTATGGCTACTACCTCAGTTGAGACCTCATTGTCCGCGCTGACGTGGAACGTCAATGGGTTGGGGGACAAGCTGAAAAGGGGCCTCGTGCTGCAATATCTCAAGCGACACACCCCTGATCTAGTCCTAGTACAGGAAACTCACCTGGTGGGTAATAATTGTAAAGCTTTGTCCCGCTGGGGTATAAACTCCTTGTCCATGCGGGGTATACCTCCGGGTCCAGAGGTACAGGTATTCTGGTGAAAAGGAGTCTTGCACTTACGCCGCACCGTACATGGGCGGACCCACAGGTTAGATTTGCGGTGTTGGAGGCTAGCTCGGAGGGGAAACCTATCAATGTTGTTTCAGTCTACATCCCACCAGCGCTGGGCAGGGAGGCGTTGGCCGACCTTGGACGACTCCTGTTGGACCTCCCGGAGGGTCCGCTACTTCTGGGGGGGGATTTTAATATGACTCCCAATGACCTAGTGGATAGATACCCGGCGCGCCCCCAACGCCGCTCTGGTACACACATGTCGGACTTCTTCGCAGCCATGGGGGTCATTGACATATGGCGTTATTTCCACCCGGACCTGACACAATACACCTTCCACTCAGGTGCATATGGCAGTCTCTCCCGGATAGATTTTTTCCTGACTCAATCGATCCATATTGGTAACTTCCGGAAACCATGCTGTCTGCCCGTGGCATCTCAGATCACTCCCCGGTGTGGGTTGAATTCACACATTATAATCGGCGACAAAGCAACGCGATAGTCATCGATCCCTGGCTGCTCCGTATCCCAGATGTTAAAGAGAGCCTGGTGTCACAAACCGAGAATTACTTCAAGGAGAACGTCGGGTTGGTGGACTCGGCACAGATAGTATGGGAGGCCTTTAAAACGGTGGTGAAGGGTCAGGCTCTAGCTCTCAAGGTGGGATATACTAGGAAACAAAATCTACACCTAGAACAGCTTGAACGAGAATTGCTGCATCTTGAAATGGCGCATTCCCGCGCCCCTAGTGAGAGTACGGAGCATAGCTTAGTTACGAAGCAACTTAAATGTAAAACCCTGGCCAGGGAGCGGGCTAGCGCACGCCTTCTGGCCACACGCCATAAGCTTTATGAACTTGGAGATAGAGCGGGCAAGCTTCTCGCATGGTTGGAGAAACGGGAGCAATCGAAGAGGTGGGTACCTCGTCTTCTAGTTGATAACGCACAGACGGTATCGGATCCCCAGGCAATTGCAGAGGCCTTTGCAGATCACTTGGAGAAAATATACACGCCGTCAGCCAGAGCCACGGCGGATGACTCTCGCCACTTACTGGTGGACATTCGTCTGCCTGTTCTGTCTGCGGAGGAAAGAGACGAGTTGGAGGCCGATCTCTCTGATGAGGAGATAGGCTCCGCAATCCACAGCATACAATCAGGGAAGGCCATGGGACCCAATGGGGTCCCAATTGAATTTCTTAAGGCTACTGCATCGCTTGTCGTGCCCCACCTGAGGGGCATGTACAATGAGAGCTATGAGAAAGGGATCTTACCGGAGGATCAATGACTGGCATCTATTGTGGTTATCCGTAAGCTGGGCAAACCCGCAGAAAGTTGCTATTCCTATAGACCGATTTCCCTGATTAATGTAGAGGCCAAAATTCTTGCGAAGCTCCTGGCTGCCCGCCTTACTCCAATACTCCCGTCACTGGTCCATGCTGACCAGTCCGGCTTCATGCCCAATCGAAATACCGCACTGAATATCCGTCGCCTCCATAATGTCTTGGGCCGTCAACACGTTATAGCAGAAGACGCAGTGTTGCTGTCCTTGGACGCCAAGATGGCGTTTGACTCCATCGAGTGGCCATACCTCTTTGAGGTGCTGCGACGCTTCGGGTTTGGCCCGAAATTTCTAGGGTGGGTCAAGCTGCTTTACACAGACCTTAAAGGTCAGGTAAAGGTTAATAACCGCCTCTCTCGAACGTTCCCACTGAGAAGGGGCACGAGACAAGGGTGCCCCCTGTCTCCTTTAATCTTCTCTTTGCTCTTGGAGCCGCTGGCTTCATGGGTCCGGGGCGATCCGGTGCTAAGAGGGTTGAAATGGGCGGAAGGGACAGAAGACAGAATATCCCTCTACGCCGATGATATTCTCCTGTATCTGGCATCTCCAAAGAGATCAGTGCATAGACTTTTAAATATCTTCACTAATTTTGGCAGGTACTCAGGGTACTCCATTAATTGGTCGAAATCCGTGATTTTTGCCATCCACGGCTTGCCTCATGTACTCCCACCTGACTGTGACATTGAAATAGCTACTGATGGGTTTCGGTACTTGGGGATCTATGTCACCCCCGATCCTGTACTATTCCATGCTAAAAACTTAGCTACGCCTCTGGACAGGCTGCGTGGCGATGTTAAACACTGGCGCACGCTCCCCCTTTCTCTGTTGGGCCGCGCCGCGCTTTATAAAATGTTAGCCCTTCCCCGTTTCCTGTATATACTTCAGAACTGCCCATACAAGGTTCCCGATTCATATTTCAATAATATCGAGGGTGAGGTCCGGACTCTGCTGTGGGACGGGAAGGCGCCCTGTATTGCTTTGACTAAACTGACCAAGGGTTGGTACGACGGTGGGATAGCACTCCCGGATATGCGTCTGTATTATTGGGCCTCGCAGCTGGTGGTGGTGAACCACTGGTTGTACCGCCCCCGAAAGACCCAGCCTTTCTCTTGGACAGTTACCAAATGGGTCGTGCGGGCTACTTGGGGGCCTCTATTGGAAGGCCGGGAAGGGCCGCTATCTGGGCACTACGGCCCTCACGGTGGGCGTCTGGCGTCGGGCAAATCGGAGACTTGGCTGGCTTGATGTGTTGGCTAGGGCTACCCCACTATGGTCGGCCCAAAGGCTGGGCACCCTCTGCAACCAACCCGGCTTTGACAGATGGGACACTATTGGCATCTCGACAATATGTCACCTATGGAAAAAGGGTAAAATACTGACATTCCCAGAACTAGAAAGGGAATATCAACTCGCACAGGTAGAGGTCTTTCGCTATCTCCAGATCCGGCATGCTCTCACGACAGCCCTCCATGGGGCCGAGGAACTACCGGAATCGTCTCCCCTTGAGGACCGTCTCCTCGCTGAACCTCTGCCAAAAAAAGCAGTGTCGCTTACATACCAGAAGCTCTGTAATAACTTGCCGGACCAGTTTCAGTCCCTCAGAGATAAATGGCAAAGGGATATGGGGCAGCTCGAGGATGATGACTGGCAGTCAGCGTTGATGTCCCCTAGTCAAGTGGCTATCCCTCTCAGACTCCGCCTTGTCCAATTGAAGGTCCTACATAGAGCTTACATTACGGGTATCACCCTTGCAAAGATCGGGAGGCGCCAAGACTCCCTATGTCTCCGTCGCTGCAATGGGGAGGCAACCTTCTATCACATCATGTGGGACTGCCCGCATATTCAGGCCCTATGGGAGAGGGCCACACAGCTCATGCAACAAGCACTGCACAAGGACATCACTTTGACACCACAAGTGGGGCTCCTCAACATTTGGGAGGCTACTGACCTCACCGAGATAGAGCAGCAGTGGGTTGCCCTGGGATACACATTGGTAAAACAAAACATAGCTACCAAATGGGGAGCAGCGGACACTCCAACCTCCGGAACTTGGGGGAGAGACCTAGATAAATGCATGATTGCAGAAAAAGAGGTTTTTAAATCTAGGGGTTGCCCTCGGAAGTGGGATAAGAAATGGGGAAAGTGGAATGTTTATAGGGGGGACCTGTGTGTATCGCCGACTACGGAAATGGAAATGTCAGAACACCGACGAGACAGACGGGATACCGACGGCTGATTGACACTGATATTTTAATGGATAACGTTTGTAAAACACCTGTACTTGCAATGTATTGATGGTGACTATATATGTGACTGATGCGGCCTTATTTTCAATAAAAACAACTGTTTAAAAAAAAAAAGAATGAGCGCAAAGAGAAGCAGTGAAAGGGGCATCCCTACCTCACCCCTGCCCGATGGGGAAGTCTTCGGATACCACCCCATTTACTCTAACTGTGGCGGTGAGCATATTATATAGTAGTGCTACCCAGCTTCGGAATTTAGGTCCTATACTGAATTTGGTTAATGTACATTCTAGAAATGGCCAGTGTACTGCGTCAGATGCTTTTTCCACGTCTAGCGATAGAAATATGTGCGGTCAGTCGGAATCCTTTACCTTCATCAGCCAGTTATGGGTCCTGCGAAGGTTTAATCTGGTGGCGCTTCCCGGCATAACGCCTGATTGGTCATCATGAATAAGAGATGTAATATGTTTTAGGAGGCGGGTCACTAGAACCGTTGCCAATATCTTTACTTCAGTATTCAGTATGGAGATGGGACGGTATGTGTCACATCTATCGTATGGTTTACCATCTTTATGTATTACCACTATCTTTGCCGACCGCAGATCACAGGAGAAGATGCCTTCATTATGTGCATCTTGGAAAAGACGCAGTAGGTGGGGGCTCAAGAGATCTATACATTGTTTATGCAACTCTACTGGGTATCCCATTAGGGCCGTTGGTCTTCCCATGTCGCAATTTTGTCACTGCCTCTTGTATTTCCGTTAGGGTCAGGTCAGCCTCTTGTGCCTCTTCCTCTCCCAGCACCAGGGTCTGAACTGCTGCCAGGTATTCCTCTATCTCATCATTTGTGCTAAGTGGGCGGGCTGTATAGAATTCCCTGTAGTAATCGGGAAATACCCTAGCTATGTGGGTGTCCGTGGTGTGTGTTACATCGTGACTGTCTACAATGTCCCACACCCATCTGGCCTGCTGTTCCTTCTTACTGATCCAGGCCAGCAACTTCCCCGCCTTGTCTCCAACTCATAAAGGCGATGGAGCATCGCCAGGCTCTGCTTCCTTGAATTATCTATGGCCATATCTCTATATTCCTGTCTCAGGGTGTCGAGTTGCCGGGCTAGCTTCGGGTCATTGTCATGGTTGCTTGTCTTTCGAGGCGTAATATTTGTTGTTCTAGTTCTTCCAGTGATTTGGCCCTTTCTTTCTTTTCCCATGCGATTCGGTTTTGAGCCTTGTCCCGTAGCACAATATTGTATGCCTCCCACACCGTCACCCCTGAAGGGAAAGAATTCTCATTTTCAAGGAAATATATTTCTGTGTCTGCCTGTATCCCCCCTCAGTATCTTACCATCTCGCAAGTCCCAAGCATTGAGGCGCCACCCTGTGCAATTGTCATGACCCAGGGTTTCTATTCTCACCATGAGCGGAGAGTGGTCAGAGACACCCCGCGCCAGATAGTCAGTCTGTCCTACCTCGCTTAATTCGTCCCCGGGAACAAAGGCATAGTCTAACCTGGAGTACACACTGTGTGCTCCTGAATAGTTGGAGTATTCTCTATCTTGGGGTTGTCGTCACCACAGGTCAGCAAGCCAGAGGGTACTAGCAAATCGTGACAAAGGGGTGGTAGCCAGTGAACCCCTTTCACCTCCGGAGTGGTCAAGCGATGGATTTATTACATCATTGAAATCACTCCCTATCACATGAAGGGTTGAAGTTGTCTCAAGCAGAATATCTACAGTCTTGCTCAATGTGGGCGCTTGGAGTCAGGGTGGCACATATCAGGGTTATGTCTCTCCTACTCCATTTTCCCGTAACTCCCACATATCGACCCATGGGATCCTTCAAGAGACGTATTGTCTGAAAAGGGGGAGATCTTTTGATTAATATGGCCACGCCCCGTGACCTGCTGGAATAGCCTGCATGCGCCAACACTGTGTAGGTGCCTCTGCCAAGAAATCTGCACCGTGTGCCCTGCTAATGTCTCCTGAAGCATCACTATGTCTGGGTGCAGCCTCTTAATAAATTGCTTCTCCAACCCCCTTTTAATTTTGTCACCCAGACCATTGACATTCCATTTCAACACCGTAAAACTGGATCCTCAGATAAAGTTAACGCGGCCATGGGATATGAACTTCCCCCCACACCACCTACGTGGGATATGCTCTTAACACCTTTGTGTACCCTGTGTGGTCTCTGTCCCTTAGTGACCCTTGCGACTGACAAACAATAACTGCGAAAATTCAACCATAGTGTCAGCTTCTCCAATACCTCAGGAGTTGAATCGATGCTCAAATGGGGTCCACCTCTTGATTGTCTCAATTCTGCATGCAATGTAGCTCAGAATTTTGATATGATTGAGTGAGGGAAGGATAGGAAGGGAACAGCGTAGAAGGAGACCTAGAGAAAATCCCACATTAATTCTACTCCCTGTAGCATCGAAGGGGTTCCTCTGCATTCTATCTACTCTTTCCTGTAAAGCGGCTGTTTCTGCTCTAGAAACTGCCACTTCTGTTTGCACCAGGTTTAAGGCAGCCATCACATCATCCAACATGGCCATATTTGTATACCGACCCAACCAGGAGGTAAGTAAATCATGGACAGATTATTCTGTCAGCTTCTCCAATACCTCAAGATTGAATCGATGCACAAATGGGGTCCACCTCTTGATCGTCTCAATTCTGCATGCCAATGTAGCTCAGAATTTTGATATGATCAAGTGAGGGAAAGATAGGAAGGGAACAGCGGGAAGGAGACCTAGAGGAAAGAATACACCATTAGTCTTTTTACTAATAATTTAGGTTGATGAATTCATATATCTGTACCATACTTTTCTAACCAGTACCTGTAAAAGTAAAGAAAGAACAATAATCCTCCAAGATTTGCTTGAAAAGGTTTGCAAACATATACTTCTGTTCCTAGTCAATATACGTAGCTATCTATGATATCTGTGGATCTGAGGAACAAAAAACAGTTTATTACCACAACAATTCTCACTATACTTGGCCTCATGCTAATTTCTATTTAAGCTTAGTACCCACCATTTCAAATACCTGGCCAAACGTCACAGGGGAAGGGAAACCACCTTTCCTTAGATGACCCCCTTTTAAAATGACATGAACATAAAAGAGAATCAGTAGCGATAATGGTATGCTTCCGTAGTTTCTGAATCACATTGATAATAGCAAATAAATGTGTGCGAGACAGTGGCACATGAAATATACTTCTTTCAGGAACACGGTTCTACTAGAATTCCAAAGGATTGATTGTGTCGTAATATCAAGATATGCCCAGAAACAATGGGCTTATTCCACAGTCAAGATTGTATTACGTTTTCAAACTTTATCCCACACACAGATATTTGCCAATCCTTCTTGGCAGCAATACACAAGCCTCTTTTCTGACAAACAAACTCTCGCAATTATCAATCCGTTTTGACAAAGAAACACGAGCTTATTAGTATTCAAACTTACTCTAGTTTTTCCAAACCTTGTTCGTCTCGCTGAAAACGTGTGAATTACCCACCAAACTGACGGGAAGTTCAGCGCACACAATCTTTGTATGCCATCATGCGATTGTATCACCAAACCATGCTCGTCTCTCTGAGGTGTGCTGGTTAACTGCCACACTGACTGGAAGTTCAGCACACACAGTCTTAATATTCAGGATCGAACACTTAATGCAGGCATAGTTGCAGACCTCAACAAAAGCAAAGTAGCACAGGAAGGGTGCCGTAGCACCCTTACCGAACCAGAGAAAAGCGCGCTCAAACACACCCGACGTCTGCCGCTGTAGTGAATAATCTGCATCAGCCTGCTGATCGGAGTTTGTTTAAAACCCCGCCCAAACCAGAAGTCACCTCACAGAATCATTTGAATTGTAGTACGAGATACTGAAACTTAGTCGTACAACTTTTACAGTCAACCCGGAGATTTTGTTGTTTAATGATCCAGAAACTGACATGGCAGAGTTTACAGGAGTAACTGCATCAATCATAACACATAGCCTACCTCCCCCCCCAACCAATCTCCCTTCCCACCCCCGCCACCAGGCCCCCTCATCCAAGAGAAACAGCTGTTTGCCGAAGAAGATGGAGAGGTCTGTCGTTCACCCCCTGAAATAACACAGTGCTCAACCTTGAAGCACTTAGAACATATATACCAATCAACAATGCAATTCCAAAAAGAAACCCCAGCCCGAAGCTAGGGGTGTTTGGAGCATAGGTTATGCATGTAGAGCCCCATCTGCCTGTATTCAAGTGCCAGTTCCTGAGTCTATCGTGTCCGGGTCTGGTGGTTTTTTCCATGTTGATTGTGTTGCAGCCTCTCCTTCTGGCTCCAGAGCAGAGATCGCAGTAGCCAGTGGGTGCAAGGTTTCTTGTCCTGAGGACATCCCAGTGTCCTCCAAATCTGTATGAGTGTCTGAGGACTTGGTCCCCATGGCAGTCTTACACTTTGCATTAGTCTGGTCACTTTTTTCATCAGCAAGGAGTCGCTTGGCCTGAGTCGCTTTTTTCAGATTATAGGCGCCCCTCCTGCCTTCAGCATACGGTCAGCATACGGTCGGTCCTGCGTTTCCTCTGCACCGAGGCCCGGGGTCTCGTCTCCGCGCGTTGCTCCTGATGTCCCTTCAATGCGTATTCTTTTGGAAGACGGAGGACCGGCCTCTCCTCTATCCACGCCCATGCCTCTTCGGGGGTTTGAAAGAAGTGTGATTTCTCCAGATAGATGACTTTCAGTTTTGTAGGAGCATGTATTGAATGCGGAGGGCTCTGAGTTTTACTTTGACGGAATTGAATGTCCGTCGCTGATGTTGGACCTCACAGCTGAAGTCCGGAAATACCATGATTTTAGAATTTTCATGTATGACTTCGCCTTTGTGACGCATTTTTCGCAGGATCATGTCTCTGTCTAGAAAGTTACGAAACTTCGCTATGATCGGTCTGGGAGGGGCCCTCGCCTGTGGTCGTGCGCTCAGTGTGCAGTGTGCCTGCTCTATGACGAAGCAGGCAGAGAACTGTTCTGGCGAGTTTATGTCCTTAAGCCAGGTCTGCAAAACGCAGGCACATTAGTCCCCTCCGCTCCCTTTGGGAAGCCCACAAAGCGGAGATTGATTCTCCTGGCCCTATTCTCTGCGTCCTCCAGCCACCACAGTATATCCAAGTTTGTGTGGCAGAGGTCAGTCACCCCTTTCTGGAGGTCCTTAACCACATCCTCCACCTCTCAGACTCGAGTCTTTACCTCCGTCACCCTTTCTGATACCTTGCGTAGGTCTTGACGTAGGAGTGCGACTTCAGAGCAGACATCGACTATTTTGCCTACCAGCACCTCTCTTGAGCATTGTATTGCCTGGAGCAACACAGCTGTGTCCGGCTGGGGCTACGTGGCCTCCGCGATCTCCATCTGGGCGGGCCATTACTTTTGTGGATCGGTCCATCTTCCCCTGTCGATGTTTGGGGTCCCTGTCTTTTGCCATCATCGTGATCAGGTAGTAGGTTTGGCCGTCGCTGGGAATGATTGTGTGCAAGGCTACTCCGTCCAGCAGCCGAGAGACAGGTGGGGGGGATCACACTGGTTGCGGGGGCCAAGAAAGTAGGAGTCAGCTGCCCAAGTCTCTCCGTCGCTGGCGCCCAACGTCAGTATCTGCTATCAGGTAACGGATCCATGTGGATCGTCGCTTTAGTATTGTCTTTGGTACCCTGCACATTCCCGGCTTCCCTTCTGGCTCTCCCCAGAGCCACTGATGGCTCCACTCAAGCTGGCCACATAGGGGAAATGGAAGGGAAAGCCTCTGGTTGAATCGCCATATAACCAGTCCTGTCGTCACACCGGGCCATGGCCTGAAGTCCTTCCCTGTATGCAGACCAGGACAACCCCCCTCAGCCTCTTGATGGGTTTTCCGTCGTATGGACCAGTCACTTATACCCTCATTGCCGCTGGTTCAGGCGGCAATGGTAGTGCAGCTGTTCTGTCAGGGATAGTCCCCCTCCTGGGTCCCGTCACGGCGGCCGCGCCCGTTTTCCTCCACTCAGCCCCTCTCTCCACTCAACAGTATTTGGGCCCGGAGGCTCTTACTTCAGGACATCGTGGAGGACAAAAGAAGAATATTGGAGTGTGGGGGGGGGCCCTCCAGTAATCGTCCCTTCAAGATGCAGGGCTGTTTCCTCTGTTAGTTGCGGGCCTAGCGGGGCACGTCCTTCCTAGGCCCAAGGCACTTGTCTCTTCGATTTTCCCAGCGTCGTAGCCAACACCTTAGGCCACCAGCCCGGCGTTGGTTGTGCGCCATGCCTCTTCTGGCACTCTTGACAAGCCCTGATCACCAGACCGCTGGGTCCACCGATGTCTCTGGCACACTTCACATGGGTCACCCCTGGCCAGCACCAGCCCCTTGTGGCACCTCGCAGCTCCTCCGCCCAAGCAGCTTCCTCATCATCAGAGATTCCCGTCACCGGGGGAGGATGAGGGATGAGAGAAACACCACATTAAGAGTCCCCCGGGTCCCGTTTCCTTCAGCCGGCCACACGGCTGGTGATCCCGACCTCGTCCGCACTACCCTCCCCCAGTGGTGCTCCAGGAAAAGTCAGGCCAGAGAGGTCGCCATCTTGCAAGGCGCCAGTTGATTCGGCTCAGCGGCGGTCATTATCATTTCAGCGGGCCTGGCAGCTCAGGAGCAGTTGCTTTTTAGCCAGAAGCATACAACCCCCTCAGAGCGTTGCTTGGGGGACAGCAGTGCACATTCAGGCCAGCAGGATTTCTTTCGGATTCGATGCTCCGGCAGGAGCTCTCATTAAATGTGGCTTACACGGCCGTGCTTCAGGCCACGCCCCCAATATTCTTTATTCTTAAGCCAATTTCCAATCTGTTTTGGACAGACCCAGCCAACGCGTTTCATCCCTATATAGGGACTTTATCAGGGCCTAAAAAATATACACATATACAATAAACAATACTTCAATCTTACAATATTTTAAAAGCATTTTGTTTGTTTTTTTACCTTTTTACATAGTTTTTACATAATTTTTAGGTTTTCTCATTTTTTATATAAAAATATTATGTAAGTATGCACCTTATGCACATACATTATCATTAAATCCAAATTTGCCCAACACTACAATGTTATCCCAAATTCATAATGTGACATTGGTCCCATGTGCATACAAGCTCAGATAATTAATAGTGATCACAGTGAATACAACTATACAGTGTACAAGTATTCTATTCCTTATATGTTTATGCCACCATGGTGAATATGCATTTAGTTTAAAACCTCTCTTCAGGCCACAGGTGGATCAGATGCTGAAGAAGATTAAAACAGACACTGACACAGCTAAGGTTCTGGGTGCTGTCCTGACACCTTCTCCCCGAGGCTCCTTTGGTAGGCCCGAGTCTGGGGGGAGGGTCTAAAACAACCTCCCCTGACCCGCCAGCCACTTACCAGCGGCAGCAACAGCAGTCCATGTGGTGTTTCTCTGGGGGGTTACAGAGGTAACAGCACCAGGAGCAGGGGCAAATGGGGTGGAGCTAAAGGGGCCCCTCCAACAAAGCAGTAACTCTCTCTCTTCCCCCAATCACACTGCACCTGTTGGGGGCAAATTACAGGGGTTTCCCCTGCAGTGGGAAAGAATCACCTCCAACCAGTGGGTCCTCTCCATCATACAGCAGTGGTTCTGCTTCGAGCTCACTGTACCCCACCAACATCTCAGCCCACAGATACATCCATTCCTCAGAACATCAGCGCCTCCTTCCAAGAGGAGGTACAGGCACTCATTCCCTTAAGAACAATAGAACCTTTGCTTCTACACCAGCGAGGAAAAGGGTTGTACTCTCTTTCAAATCAAAAATGATTTATAAAGCCTGGCTAATCACCCATGAGGATATCCAGGCACTGAGGGAGTTGCTGCTCCAGATGGGTTCAGTTGAACAGCCAGGTTTGAGTGCATTCTGGAATTCTCGGAGAGAAGGTGATCCGGAGGTGAAGTGGGAGGTAATTCCAGGATTTAGCGGCCAGATTGCAGAAGGAGCGTCCCTCACTGTTGCTTCAGCAGATGCAGGGTGTGTGCGCGAGGGAGATGGAGGTGGAATGTAGGTATCTGGAGGGTCGGTGGAAATTCAAGTGGTGGTTGATGCAGTCTCTTCAGGAGGTGAGTGGTGATTCCTGCGTAGAGTGCTTTGCAATAGTCCAGGCGACTGGCGACTAGGGCTTGCGTGACGGTTCGTCTGGTGTTGACGGGAAGCCATTTTAGGATTTTCCGGAGCATGCGAAGAGTGAGGAAGCAGGCGAATGAGACTGCATTGATCTGGCTTTTCATGGTGAGTTTGCTGTTCAGGATAACGCCAAGGTTGCGAGCATGGCCTTTCGGGGTGGGTGGTGGTCCTAGTTCAGAGGGCCAACATGAGTCGTTCCATGTGGAGGTGTTGTTGCCGGAGATCCGCACTTCAGTTTTGTCTGTGTTGAGTTTCAGGCACTTTTTCATCCAGTCAGCGACTCTGGTCATGCACCTGTGGAAGTTGGCCCTCGTGGTGGTAGGGTCTTCTGAGAGTGAGACCTATACTCCCTCATACCCAAGAAAGACAGGACCCTCAGGCCTATACTCGACCTCAGGCCACTCAATGAATACATCCTGTCAGAACATTCCCATATGGCCACTCTACAAAATGTCAATATGGCTGCAACAAGGCAACTCCATGACCACTCTTGATCTGCCCATCCACCCTGCTCAACGCTGCTACCTACAATTCATGGAAAGTGTTCAATATAATCATTTGAATGTGCTGCCCTTCTGGGTCATTACAGCTCCCATGTCAGGAGGAACGGCATATACACATTCCCTTATTTGGACGACTGACTGATCAAGAGTGCAAACAGACAACAGTGTCTCTCCCACATTCAGACCTCCACCACAATTTAGGCTTCACTGTCAAAACAGTCAAGTCCCATCTTCAACTACTCCAGATCCAGCCCTTGCTGGGCTCAGTTCTGAACACAGTCACTGGAAAAGCTTACCTCAGCCAAGTGCAGGTCCAAGCTTGCCAACTGTCCCTGCCTCTTTTTTAGCCAGTTCAACAATTAACTGTTAGAACAGAAATGCGTCTTCGTGGCATGATGGCCTCTGGTATTGCCATAGTCCCCCATGTGAATTCCATGTGCGTCCTTTACAAGGGTACCTAGCCACACAATGGTCACAGGTAGAGCGTCAATGGGTGAATCTAGTGTTGATTTGGGTCAGCACCCATCTCTTTCTGCAGTGGTGGAACAGCAGCAAACTGTTGCAGGGTCAGCCCTTTCTAGACCCAGTTCTGCTGGTGACCATCACTACAGATGCGTCCCTTACGGGGTGGCGCAGCCGCATCTAGTGTATGACCTTTCAGGGCATGTGGACACCCCACCAACAGGGCTTCCACATCAGTTACTTGCAGCTGATGGCCATCCAGCTAACACTCATGGCCTTCTTCCATCAGGTCCATCACAAGATGGTCCTCATCAAGACGGACAAAATGATAGCCATGTATTACATTCAGAAACAGGGAGGCACTCATTCTCTTCAGCTGTCAGCACTGGTGCAGAACATCTAGCATTGGTCACTTCACCACATGATACACCTGCTATTGGAGTATCTACTGGGAGTGGACAACAACTTTTCAGACCTGTTAAGTAGGATGTGGCATCAAGTTCACGAGTGGGACTCCATCCTCAAGTCCTACTCCAGTACTTTCGTTGTTAGTGGTTTCCTGACGTAGATCTCTTCACAACCATCCAGAACGCGAAATGCCAAAGCTTCCAGGTTTATTCACCCACAGTCCATGGGTAATACACTATGGATGAAATGGTCAGATGTATTTACCTACGTTTTTCTGCCTGTGCCACTCCTTCCGTATGTGGTTCGGAAGCTTTGGCAAACGTCCCTCACCCTCCTTATGGTGGTTCCCACTTGGGCCAGACATCCCTGGTCAGACAACCCTCCTAGACTTGTCAGTGATTTCCTATGAGAAGCTGCCCAACTGGCCAGACCTTCTTACACAAAACCAAGGGGCCATCAGGCATCCAAACCCCAGGCAGCTCAATCTTGTATTTTAGCTCCTTAGATCCTAGGGTTCAGCTCTAGCAGAATGTATGTCTAGCCTTAAAGAGGCCCCTAAACTGACTACATGGGCCTGCTATTCGGCCAGGTGGTAATTGTTTGTCCACTATTGCCTTCACAAACACATACATCCTCTCAAGCCAGCGGACCAAGACAAAGTCTGTTACCTTCTTCATCTTCAGACATCAGCCTTGCATACACTTCCATACATCTTCATCTGACTGCAATCGCAGCATATTTGCAAAATAAAGAGCACTCTTCCTTGTATATCATCCCTGTCATCAACGTTTTCATAGAAAGGCTCAAAAAGGTAATCCTGCCTAGGGTATCTCTGGCCCGTCTGGAACCTCAATATTCTACTTACACGACTTATGGACCCTCCTTTTGAAACTTCAGTCCTTGTCTTGGAAGGTTGCCTTCCTTGCTTCTAACATGTCTTTAAGGTGTGTGAGCGAGTTCCAAGCTCTGTGTGGAGAAGCCCTTCTTCCAAGTTCATAATGACTCGGCCTTTTGACCAGCCCAAAGTTTCTGCTAATTGTTAATCAAACCATTAAGTTACTGGTTTTCTTCCCACAGCCAGGCTCCGTAGCAGAGATAGCCCTCCATACTCTGGATGTCAAGCATGCCCTCATGCACTACATTGACAGAAACAAACCCTTTTGTGAAACCCAGCAACTTTTTGTCACTTTCTCCAAACCACACAAAGGCCATGCCCCGTCCAAAGGTGGCATAGCCAGATGACTTGTAAAATGTATTCAAACTTGCTAAGCTAAGGCCAAAAGGCAACTGTCTGCCCTGCCCACATCGCATTCCACTCAAAGAAATGTGACCTCAATGGCCTACCTTGGCAACATCTTCATTGCTGACATATGTAAAGCAGCCACTTGGTTCACTCCACACACGTTCACCAGACACTCCTGTGTGGATGTCTTAGCACGACAACAAGCAAAGGTTGGCCAAGCTATTTTTCTGTCTTCTGCAACATTCTCTGGCTAGCCACCACTTAGGGGAGTACTGATCATCAGTCTATGCAGAGCATGTGTATCTACAGCTGCACATGCCACAAATGGAATATGCTACTTACCCTGTAAGCATCTGTTCGTGGCATGTAGTGCTGTAGATTCACATGCACTCACCCTCCTCACGGAAGCCTCTAGTTGTTGTAGATGTCCTTTACTCTTGCTCCTTTTGCATGATCATCTACTTTTTACGCTCCATCTTCATCCTCACTCACTGTGCACAAAATAGTCTAACAAAGGAGCCGATGCCCATGCATATTAACAGTCATAGGAGCAGGGGTGTGGAATTTAATAAAATATCTACTTATCCATGGGGAAGGTAGCTTCATGAATATACTTGTCCTGCAACATAATCCACTTGTCCCTTTTGTGGCATGTAATGCGGCAAAAAAAATGGCAGCAATTTCATTATATAAGAGCTCTGAAATAGCCTCTCTGATTATGCCAGGGCTCCTTCCATAGTAGGGTTTGAATACTAGTAATTCCCTTATGAAGCCACGTTTCCGCAGATCTACATACTGGGGCTGAAGGTAATGGTAAGCAACAGTTCCAGTGTTGGGATGCCCTTTTGAGTCTGTGAAAACCTACTAACTTGCATGTTTTAAGGGCTTTCACCAACTCTTCTCTAATCTTTTCCCATACTGAGAAATGTTGGATATTTACTCCTGACAATGGCAGACATCAAACTTCATCCAGGGTTGGGAAAAAAGTGGTTGGAGGGAAAGTAAACTTGCAAACACTCAGATTTTCACATGAGCAAATCTCTACACCTGCATATGTGCTCGTGCTAAAATGCAGTTCACAAATATTTTCTAGGAGTACTATTTCTTGGCCTACTTCTGTAAAGTCTTGTTGTTTTACGAAAGCCGTATATCTGCACTTAATCCAAGGACATGGGTGCCCTTTATTTAAAAATTGGGCCCCTAATTAGGTCTGGCGCTAACCATGACCTTTTGTGTTTATTAAAATGTTGTCTCTCTCTGTCTATCGGCTAGCTTCACTGTGAGTGACAGCATTTTGTTCTTTCACAAGGAGCATATCGACACAGTCATTTTGTTCAGTGCCAGGAACTACTGTGCAATGTGTGCTTTTTGAGACCAAAATACTTTTTGCCTTTGCCAATGTTTGTTATAATGGTGAGGGCCGGGCAGCTCCCACACCAATAAGGTTTTACAAAAACCATCTCAAAACAAGTCACGCATTGACAAAACCAAAAGGCTGACCAACAGTTTCAAACCTACTGGCTTTACCAATGCTTGTTTATTTTGATGTTTCCCATAATCTTATTAAAACTGGTTACACTGATTTTCCATTATGAATATTTTTGGAAAATACTAGCGTACATCAACCCATTTTACTAAATGATGCTGCAAAGAAATGGTACCTACATTTTTTCAGTAGTTTAGCTAAATGGTTTTGCATTCATGAGCCATAAATACGAGTTTGAACAGCATTAACACATGGACACAAATATTACCTTAACTGCAGGCAATGCCTTTCACTGATCCATAATGTGGTACTGTAAACTGGCAGCCAAAGGGTTTGTAATGTAGGGGGTTGGTCCTACTTTTCCCAAGGACAAAATACACATGAAAACTTTTTGCCCTTGACCCCAAACAATATGTCCCAGGTGTCGGGCTATAGGAATTCCACATCCCTGTAGGAGGCATCAATATACCTCATGAGTCGAAAGACTATTTCGAAGCAAAACAATTTGCACACACTAGATGGCAGGAGTATGCATAGCATGTGAATCTACAGCACTACGTGCCACGGGCAGATGCTTACAGTTTAAGTAACATATTCAATTTTTTGGGTAAATGAATGCCCAGTGTCCAGTCCGTTGACAATTGTTTTTTATTGTGTTGCCTTGTACATCGTTTTAAGTAATCTAAAAATAAATCATGAATTGACCGGAATTGAGTATTCACAACGGTGTTTTGGAAATGCTTTACCTGAAATGTTTTGCTAAATGGTGTCTTCATAGATTGTGACTGACAATACTGGAATGTTTTCCCGCGTTGGTAGATATCATTTACAAACATTTGAAATTGTTAGAAATCGTTTGTCCTTAATTAAGTTAATATGATGTATATCGGTTAATGGTGCAGAAGATTGCTACTGCTAATTGTTTTGTAGTTTTCATTTTTTAGAAAATGTTTATATAGTTTTTCAATGTTTCCCGTGTGTATGGTAGTATAATGACTGACAAACATCCCCTTTTCTTTTATTTCTGCACCTTCAGGGTCCTTCAGACTCATTGGGGGTCAGCATTGCTGGAGGAGTTGGAAGTCCTCTTGGAGATGTGCCCATATTTATCGCCATGATGCACCCAAATGGAGTTGTAGCCCAAACTCAGAAACTCAGGGTAAGTTATTTGTAATCATTAAATATCAGGAGTTTCCCAGATGATGCAGAGCTGCCACAGCATTTGATGATTGTTCTTTCAGTTGTGTTTTATCATTGACTTGGGGATTTCTATTGGAAAATTCTGTAGTCTTCATTATGTAAAATTATCTGCACAAATGTGTCTGTGATACTTGCAATAACCTTTTGGGCTAGATTGGTGAAAAAGTGTCCCTCTCTCTGAGCCTTGCTGGGCTACACATTACATATCTGAATCTTTCTTATTACATTCAGCTGTTCATCTTTTTCACCACCACTTTTACTAAACAGGCCAAAGAGTGCAGAGCTATTACCAATTTTCCAAGCATTTGTCAAATGTGTCCTTTAGAGAATTGAATTTCTGTTAAAAAGGTCGGAGCAGAAGCAGTAATGCTGAGAATATGAAATAGATCTCCCCAAATCATCTTCAATTTGGCATGTTTGACCAAAGTAGCTTGTCCAACAGCATATCCAAAGAGAAGGATACACCTGTTCAGTTCCTATAGCCTTAATCCATGTGAAAGTTTCATCAGAGAACATCCAATGATTGCGTTCACTGCCAAGTCTTGTTGAGTTCATTTTAATGACTTGAGGGGACTCTCAGGCGTTACCACGTATGGCTTTACCCCATGGGCATTACAATGTGATGACCTTTACAACACTTTCTAACACCACGGCAGGGCTTTACCACTGAATGCTGTGGTATTGCCTGACTTTCATAGCTATACATATTATATGGGAGAAACCCTTACCCCCTCTTTAAAAATAAAAAAGTAATTATATATTTTAAATATTTGTATTTTTGGGGAAAACTCTCAACATATGTATGTATATATATATATATATATATATGTATATATATATATATATATATATATATAATATGTTGATCGCAGTAGATCTAGTTAGGACCTAGTTTCCATAGCGTTTATTGATGTGCCTATATCTATGGTGCAGTTTGACGAATCTTCCCAAACTTTTTCCAAAAAAGAGTGTCCAGCTGGTCCTAGTTCTCCATGGAAAGTGTCAGGGTGATTCGTCAAGCGGGGGCCGAGAAAAAGGGAGGTCAAAAAAGTGTGTTTCCCATGTTAATTCCCATAGGGATTTCAGACACGACTACAGCCTGAACAGCTGGACAGAATTTCACCAAATTTGGCAGTAAGGTAGCTCTTGCTCCAGAAAGAGCTGTTTTTGTTATTTGGTGTAATTCCGTTCAGTAGTTTTGGAGATATTAAATAAATCCAAATTTGTATATCTTGAGTCAAGATGCCTCCGCTAATATTGACGCTCTCTTGCAGAGATCTGATTGGTTGCCAACATTTCAACCAGGAAGTGTTGACAGCCATCATGGGACTCGGCCTCAACCAGTCCCAAAAGAAACATAAAAATAAAGCAAAGAGGGCAGGGTAGAAATACCCTGACCCCCTAGCCCTGGTGTTGGGGTCCCCCAGGAACCCCACCAGGGCAAAAAAAGCATTGTTTTTTTATAATTTTACCGCGATTTCATGACATATTTGCGAATTCGCAGCAAAATTGAAAAAAAAAGCTAGCACGGTCTCCTGCTCTTGCTTGTAGTTGAGTCCCCAGATGGGCCAGGTCCCAGGGGCATGCCTATTTATATTTAAAATGGACGGGGGTGCAAGCAGACCCCCTCCATGCACTTATAGTACTCCGGGGACCACCACCTCCCCAGGGCTTTAATTATATGTAGTAGGGTGGCCGCACAGACCCCCCCTTATTTCGCTAAAAGAGCCCCGGGGACCACCACCTCCCCAGGGCTTATTAATTAAATAGGAGGGCCCCTCCCCTCATTGCTCATAGAAGGCCCTGGGGATCATCACCTTTCTGGGGCCAAAAATATACCAAAAAGAGAGAGTGGGCTGCATGCCCCCCCTATCCAGGCCATACTCTGCACCAGGGACCACCACCTCCCCGGGCATGGGCACTATACCAAGGAGATGGGGGGGGCCACACAGCCCCCCTCCCGGGCCATATTTGGCCCCAGGGACCACCACCTCCCTGAAGCATAACCACTATACCAAGGGGGAGTGGGGCCTTGTGGCCTTCCTCCTGGGTCATATACGGACCCAGGGACCAGCAGGGACCGTTGGGGCATTGATGCTCCCCTGCGGTCCCCACCGTAGCACGCTGGGTTCCCTGGGTGCACTCCAGGGCACCCAGAAGGAAGAGGCCGGGCCTTGGGAGATGGGGTCACCTGGGCTGATTTCAGCCCATGGAGGAGAGCCGTGTGGCGCCCCCCCCCCCTCCACTCCTGCGGAAAAAAACCTGGGCTTGCAGAAGGCAAAGCAAGTGTGTTTTCTCAGTAAATCCACATTGTAAGACGACCTGAAATGCTTTGT
This sequence comes from Calotriton arnoldi, assembly GCA_963921515.1. NCBI lineage: Eukaryota > Metazoa > Chordata > Amphibia > Caudata > Salamandridae > Calotriton > Calotriton arnoldi. The sequence goes on from CAWUFW010001384.1 coordinate 2,567,500, forward strand.
GGAGGTGAATGCATTGTTGATCTATTAGAGCGCAATCTGTAGTGATTATGATGAGTGGGTTTGTTCTTTTTCTGTCCTTGTGAGAGCAGAGTCCATGGTTCTCCCTTTAAATTACTGCGAGTTTTTAAATGTGCAGAATCAGCTGGAAGCTCTGTCCGTTTAGCCATGCCCCGGCCACCTTAGTAGTATGTAAAGGTCTTCCTGCCTTTTGCCAGGATGATGGGCAGCTTACTAAAAGGCTCCACAGCACATTTCCTGCTGATTTTTATGACGTGTTCTTGATGCCGAGGATTATGAGAACATCTACACCAAACAAAAAAGCACTTACTTCATATATTAAGAGGAAGTACCCTTGTTTGGTGGAGATTTACCTCGTTGTAGTCTTGTTGTCTTCGCTGTTGGAGGATTCATGTTATCACAGATTTCTGGATAAAGACGCACAAGGAACAATCACATTGCTGAAACGCACATAAGGTCACTGGGGACATTTTCACATGGTCCATTACAAAGATGTAGTGTGGAATACACACTGGACATTTACCCAGCGAGATAGCACTTAGTAATTAACCGATAGAAAGTACTCCAGTTGGGTAGATATGTTGCACAAAACTGCGGGCTCTTTTTGGATAATGGAGCACGTGATGTTCCGTTCTGATGCAGTCACTCACACAGCTACTGACACAGACACTTAGACACCCACTCACACACCCATTCTGCCACTCTTACATCCACTCACAGACCCACACAGCCACTCACACACCCACAAAACCACTCACAAACCTACTGAACCACTCACACACCCACTCACAGACCTATACAGCCACTCACACACCCACATAACCACTCACACACCCACTCACAGACCCATGCAGCTACTTACACACCCACTCACAGACCCATACAGTGACTCACACACTGACCCATACAGTGATTCACACACCCACTCACCGACCCATACAGCCACTCACACACCCATATACCCACTCACACATCCATATACTCACTCACACATCCACACAGGGACTCATGCACCCACTCAAACAATAATTCTGCCGCTCACACAGCCACACACACACACACACGTACAGCCACTCACACACCCACAAAACCACTAACTCACCAATTCACAGACCTATACAGCTATTCACACTCCTGCTCACACACCCATATAACCACTCACGCACTCACTCACAGACCCATGCAGCCACTCACACATCCAGAAAACTACTCACACAGCCACTCACACACCCACTCACAGACCCATATAGCCACTTACACACCCATTCACAGTCCCATTCATCCAATCACGCACCCACTCACAGCCACTCGCAAAACCAGTCACACAGCCACACAGTTACTCAGGCACCCACTCACAGACCCATACAGCCACTCACACACCATCACTAACCCATACACCTACTCACACACCCACTCACAGATCCATACAGCCACTCACACATCCACTCACAGAACCCTACAGCCAAACACACACCCAGTCACTGACTTATACAGCCAATTACACACCCACTCACACACCTATAAAACCACTTACACACGCACTCACAGACCCATACAGCTATTCACCCAACCGCTCACCGACCTATACAGCCACTCACACCCACTCTCTCAAAGGTTACAATTAGGACATGATATTTGGAAAAAAAACTAGAAATTCACTGAGAAACCAAAGGTTATAGTGACGTTATAGTTATGAAATAGAATGTGAAAAAACCTTTGAAATTCACTGAAAAAAACAAAGGTATACAGCCACTCACAGGCCCATACAGCCACTCACACACCCACTCACAGAACCATACAGCCACTTACACACCCACTCACACACCCATTCACAGACCCATACAACCACTCACACAGCCACTCACCCATACAGGCACTCACAAAGACACTCACCCAATTTACTAATCCATACATTAACTCATGCATCATCTCACTCCCCCATACAGCCACTCAGACACCCACTCACACACGGTCACACAGCCACTCACATTATATATATATATATACTTGTTTTTTGGTAGGCTGCATCCCAGCCCCCCTTTTTTCTCTCTCTGTTACCCTTTTAAATGTACCCCTTTCTTACTTACTACCCCAAACGCTTACCTATATTTAAGCTCTAAAAAAAACTTTAATACCCTTTCTAACCTGTGCCCTTCCCATCCCTGAACACTAAAAATCCTTAATACCCTTACCCTTCCCTAAACCCTTTAACAACCCTAACTTCCTTACTAGCCCATACCTTTACCCACCCATGAACACTAAAACATTCTTGCTCCCCATACCCTTGTCCATCCCTCAACCTTAAAAGCCCCTTACTATCTCATACCTTAACCCAAACCCGGACCCTAAAACCCCCTTACAACCCCTTACTCTCTCTTGAACCCTGAAAACCTCTTTCTACCCCTTACCCATCACTATACCCTAAAAACCCCGTTAAAATACATAACTCGTAAATTCTCTTTTCATAAAGGACAAAATAATTTAATTTTCTTTAAAAATAGTAAATCCTACTTGGTAAGGTACTGTGTGGTAAAGTACCAAACAATAACCTGAGTGGTACTTCCCTGCTTGGTAACATCCTACACGGTGAAGACTGTATACCGCTGGGAACAGAATCTTTTCCTCTTTCTGAAGCTAGACAAGTTTACCCTATTGTTCGAAGCCATGCAGCTACCTTATAGGAAGTGGCCATGGCAGAGTGGCAGATCGCAATGAAAGCCTGGCAGTATACAATACGTTATTAATTTGCCAATCAAATCTATCATGCTGCCATCCTCCTCCAGCCAGACTTGCCCCTATGGACCTGGTATTAGGTGCTCCAGAAATGTTTAATACTCTGAATTGATGGATTAGGGGGCACCGGAGCGTATATGCTTCATTCAATCCCCAAAGGAAAGATGTTCATTTAAAAAATAAATAAAGGGCCATAATAATCCACTCTGCAGACAACAATATCAAAGACTCTCAAGAAGTACTGCTGCAGGGCAGTCAATGTTGTGTTACGGCCAGAGCTGTCGACTTTTGAACTGGTGAACCAGGTTCGAGCCTCAGCTTAACTTCCTGTGATTACTGGCAAATCACTTAATTACCCTGTGCCTAAAAAATAATGTAATATTGTGTAATATAACTGGTGCTTATGAAAAGTACTCCAATACCTTCGGGTCGAGTTTGCGCTAAATATATTAAAAAACTGTAAAGTGCCAAAAAACTGTAGTGAGTTACTTAGCTTGATAGGAAATCCGAGTGTTTCAACCAAAGGTCCAGTTGCACAGTACTACACATTAGATATGCTAACTCATGGCCTTGACGCTATAAAACATATGTTTCTAATCAAATGTCTCTGGATATCAATGTTTGAGTTTTCTTCCGACATGAAAATGCAAGCTTAATCTAGTCATAAAATATATCCTGTCTTAGAGTGACCAGAGAGCAAAACTATTTCTATATTTTTGTCAGGTAATGAGAGTGAGAGAGCAACTTCTCATCTTGAAGCCTCTCATGAGAAGGAAGTGTTGGCTTTCGGACGCTTTGGCCTTTAGAACTGGTATGTTTTTAGTTAGAAGCCTACCAAACAGCACAGCTATCTGGTTTGCTTGCAACTTGTTCTGGGCATTCTAAAGCTTTCCTGGGAATGCATTTCGTCCATTGCTTACTATTGGCTTTGTGGTTTGTAACTCACAGTTGCTTGTTTTCTGTTTGCTGGCTTTATTTACTTAAAGGCTGTCCAGCTTGAGTTCGACCCTCTGTGAGCAACCCTTGTTTACTGTATCCTGCTGAGTACTCGCTTTCTGTAAACAGGCCTTTAAATCTTATTCTTGTCACATTTGCTGTGCATTCATAGACTTAAGTCAAATGTCAAGCTTTGTCTTCCGAGGGAGCTTGGTGTTTGTTTTTCTTTCTCTGACTTCAAAGTGAGAAAATTTATGTTACAATCCTGCTATGTACCCATGTGAGAGGAGAGGGTGTAGGGTGTTAAATTAAATGTGCTGATTTTTCAGGATATATCAGAATTTGGAAAATACAAATGAAACACTTTTTTTGTAATTCTGAAGTGTGGTGGAACAGATATTTGATTACAATCAAAACAAATCAATACACTAGGTGATGACATTTCCACACATTATCGTTTCTGCTCAGTAAAACTGTATGTCAGTGCAAATGTAATGGTCATTTCAATTGAAAATGTGTTGGCCGTAATGGCAGTGCGCTACCACACCATGCATACTTCACACTACGCCACTCCAATTTACACCACTCCACAACACTCCACTGCATGCCTTTTCACTCATGGCTCTCCACGACATGCCACTCTACTCTATTCCCCTCTACTCTAAGACACTCTGACTCGCCACTCGACTCCACTCTTCTCTGCGTCCCTACACTCTATGCCCCTTCACTCTACACCACTTACCCCACTCCACTCCAGTCTACCCCACTCCAATCTACTCCACCCCACTCTACCCCAAACCACTCCACTCCAATCTTCCCCAGTCCACTCTAATCTACCCCACGCCAGTCCACCTCACTTCACACCACTCCAATCAAACCCAATCCAATCTACCCCACCCCATTCCAATCTACCACATTCCACTCCACCCCTATCTACCCTACTCCACTCCAACCCAGTCCACTCCCCTATGATCCAATCTACCTCACTCCGCTCCACTCTACCCCAGTCTACCAAACTCCACTCAAATCTACCTCACTCCAACCTACCCCACTTCATTTCATCCCAATCTACCCCACACTTCACTTCAGTCTACCCTATTTCAGTGCAATCTAACACACTTCACCCCAATCCACCCACTCCACCCCAGTCTTACCCTACTGTTCTCCAATCTACCCCAATTTAACTCACTTCACCCCAAGCTACCCCACTCCAATCTACCCCACTTCACTCAAATCTACCCCACTCCAGTCTACCAGATTCCACTCTAATCTACCCTAGTTCAGTCTACACTACTCCATTCCAATTTACCCCACTCCACTACAATCTATCCCACTTCATTCCAATCAGTCTTTCTGTAGTAATGAAGGTCCACGCATGGTAGGATGTAGTTCATGAAGCTTTATTGAAGAAAGAAACATGTAGATAAGTTCCAGTACAGCAGGTAGTTGAGATCTGAAGAGCAGCCCCACCAGGAGCAGCCTGCCTCCTGCTCAGCCCATTCTCAACTGTCACTTCACCTCATAGGCACCCAACATTCCGAAGAGCATCATCACTCCAACATTCCATGCAGCACACAGCAGAAACACACTGGCTGAGCAGGTGGTGAAAATGGCATAACATTAACATGGACAGGATACTACATATCCCCCTTTCTTATACAACAGAAGCATTGATGTGGTTACCTGAAAGAAGATAAAACAATGTGAACCAAGAAAAGGAATAAGTGAGAGGAACACAAGTGCAGCTGAAAAGATGCAAAGAAGTGAACGAAAAGGAGAGAGCAAAAAGATAGGTGGAAGTAGATGAAGAGGAAGCAATAGATAAATATAAACAGGTTGATGAAACCCATCCTCCCCTTCTAAATGAAAGCAGAATGGAATGAAAGTGTAAGGCAAAAGAAACCACATGAAAAGGATTGACGTAAGAGCACCAATCACTGACCCCAAACACACCCACTGGCCAGACAGGCATGCAAGAAGGAAAGACATACCACAACACAAAATGAAGACATGCTTTACACCCAGACACACAAGGTAAGGTTGGAAGGATCTCCTACTAAACATAGAAGAAAAAGAATCACACTACAACGAGGGAAAGACTGGAGACAAAGGAAAAACGACAACCAATTGTAGTCCAGATACCAAGGATGCAAAGAATATGTAACATCACGAGGAGAACTGAACAGGAGAGAAAGCAGAGAAGATGAGAAGAAGATACAATAAGTATAACTCATCCTTCCCCATTTTCAAATTGATAATATGAATATACAAGCATAACGTAAGGTCTAACTAACAGCAAAGTCTTAGTGTAGACTGAACATAAACTGTGCCCCAAACGGGGATAGATAATGTAGACGATGGGAAAGAACCCAGTAAGACACACCCTGTGTGAGGGTTACAGTGTACGAATGGTACGTGAGGATGGGACTAAGGCCCATAACCTACCCCTGGCAAGAGGGCGTAAGCTAATGTGAATGGGACTGAACCCAGTCAGAAACACCCTGTGTGAGGGTAACAGTGTATGAGAAGATGGGACTGAAACCCATGACCTACCCCGAGGCGTAAGGGAGGTGCTACTGTAAATGGGACTGAACCCATAACCTATCCCCAGGCATAGGGCTGGTTAGCTACTGTAAATGGGTCTGAACCCATGACCTATCCCCAGAAATAGGGAAGGTTAGCTACTGTGAATTGGACTAACACCCATACAACAATGCCTTGTGTGATGGTAGAAACCGTAAGTAGCCCATGTGGGCAAACGTACTCTGAGCAAATAGGACTAAAACCCATTGCCATCCCTACGTAGGGAAGAAATAAGTGTAAGGTGTACACATGTGAAATGAACAATGAACCCCTGAAGGCGTGTACCCAGAGTCCATGAATGTAAAATGATGAGCCCACAAAACCCACCAAACAATCCCATGGAGGATAAGTGTGGAGAAAGACATTTCCTTCATGAAATGTACCAAGAGCCAAAACATAAATGGAAATGGTGTAATCACAGCCACTGAAACAAAAGGCATAAATTACAAAACACGTTAACATTTCATTTGCTGACTGTTAGAGTTAAGGGTGTGCGTGTCACCGTAGCCTTGTGACACACACCAGTGTTTGTGAGCAAACATACTTTGAAAATATAGCCCGAAACGGACTATGACTAGTGAGATTCTTGTGCGCAGACAGGTAAAGTCCAACGTGGAAGTAGAAACTGCTGATCACCCAGGTTAGGGCTGTCAAAACCAAGTTCATAATGTACTCACGAAATTCACCACAGGTCCGTGTGAGTACAAATTACATGTTCGTCTGAAGTGCCAAAGTCCACAGTAAACACGTTGTGGTGAAGACCCTCAGAAGACCAATTGCGGCTGGTATATTGGGCTTTATACAGAGTGGAATTCGGGAGAAACCATGCCTGCCGTTTCCGTGCTGGAATACATCTACCAGCTGAGAGAGAGAGACGTCGGATCTCTTCTGCCATAGTATTGTACACCATTAGAAAGATGGAGGCAAGTACTAGACGCTGTGCCGGGTGGCTCGCGGTGCACACGAGCGCCAAACAGTGTCACGTAGGCAAATTAGACAAGGAGGAGGATATCGACATCACGGTGGATCCTCAAGGTGACGGGCGCGGCATCAAAGATGAGGTGAGATGCGCACGCTAAAACTGTTAAACCGTTAGGATTCCAATACGCAAAGCAGCGGTTAAACTGCCACGGGAGCCAGGTCTCATATGAGAGAAACTGTAATAAAGAAAAACTAACTCACCAGCATGTCCCGCTCGAGTCACCGGTACTGTGTGTGAAATATTCAGAAAATAGTCCTCCTGGTCCTCCGCTACCTCAGACATCGCAAAAGATGTGGAAAGAGAGTTGAAACTTGAGTGTAGTCATCTATGCGTTTATGCCTTTCTGGAGTGTCCCCTGGGATTTCCTCGGTGTGATATAGAGTTCACCAGGCAGACTCACCGATACTATGCCAGTAGTGACACTCAAAAACACATTTAGACATGGTGCAGCTGCACGTCTCCAAACACTGAGGCACAGAAATGACAGGTTATAGCCAGCACCAAACACTCTAATGTAGACTGCATTCATCGGCACTGTGTTACTTGCCGTGAAAGGTTGTGGGGAAAAAAAACATACTTCCCATCTTTGTAGACAGGATAGTATTCCCATGGTCCTTGATGTTTTTGAATGACCACAGGGTCAAAAGGATTTACAAGATGTAGGTTGGCAAGTTTGATGACAGAATCAGTCCTTTTGAAATTCATGGCCCCAAAAGATTAATCCAGATGAACACAGCACGCCTCGGCTAGGGCTGTCAGATGGTGATGACACTGGTGGGGCTGAAAGGCGTAGTGCTTCATCTTTACTTATTTCTTGTTGTCTTCTTTGGTTTTCTGTGAAGGACTTGTTTCTTCCTTGTTGACATTGTTGTTGTTCTGTGTAGAACACCTTTGTATCATGTTCGCAGTTTTTCCTTTCCTGTGGATACCTCCTCATGTACTTTGTGTTTCCTGTGACTGTCCGTTCTGTAGATTGTTTCATCTTCAGGTCCTCTTTTTGTTCGCCAGGTCCCTGAAATCTGCTTGTAGCACGTAGATAGTCACCAACTCGTCGCCAAAATAATATAGTAATGAAGGTCCACGCATGGTAGGATGTAGTTCATGAAGCTTTATTGAAGAAAGAAACATGTAGATAAGTTGCAGTACAGCAGGTAGTTGAGATCTGAAGAGCAGCCCCATCAGGAGCAGCCTGCCTCCTGCTCAGCCCATTCTCAACTGTCACTTCACCTCACAAGCACCCAACATTCCGAAGAGCATCATCACTCCAACATTCCATGCAGCACACAGCAGAAACACACTGGCTGAGCAGGTGGTGAAAATGGCATAACATTAACATGGACAGGATGCTACACTTTCCCACTCCAGGCTACCACAATCTACCCCACTCCAGTCTACCCCACACTACACTCTACCCCACTCCACTCTGCCACAATCTACCCCACTTCAATCCACCCAGTCCATCCCACTCCACTTCACCCCAATCTACCCAACTCCACCCCACTGTACCCCACTCCACCTCACCCTGCTCTACCCTAATCCACCCACTCCACTCTATCCCAATCAAGTCCAGTCTAACCCACTCCACCCCAATCTACGGTACTCCACTCTACCCCACTCCTCCCCAGTTTACCCCACTCCACCCCAATTTACCCCTCTCTAAACTACTCCACTCCAATCTACCACAATCCAATCTACCCCACTCCAATTCAATCTACCCTACTCCACCCCACTCTACCCTAATCCGCCCCACTACACTCTACCCCACTCCAGTTCAGTCTAACCCACTCCACCCCAATCTACCGCAATCCACTCTACCCCAAACTACTCCACTCCACCCCAGTTTACACCACTCCACCCCTATTTACCCCTCTCCAAACTACTCCCCTCCAATTTACCACAATCCAATCCGATCTATCCCAAATGGCCCCACTCTAGTCTACACCAATCCAATGCTCCCCACTCTACCCAATGCACCCCACTCCACCACAATCTACCCCACTACAATCTACTGACTCCACTGCAATCTTCCCCACTCCAAACCTCCCCACTCCAATCCAACCCAATCTACCCAGTAGGAAGCTGGCTCTGTATATACTATACCAAAGTAATGTATAGTGTGCACAGAGTCCAGTGAATCCCCAAAGGCTTACAGAGGTAAAAGTAGATAATTCCTTTCTCTCTATTTGTGATAGTGTGGGCGAGCAGTAAGGCTTTATCAGGGGGTAGTATTAAGCATTTATTGTACACACTCAGGCAAGAAATGATGTCACACACTCAAAGACTGAGCTAAGACCAATTGTTTGTATTAAAAATACTCTTTAGTTGTATTTTATTTGTAGAACCAAGCAGGACTTGGTACAGGTAAATAGAATTGTACTTTTCCAGACAGAGTGATCAACAAGCAAGCCGGATGAGAATTACTTTTGTTACAGGTTTGTGCAAAGTTTAAATTACAGTTGAAATTACTTTTGAATTACTTTTTAGATTTCTTTTCAGATTACTTCTTCTACTCAGTGTGATATGCCTAGATATGACACTGGGACATTTCCTAGGCTGCAGGCATCATTGAGAGGCTTGAGGTAGGTCGGGAATCGCCAGATCCCAGGTCAGGATCGCCGGGGAGACCTCCTCGTGGTGTTGGGCCACTCAAACTTGGGCCGTGGGTGTCAGGTGCAGAGTGGTGCAGACTCGCAGATTTGGCTGGAGCCAGAGTCTGTTTCTTGAGCAAGTCCGGTGTTCACGGGAGACAGAGTCTTTCTGCAGGACACGCCGGGATTCTGCTGGAACAGGTTGAGGTCGGGACAGGCCGGTAGGGCTGGGGCCAAGGCAGTTGTTGTCCGCCTCTTCTTCCTTCTGCACAGCGATTCAGTCCTTCTTCTTCTTGCTTGTCTGAGGAAGCAAGGTTTGGGGTTGCCCATAACTACTAAATGTAGGGGCGTTTCAGGTAGGTACAGGTCGAGACCAATGGGTCCCTTCCTTGTGGTGGGTACACCCCCTATTATGCCACCCTCCAGTGGGAGGGGGGCATAAGCCTCACTCTGGTTGGCTGGGTCCCCCCATCTTCAAGATGGTGGGGACTGAGAGGTGTGCTTCACCTCGCCTCCCCCACCTGAGGGGTGGGAGCAGCAAATGTCTGGGGCAGCTCACAAAGCCTTTGAAGCTTCCCCTTCGTGGACCCTGCCCATCCTGGGGGGAGAGGCTTGGCACCTCTACCCATGATGTGCTTTGTTTCAGGACCCAGAGAGCGGGAGGCTCTCGACCCAGGGGTCCAGAAACATGTCTGAGGGTGGCAGCTGGTGAGCAGCCAGTCAGCCAGGACACTAGAGTTAGTTTGTTTTTCAGGGGGCATCTCTAAGATGCCCTCTGAGTGTATTTGGCATTAAATCCAACACTGGCATCAGTGGGGGTTTAATGTGCTGAGATGTTTGATACCAAACTTCCCAGGTTTCAGCAGTGCCATTATGGTGCTGTGGAGTTCGTAATGACAAACTCCCAGACCATATACTCTTTATGCCTTTACTGCATTTACATTGTCTAAGAATGGATTTAGACACTGTAGGGATACAGGGCTCATGCACCTGTACCCTCACCAGTGGTATAGTGCACGCTGCTAGAGGGGTGGCTTACCAATGCCATAGGCAGTGGTTTGTAGGCATAGCACACAGGGATGTGTGCCATGTCGACTCTTCCCTTTTCTCTGCACCAAAACATGCAGCCTGCAATGGCAGTGTGTGTGTTAAGGTACAGGACTTCTAAGGGTGGCACAATATGTGCTGCAGTCCTTAGAGGCCTTCTCTGGTCACAGTGCCCTTGGAACTCATGGTACCTTTTACAAGGGACTTACATGTGACCAGAGAGTTGCCAATTGGGTTTGCAACAGTACAGTTTTAGGGAAGAGCATAGGCCCTGGGTACCTGTTTGGCAGGAACCCAGGGCACGCTTAGTCAAAGAGCATCAACATCAGGCAAAAAGTGGGGGCAACCATGCAAAAAAGGGCACTTTCCTACACACCCCAATCCAGTCTACCCCAATCCACTCCTCCCCACTCAGATCCACTACGATCTTGCCCAATTACCCACTCCAATCCAGCCCAATCTATCCCACTCCAATATAGCCCACTCTACACCACTCCATAGCCCAATCTACCCAACGTCAGTCTAGCCCAATCTACCCCACTCCAATCTAGCCCAATCCACCCACTCCAATCTAGCCCAACCCACCCCACTTTGCCCAATTCGCCCGCTCCACTCTACCCCACTCCAGTCCAATTTACCCCATTCCAGTTCAATCTACCCCGCTCCACTCTACACCACTCTACCCCAATCTACCCCACTCCACTCTACCCCAATCTACCACACCTCACCCCCCACGCCACAACACTAACTTATAGCCATTCTGAACATCAGCCTTACAGGTGTAAAACATGGCGAAAACACATTGCCAAAGCTAATAGCTCTCCATACATGAGGCCTATTGGCTTTTAAATGCTTGTTTACTAGTGGTTTGCTACGTTAGCGTTCTCAGTAGGAACACTTAGGGCCCGATTCCGATGTCGTTCGGAAGGCCTCCGAATATGATTTGGCTTTACCGGATCCGATTCGTAGCCCTTGTTTACGACCGAATCGTACACAGGTCCGGACAACCAAGTACGATGCGAAGATCCGCGTACGCTCCGACCGAATCGTTTCTGAACGCGATCATGCCCGTACGACTCGTTCGTAGACGAATTGTGCCGCGCAATGGAGCCGGATTCCGACCGAGCGAGTACGATGCACGATTCTGACAGCCGCTTCGCCTTGCTCTCAGCGAGACAAAGCGGCTGTCGGAAGCGTACTTTGGAGGGCCGTAGCAGGCCCCCCTTCACCCGGGGCCCTCCGAATCAGTCATGAGGCATGGGTCCCCCCGATCCAAGCATGCACAGTGTGGCGGTCACCATGGGGTGTCCGCCACAGGGTGTACGCTTTTCCCCACCTACCCCTTTTTTGCTAAGGGAGCCTGTGTACGCGTCTGTACGCTGGCTCCCATAGAGTTCAATGGAAGTCCGAGCGAATCGAGTCCGTATGCTTACGGACGCATCGTACTCGCTCGCTCGGACTCCTGGAAAACGTTTCGTCCAGAAAGCCCTCCAGATCCGACCCATACGGAGGGCTTTCCGGATGAGATCGGAATCGGGCCCTTAAATGTATTTGCTTTGCTGCCACCTAGTGTTCAAACTTTGTAGATTTGAACAATATTGCCTGGTCTGAGATGTTATATAGCTATGTACATATTCAGAGTAAGTTCACTCCTTGGCCCTATCCCCATAAGTATAGTCTTTTTAGTTCATTCAGTTTTCCCATTGAGTTGCTATTACTTTGAATAGCTTGTATTTCCTTTTTTCGCTAATCCTTTTGATCCAGCGCGATATTAGCAAACAGCATTCATACACAAAACACTCATTTGGGCCCATCCATTCATACTACGCTAATACTTACGCTGGGGTGTCAGTTATACTCTTTATCAAAATCCCTGCTACCAATTACCTTCTGATTGAAGAGTAATGACTTACCAATGAATCCTTTGCTAATTGGGAAATTTAAAATGAGTGACATTCATTATAGTACATAATCCTGAAATAACCACTGAGTCAGGAAGTTTTAAAATGTTTATCTAAAGATTTAGCAGAGTAAAATACAGAACCACACGGTACTTAATCGCAATACCCAAGATGAAGCATAGAATAATTGTTGCTAATCAATGACGGTCCCTCAGGAAAGGAGAGGATAGAGACAGCAGCGCAACTAAAGGTTGCATTATATTTACCTAAGTGCGAGAACCAAACCCCTTGGCCAAGGAGTTGGAAAGAATAGAACCCAGGAAGGATGAAGAGCAAAGACCTCCTCCAGGATCAGGACAGGACCGGTGACCTCTCTACAACGACGCCTGCGCCGTTCCCCTCTCCGATACTCGGCTTCTCCTTGATTCTCCCGTGTCTCCCTTCTAATGTACTCCGCCGCCCCCTCCTCAGGACCTCTTCTGGACAGGGATTCGGTCTGCAATCGGTCAGCTTTGGCGGTCTGGAGCTCTTCTGTCTGTCAGCATGAACGCCTGTTCTCCCTAATTAACTAATGCTATATTCTATTATACCCTTCTACACCCATGTACCTCCCCTTAATGTTGCCAAAATATGGGACCACTACTTCTGATTGGACAGGGACAAGGGGTGGATTCTCACACCATATTGATTTGCCTTGTATTTCTGAAGCCTATTGTTTTTAAACTACCGCCCCTTCAATTTAATACATTTGCTTTATTTCCCACCCGTCTCATGACAAAATTTACAATTTATTCATATAAAATGTTTCTCTTCGGCAAGAACATCTTGGTATGTAGTGGTGTCGGCCAGTAGGTCATGGCCTTGGGTGATGTCCAAGTTGACTTCATCTTTTTCTATCTGGTCTGCCACTGCAGGGCGCATGTGCGGAATCTTTGTGTCACGAGCTTTCATTGCACCAAACCCAGGCCCAAGTTTACGAACTGATAAAAGTCAAAGAAGAAAATATTAAAATCACAAATAAAATGTTTCACTGTAAGCCCACCTTTTCTACTCTATTCCCATTTAATTATAATACTGTCCCGCATTAGTAGCGTTAAGAAAATGACAATTTAATAATGACATGAGAGCAAGCTGATGCATGTGAAAACATCAAACAGCCATTTTAATGCACACTGCGCAGAAGCAGAAGTTTCCCACCAAGCAAAGAGAGACGTCACAACACGTGATATGGTTGAGACATGCGCAGATAGTTTCCCACGCTTTAGTGGCCATTTTAGATTACGGACAAGCGTTATTCATTAGTAAAACACATAGGCAAGCATCCTTTCTATTCGTATAGTGTATGCAATGATTAATAGAGACAATACAAGTTTAATAAATTAATACTATTAGGAGGATTGTATACAAGCAAGTTTCGTCTATGAAACCTTGCTCCATCAATCCCCTCTCTGATGGCGTTTATGAGCCATCAAAATACTACCCACAATCAGATGCCAACTTCTAGCAAATTACTTCATTCTCATTCTTACACTTTCCATTTTTGCCATCCCCTTTCAATTTCTTGTATAATTCGCTTCTCCACTCTTCAAGTTCTATTTCATCAATTTTTCGCTTCTTTCCTCTACCTGTCACTTTATATGTTCCACTCTTTCTACACCATTTGCACCATATTGTTATTGCCAATATTATTATTGCTATCCCTGCTAAGGGTACTAATATTTGACCTATAAGTCCTTTTCCTATATTAGCAAACCAGGTACCAATTGACGAGATACTATTTGTCAATCTTTCCCATACACTATCAACTTCCAGTGGTTTAAGTTCCTTCTCAAGTTTAGTTATATTCTGTATATACGTTCCAATTTCTGCACTCTTATCAGGAATATAAGTGCAACAATGTTTCGTCTTCAATAATTTCCGCCCTCTTTTGCCAATATAATATCAAGAGCAAGTCGATTTTGCATCACCATAGATCTAATCGCAACCATCTCCGCATTAATCATTAGAAAACCTCCAGCAGTATCCGTTGATAAACGATCAACCACTGTAGATAATTTACATATTTTCCTTGAGTTCAGAATTATTCCCACTGAAGGTATCAATGCACCAAATATATCACCTACAATTTCTGAAAAACTAGCTCTTTTACTACGTATTAATTCACTATTGTTTTCATTGCTCCCAGTGTTTCTTTTTACGTGGTATATCTTTGGAAATACTATTCCAAAATAACAACTTCCATACCACCGTGCAGGAAGCCTAAAGTAAGCCTTATTCCCACACACATAATAGATTTCAGGAAAAACTGAATCTGTTCCTCCTTTGATTCCCCAACCTCCAAGAATTAAGAAATAGTGTTCACATTCACTGGTACCAATGAAAACATTGTTATAATCAGTCTTTAACCTATGAAGACAAATTGTTCCTGTCTTTACGAAATCCAGAGCCATAGCAGCTTGAGCCTTGCCAGGTGTGTAACTCCCTTCTTTCTCAGCCCAAGGTGGTAAATGAGCCTTATGCTCAGAAGCTTTCTTTTGAAAATCTTGTCTTCTATCTTCTACTAAATTCAAAAATATATTTTCTTCTTCATGTAAAGAACATGTTAGATTGTGTCTATGTGCATGTGTTATGTCTATTGATTTCATTGTTAAGAAAAATTCTCCCATAAACTGTGCGTCTTGACTACTAAGCACTGGGTTCATACTCTTGCAAATCGGAACCTCAGAAAATATTACATCTAGGTTTGAATAATAATACTGAAGTCTCCCTGTTCTATAAAATAAACTAGACAAAACACTACATGATATGCCATATGTCAGTGGTAAGTGATGGTATGTTAATCCTTCTGCTACTGATTCAGGTAACTTCATACAGACATAACAGTTACTAACTTCCATTGTGTCTACATATTGAAACAATAACTTTGTAAAAACGTTTAAACTAGTGTCATTGTCAGCTATTTCATGATGAATTTCTGGTTCATTCTCTGCCATTAGTTCTACTCTATTGCCCTTCATGTTTGCTGTCCTCTCCTTAGTTTCATTATTAATCTTTTTATCCATTATCATAAGGTAAGGAACTGCTACAATCAGGACTAACCATACTATAAGCACCATTACTAGACTACATATGCATATTGCACAGCATCTTCTACAACATCTCTGTTTTGGTCTCCCAGCAACTCTATCATCAGGCATTTTCGACAAGGAAGATCGCTCTTCTTATCTATTTCCTTTTCTTTATATGACTCTTTTGCTTAGTCAAGGTGGTCTTGTTTCTTTTCGTACGTCAGTTCTGCACTTGTTCCTTCGTCACCACTTTCACTTGACTCTGAGCTTTCGTAATCTTCAAGAATGATGTAAGTCCAATCAGGACCCTTGAATTTGTTATTCACAAGTTTCAGTCTTTTACTTCTTCTTTTCTCAGTTTTATTTTCTTGTTCAGTTTGACTTGTTACTTCATTCACTTGGTCTGGATCTTCACTTCTGGTTATGTGGTATTTTACTCTTTTAATGACTCTCGGCCAATGATCTCATTTTCTTGTTTTCTTTGTTTGCACTGTTTCTTTATCTTTGTCTTCAGAAATCTTTTTATTTTCACTGCTTAGTACTGTTTCGTGTTCTGCTATTACTGTGTTTCTTGTTTGCTCTTTTCCAGGTCTGATTGGTTTCTTTGCAACAGCTCCACTGTGAGTTTCCAATAATGGATCTTGTTCTTTATTTATTTCTTCATGTTCTTGATTTTCATGATCTTTTTCTTCTGTGCTCTTTTCTTGACCTAACTTATTCTGATCAGGGCTTATTGCACTTTGTACTTCTGCAGCCTGACCGGATTCTTCTAAACCTGTCTGTCCCTGCTCAAAGTTTATCAGATCTTCGTTGCTTTGAGCCCAGTTTCCTTTCCCTATCTGATCTTGCTCAGGTTCTCTTATTGTCTCTTCTTCTTGTGCCTGAGCTGCTTCTTCTTCACCTATTTGATCTTCTTCAATTTCTTCCAATTTTGTTTGACTTCTTGTTCTGTGGCAAACTTCAGAAACTTCTACCACCGGTATCCAGTCCTGACTTGTGCTCGGTTGTTCTTCTTCAGCTTCTCTTGAATCTCGAGCCTACGATTCCTCAGCTGGGCGACCTTCAGCTTCCTCAGTGATTGATGCTGTCTGAGGATTTTCTTCGTCAGGATCTGGTACTCTTTTGGTGTGGCTTACGTGAATCCAATTAGGAAATCCTGCACACTTCACTGCTGTGTTTGTGGTTAGTATGACTTGACAAGGAGTGCTCCATCTGGGTGATAGACACGTTTCTCTGGTGTGATTCTTCACTACCACCCAGTCACCAGGATTCAGATCATGTTCTTGTTCAGGCTGCCTGGAAACTGCGTCTTCTCCAACCTGATGAGAGACAGAACGCACTAGGTCAGCCAGTCCTTTACAATAGTCCAGTACCATATCATCAGATACATTCAGTAGTTTGTTTGTGGGAACATGTGTTTGTCTCATTGCTCTTCCCATCATTATTTCGTGTGGGCTCAATCCTGTGTTTCTGTCAGGTATGCTTCTGAGTCCCATTAAAACAAGTGGCAATGCATCTGGCCATTCTAATGATGTTGATGCACACATTTTTCCCAATCTTGACTTTATAGTGCCATTCAATTCTTCAACCACTCCAGAAGCTTCTGGACGATATGCACAGTGCAGTTTCTGTTGGATTTGGAATGCTTCACAGATTAGTTTGATCACTTCACTGTTAAACTGTTTTCCTCTATCTGATTCCAAAGTTACTGGGAAACCAAACCTAGGAATGAGCTCTCGTAGCAACAATTTTGCCACTGTAATGCTATCATTTCTCCGGGTAGGGTAAGCCTCCACCCACTTTGAAAACAGACATACTATGACCAGTACATATTTCAGCCCTCTGCATGGTGGTAACTGTATAAAGTCGAATTGAAGTCTTATAAATGGTCCTTCTGCTTTTCCAATCTTTCCAAACCCAATTATTGTCTTCCTCCCTGGATTGTGCATCTGGCAAGTTAAACACCTTTGGCAAAGACTCTCTGCAAAGCCCTGAACTTAGGATTATACCAGTTTTGTCTGAAGAGCCTAATCATTGCGTCTTTCCCTATGTGCGTGTCTCCATGATACATTCTGGCCATTTGTGAGAGTAGACAATCTGGCATGACTGGTCTGCGATCAGCACTGATCCACACTTCATCATCTCGTCTCTGGGAACAACCTACTTTGATCCACAAATTCTTTTCACTTTCATCCACTTCATCTTGCAGTCTTTTAACATCATTCCATGTTTCAGGCGGCATATACAGCATAAGTTGGCAGCTGATTCCCATTCTTTCCACCCTCTTATTGACTGACAATCTATTTTTGGCACAATGTTGAGCCACCAGATCTGCGTACCTGTTGCCGACTACCACCCAGTCATCTCCTGACTGATGTGCGGCACATTTCACCACAGCCAATTCTTTTGGTGATTGTATTGCTTCCAGCAATTCCTTTACAAACTGTCCATTTTTAATGGGGGATCCTGAAGAAGTCATGAAATCCTCTGCATCCATAATTGGCCAAAATCATGCACAACCCCGTAACCATATTGACTATCGGTAAATATAGTTACTTTTTGATTCCTCCCAATTTTGCAGGCCTTTATCAACGCAATCAATTCAGCTACTTGTGCAGATTTTACTCCTGGTAAATAGGATGCTTCAACTATTCCAGTTAATTCACATACTGCATAGGCAGCAGTTAGTTTACTGTCTTCATGTCTTTGACATGAACCATCAACAAATAGCTCCCTGTCTGGCTTTTTAAGAGGCTGTTCCTCAATATCTGGGCGTGGTTTTGTGCATAATTCTGTAATCTGTAAACAATCATGTTCATCTTCTTCATCATCTTTAATTCTCTTATGATATGGGTCTGGTAGTAAGGTTGCTGGATTTATTATAGTACACCTTACCATGGTCACATTTTCAGCACCCATTATTATTCTTTCGTATTTAGTCAGCCGACTAGGAGTAAGATGCTGAGTTCGAGTTCTTGTCAACAGAATTACTACCGCATGTGGAACATACACTTTTACAGGATGTCCCATCACAATTGACTCACTTTGTTCAATGCTCAAACAAGTAGCCGCCACTGCTTTTAAGCATCCTGGCAACGCGGCTGCCACTGGGTCCAATGTAGCAGAAAAATATGCTATAGGACGTCTGTCTAAACCGTGTCTCTGGGTTAGGACAGAAAGTGCACAATTTTGTCTTTCATGACAGAATAATGCGAATTCTCTTTTATAATCAGGCATGCCTAAGGCAGGTGCTGAACATAGTGCATTCCTCAATTTTACAAAAGCTCCTACACTTTCATCATCCCACTCAACAGGATCCTTTGCTTTCTTTTTCGTCATGTTAATTAAGGACTTAGCTAGTATAGAAAATCCTGGTATCCATTGCCGACAGTAACCTACTATTCCTGGGAACATTCTTACTTGTCTTTGGGTTACAGGCATTTGCATTTTCTTTATTAGTTTTACTCTTTCAGAGGTTACTCTTCTTTTTCCCTTCTCAATTTGGTGTCCCAGATATTTAACAGCTGTTGTACAAAACTGCAACTTTTCAGGTGAGACTTTATGCCCTTCTTCTGCCAAAAGATTTAATAATGCTATGGAATCAACAACACAGTCCTCTCTGGTGTTCGATGCCACCAATAAGTCGTCGATATATTGCACTAGGACTGAACTTCCTGGCATCACTAGTTTCTCAAGGCACTTTTTCAATATCTGATTGAAAATGGAAGGACTTTCTGTGTACCCCTGAGGAACACGATTCCATACATAGACTTTGTTCTCAAATTTAAATGAAAAAAAGATATTGGCTGTCTGGATGCAATGGTATTGAAAAGAACGCTTGACACAAATCAATTACTGTGAACCATCCTGCACTCCACGGAATTTGGTATAGGATTACTGCAGGATTTGGTACTATAGGACAACATGGTTCTACAATCTTATTTATTTTCCTCAGGTCCTGAACAATCCTATATTTTCCACTAGGTTTCTTTAATCCCATTATTGGTGAATTACATGGGCTACTCATTACTTCTTTTAGTATGTTTTGTTCAACCATTCGATCGATTTCTTCAATGACTCCTGCTTTTACTTCTGCACTCATTTTGTACTGTCTGGTATTTGGGAAAATTGCACCTTTACAGTAATTTTAACTGGGTCTATTTTAGCCATAAGTCCTACTTCTTTTCCTGTGAAATCCCTAACTATGGGGTTTACTGTACCTTTTAATTCTTCTGGTAACTCGTCTTTTGTTATTAACGAAAACATCTCATCTACTTCTGTACCCTGTTTTGCAATCATAATTTTATATACATGGTCTTCATCTGGTGTCTGAACTGCCACACCATCCGGGGTGCAGAAAATTGTACAATTCATCTTGCACAACAAATCCCTACCTAATAAGTTTACTGGACTAGAATCACACACTACAAATTGATGCATTTCTCTGAAATTTCTGATTTTAACTTCCATTGGTTCGGTAAGAGGTGTTCTAATCCTTAAGTCCGTTTTTATATAGCGCAGCTACTCACCCTTACGGGTCTCAAGGCGCTAGGGGCCGTAGTGGAAATTAAGTGAGCTATTGCCCAGAGTCACATGGTGCTGAGCTGAGCTGCCGCCGGAGCCGGGGATCGAACCGTGAACCCTGTGCTCCGAAGTCAGCTGCCCTGGCCGCTGCACCACACCTCTCCACTTTGATTAGCTACCCCCACTACTTGGATATTTTCACCAGAGAGAGGAAGGTCTGGAATGTCTGCTGTTCTTACAGTAGACCGGGTAGCACCAGTGTCCAAAAGAAAAGTAATATCATTACCTTTCACATTTCCTTCAACATATGGACCTGACTGGTCTACTGGTAGGGATGCGCCAAGTACGCACTCCTTCTCCCCCTCTCCTAGGCACCATCATGAACTGTATTGACAGAAATCGTCCTGCAAAAGAAACTGTGATGTTATATAATCATTCTTACCACTTCCTCCTTGATATCCGATGTCTGTACCGTGCTTTGCTCTGCTTACCCCTGAATAGGTGCAGGTGGCAACTGACTCTGAGGGTTTACACCCTGCTGTGAGTCATTCTGCGTCTGTGGATTTAAATTTTGATTTGGGCCATTATTATTCCGGATCTTTTTACATTCATCCTTCCAATGCCCCAATTTTCCGCATCCATGACAAGGAAATTTCTTTTAGCTTCTTCTCTACTCATTCGTCCTCTAAATTTTCCACCATTCCCAGTATCTCCATTCGTTCCAGAATCTTTTCCTTGATTTTCACTCGGATTTTCCAAATTAATTCCCTGTTTCTCGGCCATTTTCACCTGAGCCCACTTTTTCCTGCAATTTCTTGTGTCTACCCTCAATATTGTCTCCACAATATTTTGCATACTTCAAGATTTTATCAATCGGCTTCCCTTGCCAACACAGCATATGCTGTTTAATCATCTGACAAATTTCTGGCTTCAAACCGTAAACAAATCGATACACAAACTGACTCATGTTCTTGTCTCCAATGTCCTCAAATCCACTATACTGTTTAAATACCTGCAATAGACGCTCATAGTATGAATGTACTGATTCATTAGCTTCTTGGGTAGTTCGATCTATTTTCACCCAATCTGTTTCTTTCGGTGGTATTTTCCCTTTCAGGTAAGTTATCACCTGCTGATACTTTTTCATCACATCATTTGACGGGGCACCTGTTTTCGGATCTCTAGGATATTCGTCACTTGGCCAATCCACTGTGATTTTGCAATCTGTCCATAAATCGGCAGGTACCACTATGTCAAACAAACCATCTAAGTCCTTTAACAATACCTTTGACACCTTCACAAACCTTTCAACCTGCTTGTACCATTCAATTGGTTTTTCTCTCAACTTTGGAAAATCATTCGTAAATGACAAAATATCCTGACTGCTCCATGGGACATGTACATATCCTCCTCCCGCAACTTCTCGCATTGGATACATTTGGTCTGCTTTCCCTGTCTCTTTCATCACATATTCAGATGCTGTTCTACTTGTTCGTGCTTCTTCCTTTTTCTTGGCCCACCTAGTTCTCCATTTATCCAAGTCTCCCCATTTTTGCAAAACTATCATTAATTCTCTTATTTGTAATTTTCTTCCAGAGGCATTCATATTTTCTAAATCTTTGTCTGAGAATTCTGCTCTATAGGGTTTCTGTAGTACTTTTGATCTCCTATTTCTATTCCCATCTGTAGTGCTAAATTAAGATAATTTTTCATGGAATAACCTTACATTTCTTGTGATACTTCTGCACATGAACAATAATTCTTCATCATCATAGGTATTTAAGCGATCTAGTCCTACATTTCCTGCTATTATTTCTTCTAATTCAACTTTCAATCTATGAATGTCCATTATTTTCGGAGGTGTGCACTGTTTAACTGATTCTTGTGCCCACCTTTCTAAATCTTCAGGGGTGACTATTGTGGCACTTTTTGCTCCTGATGAAGTCACTAGACTTCTATCTTTTGAACACCCAGGTGTAGTTCTCTTGGGAGTAATATTGACAGAATCTCGAATGGGTAAATCCATCAATGATATTGTGGATTCGCTGTCACTAAAGTGATCTTCAACCATTACTACTGCTTCAGGGTTTGTAGCGTTTACAGGAGTAGGTGCAAGTATCGGTGGAGGACAGTTTCCCTGAGTACCATATAATGGAACTACTGGACCAATTGTTACAGGTATGGTCAATGAATCAGGATGTACTTTTATCTGTGTTATTTTCTGTATTAATTCTGCTCTGGTCTTCTCTAGGGCTTCTCTTTCTTTGTCATGAAGTATTCTACTAGGAGTTTTTATCGGTGGTGCACTTGGGGTGCATCCACTTGCCCCTTCCTGATATGGTGGGGGGTTTCTTAACATTTCCTCCATAAATTCGTCTTCAGAGTCGTAACTTCTCATTAAATGTTTTGTCTTTTCTGTGCATTTATTGCCTAATTTCTCCTCTGCTGTTAACACTGGATATAATCCTTCTGTAATCATTGCCCTTCTCCATTGTTTCATCTGATCGTCCCTAGACTCATGTAGGTATCTGGGGAAAAATCCTCGATAACCCCTATTACTCCTAGATCGGTCACGCTCAAATGCCTCGGTTTCCCATTCCTCTAGAGCTTCGTACTGAGTTAATCTAGGTCTGGGTTCTAAGTCATTCATCCTCAATCTCAAGTTTTGCAGAATTCGCCCATTGAACGTGCCATTCTCGGGAAATGCTAGTATTCCATAATTTTTGGTATATTCTATCCAATTCTCCATCCATACACAAGTATGATAACCTCTCTCCATCATCATGAATGAAGCGGGCGTTTTAGCTGGTGGAATGATAATTCCTTCTCTAGTTTTGATCAGTTTGTCCTTTTTAAAATAATTCTTAATCTTTTGTAAAAATGACATTTGTCTCTTTTCTCCGTACATCTTGGGTAAGTACCGATGTATAAAATTATATTCTGCAAAGCCTAAATATCTCCTATCCGGACGAGTTCCTGTTAAAGTCGGATCGCGTTTTAACATGCAATCCTTATCCACTAAGAATTTTGCTCTATATTTTCGTCCAATCAAATGTCTGCTATCTTTTATTCCCGAGCCAATCCTTGCGCAGCCTTTTGGTGACGTTTGTCTGTCAACCCCTCCTTTACAATCTGCGCTTTTCTGTCCCTCGCTGTTTCAACCAATCCCAGCGCGGTACCTGTGACGTCAGTACTGCTCCTAACTACTGACCCCTCCTTTACAAGAGTCTCTCCACACCCGCTGATTCAACCAATCCCAGCGCGGCGTTTTGTGACGTCAGCTCCCTCTCCGGCAACTGACCCTCCCTTTACAAAAATTTACGCAAACTTATTTTCTCTACAATTCTTAATTTCAGTAACAACATAAAACATTCGCTATCGTGCCAGTTTCTCTAAATTCGAAAAAGATAGTTTCTCTCACACTTAGTAAAACCTTTCCGTTTACTAAACATACACTACGAGTAAAACCCTTCCGTTTACTCTTCACACAAGCTCCAGAAGTACCTGTTACTTCTTCAATGTTACCCTTTCTAGGTGATATCACATCAAATTTTCACCAGCGTACTCTTTTGCTATTACTCACACGCATAGATTCCCTAACCAGTACTGATAGTCCTGCTTAACTTTTCAGTACTATTTCTGCCTGACAGATAACCTCACTGCAGTATGGCTTCCACTTACCATCTGCTATTCAATTTTCCCCGGGGATTCTGGACAACATAAAACAAACTTTGAATACACGGATGATAGTTCATAAAAAATAAAATTCTCATTACCCAATTAACAAAGAGCAACCATCCTCTGATTACCAGAAAACTGATCCAGCGCGATATTAGCAAACAGAATTCATACACAAAACACTCATTTGGGCCCATCCATTCATACTACGCTAATACTTACGCTGGGGTGTCAGTTATACTCTTTATCAAAATCCCTGCTACCAATTACCTTCTGATTGAAGAGTAATGACTTACCAATGAATCCTTTGCTAATTGGGAAATTTAAAATGAGTGACATTCATTATAGTACTTAATCCTGAAATAACCACTGAGTCAGGAAGTTTTAAAATGTTTATCTAAAGATTTAGCAGAGTAAAATACAGAACCACACGGTACTTAATCGCAATACCCAAGATGAAGCATAGAATAATTGTTGCTAATCAATGACGGTCCCTCAGGAAAGGAGAGGATAGAGACAGCAGCACAACTAAAGGTTGCATTATATTTACCTAAGTGCGAGAACCAAACCCCTTGGCCAAGGAGTTGGAAAGAATAGAACCCAGGAAGGATGAAGAGCAAAGACCTCCTCCAGGATCAGGACAGGACCGGTGACCTCTCTACAACGACGCCTGCGCCGTTCCCCTCTCCGATACTCGGCTTCTCCTTGATTCTCCCGTGTCTCCCTTCTAATGTACTCCGCCGCCCCCTCCTCAGGACCTCTTCTGGACAGGGATTCGGTATGCAATCGGTCAGCTTTGGCGATCTGGAGCTCTTCTGTCTGTCAGCATGAACGCCTGTTCTCCCTAATTAACTAATGCTATATTCTATTATACCCTTCTACACCCATGTACCTCCCCTTAATGTTGCCAAAATATGGGACCACTACTTCTGATTGGACAGGGGGTGGATTCTCACACCATATTGATTTGCATTGTATTTCTGAAGCCTATTGTTTTTAAACTACCGCCCCTTCAATTTAATACATTTGATTTATTTCCCACCCGTCTCATGACAAAATTTACAATTTATTCATATAAAATGTTTCTCTTCGGCAAGAACATCTTGGTATGTAGTGGTGTCGGCCAGCAGGTCATGGCCTTGGGTGATGTCCAAGTTGACTTCATCTTTTTCTATCTGGTCTGCCACTGCAGGGCGCATGTGCGGAATCTTTTGTCACACGAGCTTTCATTGCACCAAACCCAGGCCCAAGTTTACGAACTGATAAATGTCAAAGAAGAAAATATTAAAATCACGAATAAAATGTTTCACTGTATGCCCACCTTTTCTACTCTATTCCCATTTAATTATAATACTGTCCCGCATTAGTAGCGTTAAGAAAATGACAATTTAATAATGACATGAGAGCAAGCTGATGCATGTGAAAACATCAAACAGCCATTTTAATGCACACTGCGCAGAAGCAGAAGTTTCCCACCAAGCAAAGAGAGACGTCACAACACGTGATATGGTTGAGACATGCGCAGATAGTTTCCCACGCTTTAGCGGCCATTTTAGATTACGGACAAGCGTTATTCATTAGTAAAACACATAGGCAAGCATCCTTTCTATTCGTGTAGTGTATGCAATGATTAATAGAGACAATACAAGTTTAATAAATTAATACTATGAGGAGGATTGTATACAAGCAAGTTTCGTCTATGAAACCTTGCTCCATCACTTTCTTCAGAGTTTTCTCATTTTGTTTTCTTATTCCTTTTTCTCCTGGTGTGGACTCCAGGCAGTGCTGCTTCGGATCCTACACCTTTTCTTTTAATACTAATGGGGGGAGGGGTAACTCAAACCCCCTTTTACTCACCCTGCTCTCCTGTTGAAACTTTTGAATTTGCTGTCGTATTGTGTTCCGTCACCTTGATACATTTGGGTTTTCAAATTTCCATTTTTTGTTCAAATTTTGGTCGACATTTTTGCTTGTTGCACAGCACAATTCCTACCACTCTTCACATGCTTGTTTGTCTTCTCTTGCACATCTCTCAACTCCCTGTCATCTTCCTACCTTCTCTTCTTATTTTTCTTCATTAGCTCCACGTTCTTAATCTTTTTTCCTCCATAAGTGCTATTCTTACACACTGTGTATCTGAAATTATCATTGGGCACTCTCTCTACACTCACTTTTAAGTTTTGTTTTCACATTGTCTACTACTTGCAGAGCAAGGACGCGTTTTGCAAAGAAAAAAGTGCCTACGTTACTTTATGAAGTGAGGTTTTAAATGGGAATGGGAATAATTCAAAGTTGCACTTTTCAACAAAACAATGCAAAATACCAGACCCTGCAACGGACCTCCAACTGTAGATCGCACAAGAAATATTATTTTTTTATAGCTTTATGGTGGTATTGGAACAATTAAGAGTTTGGACTTAGTATGTACCCATTGCTGGAGGAAGGGCTGTGTGATGACTTTTTCAACATCTCACAGAGAACAGTCACATAACCCTTTTCAATTTTTGTTTTACCGTAGCTAAATTACTCTTGTCATGCTCTGAGACTTGTTTTCACATTTGCATTGTCAGTCAACATGAGTGGGCCATGTTCGGGCTCTTAAGACGAAATTGACTTCTCCTTGCTACTCAAGTCCTTGTGTGAACTTTGCCCCAGTATGTGGTTTATAGTTTTCCATCCTGTTTGCAAGGTACTACCAACATTTTCTGAGACTACTCTCTTTGATTCTCCTTTTTTGTTTTAACGCATTCTTCAGTGTGATCTCGAAGTTGTTTTTATGTTCATGCTTTCTTTGTTGCACCATTGATTGAAATACAAATCAAAAGAAATTTGATGAAAATAAAAAAGTAAAAGCAAGGCCAGAAATACATGATTAAAAAGAAAAAAAATTTAATTGCATAAGGGTCTCCCTTCTAGGTTAATGAAAAAGCTTTATCTAGGTTTTATGGTTCGGGTTGGTAAATTGTGAAGAACTGCTGCTTTTGCATCTGTTGGGAGTGTTTTTCTTTCATTTGCAATCTTGTTAATGATCATGGTAAACTACGGACAACTGATCAACAGTAGGTTGAGCTCCACAAACTGAAAAGGGACTCTGTACTAGTTCTGGAACTAACTGGGCCCTCTTCAAGACTTCACTTTTATACCTGTTCACGAGGGATTCCACTTTGGCTGCTTGAAGTTCATGGACTCCAAACTTTGTTTGAGTACTCCACCCAATAATTTGATACATTGTTTATTCTTGCCCTACCTAAACTCTCCGTCTTGCTCTAATTCCAACACTCCCACACCACAATGCCACAACCAACTTTCAAACGTTTAGGATTCCCCAGCTTCCATAACTTTGGTGCGGCATGTGGCCTACCAT
Organism: Calotriton arnoldi; assembly: GCA_963921515.1. Lineage (NCBI taxonomy): Eukaryota > Metazoa > Chordata > Amphibia > Caudata > Salamandridae > Calotriton > Calotriton arnoldi. The sequence goes on from CAWUFW010001384.1 coordinate 2,594,922, forward strand.
TCCTGTGCTGTGGTAGATTTTGGTTAGTCCTCAGAGGTTTCCATGTTGTCCTTCATTGACAAAGCCCAGCACTCTTTCAAAATCCAATAAACGGCTTTTAGAACTGTTAGGGCCCTGCATTTGTGTGAGCGACCCAGAGGTCGTGTCCTAGCACCTAACATTGGCCACTGCAAGCGTACTATACCCTTACTTCCAGCAGCCTCAATCCACCCCCCTAAAAATGATGTGCCCTTATTAACGGATCATCCTCTTCCCTTCATCATACTGGTTTAGAGGTTTGCTCTGACTTCTTGTCGTGAATGGGTTGAAAATAAAATCTTTTAAGAGGGCATATTCATGTCTTTAACTGTTGTCTGAGGATAGTCTTCTCTTTAGAATGATGTGCTTTAAAAATCACCAGGTAATTTGATGTTATGAAGACCTGTCTACAGTAACAATGCATTTCTTGTCTCTCTTGTATCCTTGTATCCTCATTCAAGGTGGGAGATCGGATTGTCAGCATCTGTGGAACATCAACGGATGGCATGACCCATTCCCAGGCTGTTGGAATATTAAAGAATGCCACTGGCTCTATCCAACTGAAGGTAACCTACATCCCTCTAGTGATCTTTGATCCAATTAAGTAGCAGTTTGAAACATTAAGATTTAAGGCTGGCTTGCAAATCACATTGACAAAGTGTTCCAAAATCAATGTGCATTTTATCTACAGACCTGAACATTGTAATCCAAGAAATAGTTTGATTAACTTCTTTTTCTGTAATTATTCCAATGTAGGCCATGGTTTTGCATCAGCCAATTTCATGTTTTCTTGCACTCAACGTCCAGATTTGACAGTGGCCAAATTCTGACTTTGGAGGGAGTTTCACTGCAATTGTCTTTAGCCCTACAGATTCAAAGGTCATGATTTACCACGGAAAATAGACTGCCTCTGGTATTTGGTTTTTATGCTATCTTTTATACCCACTAGGTATTCATATTGCCTTCATTGAGAAGATGGGCGTCCTATTGCAGTGTCCTTTACAGTGACTAATAGTAGAAGAGCTAAGCAGCACTGACAAATATAATAAGCAGTTAATTTATACTGTATATCAAGCGAACGTAACAATCCCAAGAACAAATTAACACAATTGCCCCTCTAAAAAAAGCACTTTTTATTGTACAAACATATTTGTTGTTCTTTTAATTCACAGCCATGACTTTGCTCTGTACTCTTCTCTTGAGAAACTTAGGGCCAGATGTATCAACATTGTATTTTGCGAATCCTTAATAGCGAATTTTACCGATTCGCTATTATGGACTCGCAAAATGCAATGTATGTAGGATTCGCAAATAAAATTGCGATTCCTACGCATTCTTTATTTGCGACTCACAAATTGCGAGTCGCAAATAAGGAATGGCTTCCCATTCATTTCTATGGGCCTAGAGGCCCATAGGAATGAATGGGAATTGCATGCGCAATTTGCGAGTACCCAATAGGTACTCGCAAATTGCGCATGCAATTTCAAGGGTGCAAGGGGGCCAAAAGGACACCCTGTTGCACCCCTGAAATATGCATGTGTGAACATGAGGCGCACATACATGCCCTAAGGGCATGTATGTGCGCCACATGGCACTTAGATAAAAGCAAAAAAGTGAATTTTTCTAGGAATTTGCAAATTACCACCAACTACAAGTTGGTGGTAATTTGGGATTCCTTAATGCTAAATCGCAATTTGCGATAGCTACGAGAATTGCATTTAGGGAATCGCAAATTGTGATTCCCTAACTACATTCGCAATTTAGGTAATCGCAAATAATTGGGATTACCCATATTGCGAATTCAAAAATGTTGATACATTGCAAAACGCATTTTTGCGTTCGCAAACGGGCCGATTCACAGAATCGGCCCGTTTGCTGAACGCAAAAGCGTTGATACATCTGGCCCTTAGAATCAGTAGATAGAGCAGCCATGAAGAAAAAAATGGCAGGAATAGATTAGACACTTCTCTTACCACACCCCCTCAATTAATTTTATAAAGTACATTTGTGAATTATGTCACTTGTTTCAATTTTGTTTTGGGAAAACACAAAATGAACTTTTCGTAACAGATACTATACTTCGGATATATTGCTAAAATGTATGCCCTACATGTGACCATCGGAGCATAGAGTTTTAAGCCAGGTGCTAATAGAACGTTTATGTGAGAAATATGTGTAGGAAAGTGGGTTTCTGTTGCAGTAACTACCCACTTTTTGCCAGACTACTGATGCACTTTGACTTGATGTGCCCTGGGTCCCTGCCAATCAGGTTCCCAGGACCTGTGTTCTTTCCCCAAAACTAACCCAATTGTCATCTCTGGCCACAGGTCAGCCCCTGGTAAATAGTACCACAGGTACCCAGGGCACTGTGACCAAGGAAGACCTCTAAGGACTGCAGCACTTATTGTGCCATCCTTAGAGGCCCTGTACCTTTACACACACACACACTGCCTTTGCAGGCGGCTGTGTTATTTGGTGCAGAACAAAGTGAAGAGTCGACATGGCACACATCCCTGTGTGCCATGCCTACAACCCACTACCCTGGCATAGATCAGTCACCCCTCTAGCTGGGTGCCCTATACCAGTGGTGAGGGTACAGGTGCATGAGCCCTGTACCCCTACAGTGTCTAAGTTCATTCTTAGACATTGTAAGTGCAGTGCTGCCATTAAGAATATATGTTGCTGGGAGCTTGTCATTACGAACTCCACAGCACCATAATGGCTACACTGAAAACTGAGAAGTTTGGTATCAAACTTCTCAGCACATTAAACCCACACTGATGCCAGTGTGGGATTTAATGAAAGATGCACACAGAGGGCATCTTAGAGATGCCCCCTGAAAAACGACCAGCCTCTGGTGGGTTCCCTGACTGGTACACACCAGCCTGCCACTACGAGACATGTTTCTGGGCCCCTAGGGTGGGAGCCTTCGCTCCCTGAGCCCAGAAACAAAGCCTTTCCTGGGCGGAGGTGTTCACACCTCCCCCAGGCCAGGAAGAGCCATCTGTGGCAGGGGAGCTTCAAAGGCCTGGCAGCCTTTGTAATGCGACCCCCAGCCTCTCCTGCTATCAGGAGCAGGCCCCCTTCCTGGCCCCCCTCCTTTTCGGTGGGAAGACAGGTGGGAAAAACTAGCCAGCCCAGAAGGTGTGCCCACCTCTGCCAACTCCACCCCTCAGGTGGGGGTGGCGAGGTGAAGCCCACTCTTCAGTGCCCGCCATCTTGCAGATGGCAGGCACTCCCCAATCAGGATTAGGGATTGTGCTCACTCCCCCACATGGGGTGAGCACACCAAGGGTGTAGTCACCCTAAAGTCAGTAGCCCATTGGCTACTGACCTCGAGACCCCTAAAACGCCCCCTAAATGCAGTATTTAGGGGGCAGCCCTGAACCAAGAAAGCAGACAAGAAGAAACTACAAGAGAAGAAGAAGGACCAAACAGCTGTGCAGAAGCTAACAAGAGGAAGACGCCCACTGACTTGGCCCCAGCCCTACTGGCCTGGCTCCACCTCGAACCTGCTCCTGCGAAATCCCGGTGTGTCCTGCAGCCAGCAACCTCGAAAACCCCGGAGGACCTGCCTGCCTTCAACCTCAAAGACTGTCTCCCGTGAACACCGGATTTGTTCATCTGCAACCTCTGGTTCCGGCCGGACACTGCGGATCCGCTCCACTCTGTAACCGCCGTCCACGGCCCGAGCTCGAGTGGGCAAACACCACGAGGAGGTCCCCCCGGCAATCCTAACCCGAGATCCGGCGACCCCTGACCTGCCTCCAGCCGACGCCTGCAGCCTAAATCCAGAAGGTCCCCCCAACCGCGACCAGGAGCTGGTAAGAAGATCCGACCCCAAAAGGCACCCCTACACCCAACGCCCCACGGTCTTGGGTGGCCAAACCGGCGGTGCCTAACCAACCCCCAACCTCCCAACTTACCTCTCGAAGTGGTGGTCGCACCCAGAAGACCTTCGTCCCCAAGCCTGCAGTGCCTTTGCAAACCGGAGGTTCCCCATTGCAAACAACAGGTCGCCCGACGTCGAAACAGCAGCCTGCACCCGCCGCCCTAGTGCCGCTGAGGGTGCACCTTTGGTGCTACTTTGTTTCCCCCCATTTGCCCTAAGCTAAAGTCTAGGAGCTTTGCTCCCACAACCAAGTGGCCTACTCGTCAGCAGCCACCAAACGGAGGCCCCCTATCCCCCATTGGATAACATTGGGCCTCAGCACTCTGCACCCGGCCGCCCTAGTGCCGCTGACGGTGTAACTACAGTGCATCCTTGACCCCGGGGGACCCCTGAGTCTACCCCCAGAACCTCAACTCCACTACCAAATACTTACCTCAAAACCGATAACACTATTTTCCTCCATAGGATAACATTGACTGTTTTTCTTGGAAAAGTGTGGGAAAAAAATGTACAGGAAATGTCCCAGAGTAGTATCCAGGTATACTACTCTGAGTAAGAAAAGTAATCTAAAAAGTAGCCTACCTTGTATTTTACTGAAAAGCCCATTCAAGTCCATGTACTGTATTGACAAAGTATTGTATTTCTCTGGAACCATACTGTAAGTCAAAATAAAGTGCATATACAATTACAATTCAAACTGTTTACAAACTGCATTACTACTGTAAAGTATTTATTGCTTACCTGTGCCAGGCTTGCTTGGTTCGAGAAAATAAAATAACTAAAAGAATATTTTTATACAAAAACAATTGGTCTGAAGTTCAGTCTTTGAGTGTGTGAATTAATTTGCTAATTGAGTGTGTATAACAAATGCTTAACACTGTCCTCTGATACTGCCTTACTGCTCGACCACACTACCACAAATAGAGGGTGAGGTGCTATCTAACTGTACCTCTGCCAACCTTTGGGGTTCCACTGGACTCTGTGCACACTATACCTCACTTTGGTATAGTATATACAGAGCCAGCTTCCTACAATATGCACAACAAACACACCAGGGTATATACTCCAGTCTGTACCTGAACAAATGTAGGTACTTTTTGAAGGAATACATGTTTGATTTAGTCACATATGCCATGCGGTATGAGTAAGTGCAGTGTTCCTTCCTCCTATACAGTAACAAGGCATAAGTACGTTCTCTGTCACGTTAAAGAGCTCTTTTAATATTGAGCTTTACAAGCTTAAATGGTGTGATTGTTCCAGCTTCATTCATGTCTCCCAGTTTGAGAAGTGAGGTCCTATATCTTATGGTCATGACCTCAATATGCTTGGAACAAGTCTCGTTTTAAACATTTTCTGCATTCCTTTCTATAACCCTCACCCCGGCATCTGACGTAGCAGAAGCAGAGGTTGCTCCTTCTCCTACCTAGCACCGAAGACATGAAAAGAGCTAACCCTTTCATCTACAGACTGCCCCATCTCTTCCAGAGTTCTGAAAGTCCCAGAAGACCTGGCTATTCGGCTGATCAACTGGACCCTGCCAGTTCCTGGATACCCTCACGGGAGATAAGAAGCACTCTACAAACCTACTGATTGATTGATTTCTGCCTTCCTTATTTCTTTGTCTTCATTACGGATCACTGACAAAATATCGAAGGTCAAAAAATCGACCTACAAAAATATCGGAGCAAGAATATCGATGTCAACAATATCGATATCCTATCTACAACATGGTAAGTACAAAAATATCGAAAAAAATATCGATGTCAAAAATATCGTTATTAAAAATATCGGGGTTTTTGTTGTTAAAAAAAATATGTAAAATAAACTAAATAATACTTATAAATAAAATAAACATAGTTAAAAATATTTTATAATGTTTAAAATTAATAAGTAATATATATAATTTAATAAAACATTAATTAAACATATACATATAATATATAATATATATACTTACTTAATAATCAGTTTTGATAATTATTTTAATAAATTATAAATTATTAAAAAATATTATAAATTACAAATACATCTATACACATAAAACAATAACATAAATAAAAATTAAATAATTATGTATAACAAATTAAAAAGATTAAATTTACTTTTAATATTTTTAAAATTAATTATATACTACATTAACTAAAATAATACAAAAAATATTAAATAGCGGAGGGAATAAAACTACTATTGCAACTCCCAAAACAACAACAGTAAGAAAAATGTTGGATAGCGTAGAGCTTAAAATTACTATTCCCACTCCAGGGAGTGCAACAGTAGGGAAAGCGTTGGATAGCGGGAGGGTAAAAATTAATATTCCCACTCCAGTGAGTGCAACCGTAGGGAAAGCGTTGGATAGCGTAAGGGTAAAAATTACTATTCCCAGTTCAGTGAGTGCAACAGTAGGGAAAGTGTTGGATAGCGTAGGGGTAAAAATTACTATTCCCACTCCAGGGAGTGCAACAGTAGGGAAAGCGTTGGATAGCGGGAGGGTAAAAATGAATATTCCCACTCCAGTGAGTGCAACAGTAGGGAAAGCGTTGGATAGCGGGAGGGTAAAAATGAATATTCCCACTCCAGTGAGTGCAACAGTAGGGAAAGCGTTGGATAGCATAAAGGTAAAAATTACTATTTCCACTCCAGTGAGTACAACAGCAGGGAAAGTGTTGGATAGCGTAAGGGTAAAAATTACTATTCCAACTCCAGAGAGTGTAACAGTAGGGAAAGTGTTGGATAGCGTAGGGGTAAAAATTACTATTCCCACTCCAGGGAGTGCAACAGTAGGGAAAGCGTTGGATAGCGTAGAAATTAAAAATAACATACTTATAAATAAAATAATTTTTTTAAATAATTAATGAATTATTAAATAACTCTAAACTATTTACCAATACCAATAAATAATTATTAAAAACATAATCACCAATGGAAAATGTATAAACAATACATTAATAATAAATACCAATAAATAATAATTAATAAATATTAATTACCAAATAATAAAGATTGAACAATAAAATATTTTTAATAACAAAAACATTAATTATTAAAACTTAATTACCAATTAACTAATATCGAACAATTAAATGCTTTTTATACCAATAATAATAATTATTAAACATTAATTATCACTTAATAATTACGTATTAATATATTAATTAAATGTATCAATAAATAATATTTAATAATATTTAATTACCAATTAATGATAAAACAACAATAAATTTATTTATAGAACCAAAAAATTCTAATAAAAAAATTACCAATTAATAATTAATGTCCAATAAATTAATTATCAATACCCAACAATAAATTTAATAATTACTTAATTAGATTTCAATTACTTCCAACACTATTCCCCTATAAACGCACAACACACTCCAATAATAAAATACACTTAACATAATGATCAATTAATAAAAATTAATAACCAATTAATAAAAATTAATTACCAATTATTAATTAATTAACAATAATATAATTATCAATACCAATTAATTAAAATAAATTATAACTTAATTACAATTAAATTACTTCCCACCCTATTCCCCTATAAACCCACAACCCGCTACAGAACTTAAACGCAAAAAATAATTAAAATTAATTTATAATTCCTAAAAATTAATAATTAATTTAGTATAATTAAATTACTTCCCACCCTATTCCCCTATAAACCCACAACCCGCTACGGTACTAAAAAAAAAAAAAGAAAAAAAAAAAACATTATTAACATATAAAAATTGTAAACATATATTTTTACACAAGTAGAACACTTAACAAAAACACAACACATACATATTAAACACATAACAAAATACATAACAATGATACAAATATCGATATTAGTAACATCGATATTAGTAACATCGATATATTTGATTTCGATATTACTAACTTCGATATTACTTACATCGATATAAAAAATCGATATTACTTACCTTAGGGTCGATATTCTGTCCATCGATATTCTTAACATCGATATTCTGTCCCTTCGATATTTTCACCTCAATATTAGTGTATATCGATATTTAATTTTCGATATTTTGACTGCTCACCTTCATTACAATGGACCTAAAGTCTGCTATAAGAGTCATCTGTTTCCTTGCAAATCAGTAATGAGCCTCAATTTGCTGGCCCTGTCATCTTACTGAGGAGTCATAGGAAAAGCAAAAGATCGTTCTTGGTAATTTTGCAGGCGAACATAGTCCCTCTCAAGTACTGACTCAAGTTTCATATTTGTCCAGTTTTAGGCTTTTCTGCATGACACTGCTCACACGCCTGGCCTCTTTTCCAAAGATGTAACTTAAACTGTGCAAAACTATGGACTTTTGTGTTCATTTTCTGATTCTGCATACACTTTCTGATCACTAAAAGAGTGAACATGTTTACTCCTCATCTGCAGTGGTGAAATCGCTAACTTAAAGCCAAACCAAGTCATTCTCTTATACCCTAACATTTCTCTTGTCCTCCCCATTCTTTCAGAAGTCAACAATCTGCAGCATACTTCTGGTCAAAGCCACAACAATCTACCTCATCATCTCTTGTTTTCACTGCCAAGCTCTGTCTCCTGTCCTCAACTCAAACATTCTTCAGTTGTGGTCTTCCCGTACAATAGCCTACAATGTTGCATCCCTCATCCAATACTAATATTGCGGACCGGAAACTGTAGCTTCCCACTGTCAGAGCCTAGATTGGTGACATACCTATATTCTTGTCTTGAAGCACAGGCTTTTCTTTACACTAGGCTTGCTCACTGCCACAACAGGTTTGGCTGTTGAACAGAATGTCTTTCCTTTTTTTCTAAAAGGTGCTGGCATAGAGAGAAATTCATAATGGACACAATGACTGTGAGGTAACCATGCATCCCGACTGCAAGGCAGACCTAAATTATTGCACTTTTACCAATAAGCTTGACGTTTCATTTGAGGGTCTTGCGATATTATGCAGTATGTTTTCCAAACATGTCATTGTGCATTATAGCCGAAGACTCAACCTTGGTTTCATCTCTCCGAAGGACATTGCTTCAGATAGCCTGTGGTTTAGTTAGGTGCTGTTTTGTAAACCTAAGCCATATAGTAGTGTTCTTTTTGTAGTGAGGGGTTTTTACTGGCTGTCATTCCATTAAAGCAATACTTGTTCAGTCTATTCTTCATTTTAGAATCATGAACTCAACATTTACCATATTGACTGAGGCCTGTAGATCCTCAGATATAGCTTTGGGATCTCTAAGAGCATCATGTGGTCTGATCTTGGGGTAAATTTGCTGGGATTCCCACTCCTGCATGGATTGGCAAAAGTCTTGAACTTGTGTGTAATAAGAGTCTAACATCCAAACCTTGGATAGAGAGAGGTATAAAACAAGGGTGCGTGTTGGCCCCGACCTTATTTAACTTATACTCGGCAGACTTGTGCTCTCAACTGGATTCCACCAGCTCCCATCCTCCAAAGCTCGGTCATCAACTAATAACTTCACTACTATACACAGATGACATTCATTTATTGAACCTTTCTGGCTTGGGTTTGCAAAATCTATTAACGTTCGTCCACTAACTTTACTCGACCAATGAGTTATCTATCAACCTTGAGAAGACAACGGTAGTCATATTTTTTATTTTTTTTATTTTATTTATTCTGGTCAGCATAAGAAAATTACATGATTACACAGTAGCGATAGTCCATCGCAATAGACAACTTCAAAGTACATATTAAGTACATTCAATAACCTGTATGGCCACATCTTAGTATCTTTACTGTATAAGCATTACTAGAACAACACAAGTGCTTGTCTCCTGCAAGCCATATTGCATGCAATCTGCCCCGAGTCTACAATTACAAACTTCACTCCATTAGTCACGATGTCACATCAGAGCTCAAGATATCCCACTTTTCACACTCCAGCGATATGCTAAGAATTTTCAGTCAGTGTTTTGTGTGGAGCTAAGGTATTGAACGAAGGGTGCCCAGAAATCTTTAGGTCTGGAGGCCTGAGGTATCTCTTCTGCGTATGCCTCCAGTGTCTCTTTGCAGTATGTCATGTCTGTGATCCAGTCCTTGAATCGCGGAGGGCGCTTGCTACCCCATCGTAGCGCAATGCGGCGCTTGGCTAGCAGTAATGCCACTGGCAGAAATTTTCGTCTTCTAGCCAGTTTAATTTTGTATGCTCCCAACAGGCATGTTAGAGGGTTATGAGATTCTTTCTACTAACATAAGTGTAAGAGCGCTAGTTACGTCACGCCAGTATGGTTGGAGCTGTGGACATGACCACGCCACATGCAAAAAATCTGCTCCCGGAGCGCCACATCTGTGGCATTTATCCTCTGGTCGCAGTCCATACTTGTAAAGTTTTGCAGGCGTATAGTATACTTGATGTAGGAATTTAAAATGGATTATACGCAAGTTGCAGTTTGGGGTAAGCAGCTTCAACAACGCACAGCTATAATCCCAGTCCTCTATTGCTACAGGGCTACCCACTGCCTCCTCCCATCTTTGAAGCGACCTATTGGGGGGTTGCCATTGTTCTTCCTGAGCAGCAGCATATAGCCTCGTTACTAAGCGCTGATGTGTGGGCGTAGTCAGTAAGATTTGCAACGCGTTAAGCGAGTTTGGTTCTTCTGGAAAAGAGGGATATAATTCCCTAACCGCCATGCGCAGGCACAGATATGCAAATACCTTTAAAGGCAAGCGGTGTATGCTAAGAGACGGATCGTCCTGTGATAGAAATTGGCCATGTGGGAACATAGTGCCCATGGTGGTTAGTCCCATTTCCCCGAGTACGGATAGCATCTTCTTCTCTTGTGTCACAGTTATTCGTGGATGATGGGAGGTGGGCAGCGCCGGCGCATATATTGGGAGTTTCTGTGCTCTTTGTGCCAGCGTGTGCCATGCCTGCGATGTGCAGTGAACTGGGTGTATTACCTCTTTCTGGGAATTCCTCTTTGGGTCAGAGAGAAAAGTGATCAGGGGGGTCGGTTTCACACTTTCGTGCTCTACTGCTATGTGCGGTATATGACCGTTCGGGTGTAACCAGTAGTGAGCGTGTTGTGCCTGCGTGCAATAAAAGTATAATTGTAGATCTGGTGCTCCAAAGCCCCCTTGGTGGTATGGCCTAGTCAGAACTTTGAAGCCCACTCTCACCTGCTTCCCTGCCCAGGTCAGTCGCAGCATGGCTGTTCGCAGTTCTGCAAAAACTGCTTGCGTGAGCCAAATCGGTATATTCATAAATAAATACAGAAATTTTGGTAGTACGACCATCGTTCTATCTGGTCCCCCAAGTTTGTTAGCGCTCTGCCGTAATTCTCTCTTATTGCCACCTCTGGATTACGGTGTATCCATATACCAAGATATTTCACCGGCTCAGTCTGCCATTGTAATGGGTAGTCAAGATTTGGGCGCTTCGTAGCTGGCGTGAGCGGTATTACCACCGACTTGTCCCAATTTATACTGAGACCTGAATATCGTTCAAACCTAATATATTCTCTTATTAGTGGGTTCAGATTGCGATCTGGGTGCCGTGCATAAAGAACCATGTCATCCGCATATAGCGATATAGCGACTGGCCGTAGCTGGAATTGTAGGGCGGATTCAACATGTTTTTGCCTGATTTTAAATGCTAAAGGTTCCAGCGCTATTGTAAAAAGAAGCGGAGACAGCGGGCATCCCTGTCTCGTTCCCCGGCTTATCTGAATTTGGTCTGATGTGTACCTGTTAACTCTTATGCGCGCACTGGGCTCTGTGTATAGTAATGCTATCCATCATAGAAACGGTGCAGGGAACCCCATCCTGCGCAGTACCGTGAACATAAAAGGCCATTCAACGGAATCAAAGGCCTTCACAGCGTCCAACAAGGCCGCTGCAGCTGGCAAATCTGGGTTCAAGTGATGAAACATTGTAAATATGGTCCTTACGTTTTGCGTGGTAGATCGTGACGGATAAAGCCGGCTTGGTCCGGCAAGATTAGGTTGCGTAGCAGGGGCTGTATACGTGATGCAATAATTTTTGCTAATATTTTAGCGTCTATGTTTATCAAAGATAATGGCCGGTAAGATTCACACCTCACAGGGTCTTTATCTGGCTTAAGGAGGGTAATCAGGAGCGCCTCCCGTAAAGAGCCCGGTAGCATGCCGTCCTCATAGGCTTCCTCATACATCTCCGCCAAATGCGGGAGCAATAAGTCTCTAAATTCTTTATAAAACTCCCCAGGGAGTCCATCCATACATGGCGCCTTATTGTTAGGGAGGGCGTTTATCGCTTCCCTTATCTCATCTTCAGTGATGTGATGGCAAAAATATTCGCGGTGGTCATTCGACAGCCACGCCAGGGCAATGTCATCTAGATATTGATTTATCTCTAGCGGTGTAGCCGTCGATTGCGCTGAGTATAGGCGGGAGTAAAACTCTGAAAAGCAATCCAGTATGGAGGGGGTGTCAAAGGTGGGTTGGTCCTGCCTATTCTTGATCTGTGTTATGTAGGTTGTCACGTGCACTGGTCAGATCCTGTGCGAGAGCGTCCGCCCCGGTCTGCCTCCCTCACCATATTTGCGTGCTGTATATTTACTCGAAATATATTTTATTTCATAATTTGCAAAGTCATGATAGGTATCTATTTTCAGCCTAATATCGGCCAATAACCTAGTGTCCTGTGTGGCCTCATATTCCACCTCCAGTTGCCGTATCTCTGCTTCCACCTTTGCCAGTTGCTGTTGGATATCTTTTAAGATACCAGCCTGTTTTCCAATACAGTGGCCTCTAATAGTTCACTTAAGGGCCTCCCACAGCGTCCCTGCGCTACTCACAGATCCAGCATTATGCTCAAAATACTCTACTATAGCCTGACGCAGTTCAGATCGAAACACCTGGTCCTTTAGTGCGTTCTTCTGTAGACGCCATGTAAACTGTTGTGGGGTGTGTGTAGGGATGTCGAGTGTCAGCCTGACAGGTGCGTGATCTGACAAAGTTTTGGGCATGTGCTCTACAGAGGTCGTCCATGTACAAATATCCTGCGTGGCCAGCCAATAGTCTAGTCTAGACCACGCGTTATGAGCGGTGGATGTGCAGGTGCCTTCCCTCCGACCTGGGTTTCTCTGGCGCCACACATCCAACAGGGCACACTCATCCATACCGTCCCTTAGCGCCCTAGCTGCTTGCCTCCCGTACCTGTCAGTTCCAGTTGACCTATCCAGAGCTGGGTCTATGCAGGTGTTAAAGTCTCCACCCCAGAGGATCGCTGCAGGGGGCAGCGTGCGTAGCTTAGCCAGTAGCTGCACAAAAAAGGACGGGTCATCGGTATTGGGACCATATGTTGTGACCATATGTTGTGACAATAGTTAAGGCGGTGCCCCCAAAATTTCCATGAACCATCACATACCGCCCTTGGTCGTCTTTAATGGAGTGAATAAGATTGAAAAGGGTGCCTCGTCTAATAAGAATCATTACTCCTCTGGCGTATGTGGAGTATGATGACGCCATCCGATAGGATGCCCACCTTGTACCGATTCTGGCCTCAGTGAGATGTGTCTCCTGGAGACATGCAACATCAACTTTATGGCGGTCCAAGTATGTGAAGACCTTACGTATTTTCTCTGGGTTATGTAGGCCACGTACATTCCATGTCATGAATGTTAAGGGTCGTGTGTGTCTGCCTCTACTATCCGTATTCAGTGTCGTGTCTTAGCTGAATTTGAAAGTGATTTGTGTTTGCGCTAATAACATGGCATGCGGTATCTGCTGTTCTAATGCCGACCAGGCTTTTCTGTATATCTCCTAATCCCCCCCTCCCACTTCGCCTCTCCCATTCCTGCGAAGACAAACCCCTTACAGTTGTAACTTCCCCAACTCCCTCCCACTCATCCCCTCAACAAAAAAATAACTGGATGTGGTACACACAAGGTGGCGGGAGCTACCAGTCCGATTCCCTGTGAAAGAAATCACATGGGTGGTCGAAATTATCGATTAGTTCGCTGCTCACCGCAGCATGCAGGGCAGCAGCCGTGTATCAAGAGTATCTATGCACATAAATAATCCGAGCAAAACCTTTAGTTCAATATTCATGTGCAGATATATAACGTTCAAACATATTAAGTTAACTATGTTACGGAGCTCTCGGGTGCACTTATCTGTGTTCCGTAGATGGGCCTACATGTGCCACCCCGTACAGTGTCGTGAGCAGCAATGCGCAGTCTCTGTACAGTGGCATTGTTGTGATCGGTGGCACCTTCTCCATACCAACCTTATTCATCGATGCATAGTTTAATCTCTAGGGAGCACCCAGAGCCAGACTGCGCACCGCTGCTGTAGTTAAAAAAATGCAGATCTATGGTTGGCACATGACCCGCGATTGCTGGTTCCTTATTCGCCGTCAGATGTGGAGGCCTGTTCTTCCGTCCCGCCTCTCGGCGATCTCCTGCATGCACCCTGGAGTCCCTTCTATGTCAGGAACTGGAGCACATCCTTCGGATTGTTATAGACGGTGTTCTTTCTGCCGTCCGTGACCTGCAACCGGGCCGGGTAGAGCATTGCGTATGGGATATTTTGATCTCTAAGTTTCTTCTTGACAGGCACAAATTTCTTCCTTGCCTCCTGGACAAGTGGTGTAAAACCAGGGTAGATAGTTATGTCCATTCCCTCGTGTGACAAGCTGCCCAGCTCTCGAGCTCTTCGTAGCACCGCATCCCGATCTCTGTAATTTAATATCTTGGCTATTATCGGCCTAGGTCTGGCCCCGGGCGGCGGAGGTGGAGCCAACGATCTATGCGCTCTTTCTATGATGAAGACATCAGAAAAGGACTCTCGTACCATAAGAGAGATGAGCAATTGTTCAATATAGCGTTCCATTGGCCCCGTGTTGGTTGTTTCTGCTATTCCCATTAGGCGTATATTGTTACGGCGGGAGCGCGCTTCGATGTCTTCAGCCTTTGCCAGTAAGGTAGTCAAGCTTTTGTCCATCTTCCCTTGCCGCACTTCCATCTGTTGGTGGGCATCTTCTGCTTCTGAGATACGGCGCTCCGCCATGTCAATGCGTTCTGTGTGCTTATCCAGGCGCTCAGACATGCGGTCCACTCTGTAAGTCAGAGAGTCCAGTTTCCCATCAATACTAGAGAGTGCAGCCTGTATGGTCGAGAACATGGCCTGCACATCGCTGGTCGCCACTCCACTCCCGCCCCCCTCTGTTTGTTGCGCAGTCTGCTGATCGTCCGGACCAGTCTCAGCCGATTTTTTCGATTGTTCAAAGTGAAGTTTGGGCTGATTGCGGTCTGGTTTGCCCATGTTGCCCAGCGCCGTCTTCCTAGCGCGTTCTGATCGCCGCGTACACAGGGCAGTTGCAGGAAGGCTCAAGTTGTCCTGCACCTTTGATGTGTATATAGGCTATTCTTGGTCAGGCAGTGTGAGAGGCACCCCTGGCAACACCGTGTTGCTTATGGGGCCCGCAGTTCTGACCCACAGTCCCGCGCTGTAGGCGCCCTACTTTCAGGTACTTTGCGGCCCGCAGTAATGGCGGCAGGGTTGCCCCCCAATCCTGGCGCCCAAGTCCACGTGCGCACACCTCCGCATATATCCCTGCTAGGGCTCAGCACTTCAACTTATTATCTACATAAACAGCCAGTCTCTTCAGCAAGACGGCAGGGACAACATGCAATATGCGGCCCACGGGGGAGGCAAGCAGGAATGGATTCAGCAGCAGTTCAGCTGTGCCCTCTGATGGTCAGTCCGCCGTCCCACAACTTCCTGTCGCCGTGTCAGCGACCGTGAGCTCGGGTGTGTCTCTCGCCTTATACCTGAGCTCCGAGGTGCAGCCCCCACAGCGCGCTATGCCTCCCGATGCTGTGAATGCAACGACTCCCCCCCGGGAGGTTGCTCAATGTCCCTGTGGTGCGTTATTGGCCCCCGCGGTCCTCCTTGGTCGTTCTGCCGGCCTGTGGCGCCGCCAACGTCCACCTATGTCGCGGCCGGTAGCCGCCTCGCAGCCGCCGCCTCACCTCGCATGGAGCGGGAGCTCCGATGTCCAGCTCCCTGTACAGCGTGTCCCGCTAGCAGGGTCAGCTGCAGTTCTTCTCGCTCCGGAGTCGACCGGTGGCCCAATCCTCTCCAGGGGGACACGATCTTTCGGCGCCGCAGGTCAGCCGCCGCGACCCTACGTGCTGCGCTTCTCGGCCAAATCTCACGCAAGTCCGCTGCTGCTCATCCCGGCCTCACAGCATAGGCCCCACCTTCCGCAGCTCCGCCAGATCGCGTCAGCATCAGCCTCAGCGTCGATGAAGGGGTCTGCTGGTAGCCCCGATCTTCCAGTGCGCCCGTGTTACGTATTTGGTGCCCTACATGCACCCGGCGAGCAGGATATTTTCAGGATTGTACGGCGACCGGAGGAGCTCACTCAAAGAGCGGCCATCTTCCGTCTTGGCTAGCTCCGCCCCCCAACGGTAGTCATATTTGGCAAACGGATAATGAAGAAAAAGACATGGCATTGCCGGGGAAGCCCATTCGGCAGAAGTGGAAACTACAAGTAGCTAGGTGTATGGCCCCAGGACCGCTGGTCCCATCAACTGCATTTAAATACACTTAAAGCAAGGGTGGCTTCACAAATCTTTGAACTCCAAGTCCTGGCAACCAAATTTCAAAGTCCAACCTGGCAGCCACCTCTTACAGTGATTAACGCAAAGTTCCTACCAACTTTTACATACGGACTGGAAATCTTACCCGGAAAGTTTGCAAGCTTCTTGAGCATTGCTCAGAGCAAAGTCTTTCCCCTCATCTTCGTACTGCCACAAAGCACCTCTCCGGCTCAAATCAGAGTAGAATTTGGCCTCCAGGATCAAGACCTTCTACAAGAGGGTTCTTTTCTCAAATATGCATCCCTGCTGAGGCAGGCATACCCAAACTCACTAAGGGCCTTGTTATGGTAAGAAATTAAATCCAACATGCCCCCAAATCCAAATTCTTGGTCAGAGAAAATCGCAGTGTCAGTTAAACACCTGAAGACGGAACAATTTTTGAAAAAAACCCTACCTCACCAGGCTTTTAAGCTAGGACTGAACAAACAAATCAAGCAGCTCTCCTGTCTCGAAGACAAAGCAACATTTAGACTGCGCAGCCATGCATGGATGACCATTAATACATCAAGGCACCCACAGCGCAGTCCTACATGGATGCCTACTTAAGGAAAGCATATCATAATAAAAGTGATCCAAGCCAGATTCGAGCTTCTTCCTCCACTCAATGCCATTCTAAAATGGCTCCAACCTACAGTGGACAAGTGCAGGCTTTGACAATATTCTCAGGAAGACTTCTAGCACATACTATGCATATGCCCAGTTTTATTACCTTGGAGCAAAATCTATCTTTGAAACATCTTCAGTTCAAACGGCATTAGATCTTGCCGTCAAACAATTTTGTTTTGCCTGAAGGGTTCGACTCCACAAACCATGGCATGCTTTGTAAAGGCGGACTCTCATCATACAGCCCACACCCAAATCCACGGGAACCAGAATGGAGCATGCATAAAACCTACTTTTATCACTGACCTCCCACCCCCATTTATTACTGGATCAAAACTTGACAAATGCCAAATGCACTGCACTTTAGCAACTCATCACACATTAAGCCCATCAGATATTATGCACTTTGGCTCTTGCAGCAAAACAAAGGGACGATTTCAGAATGCATACTGCTAGGACTCGCTTGGACTCTGTAGCATACGCCCCTCCATCGCATACCATCTCAAGCAGAAGCACAGCACTGCAGCACTTTATTTTTGTTGGTTTTTGACCAGGAACTTTTTTAGCCCACTATGACGATCTTAAACTCTTTTTAACTGCTCTTTCTTTCAATTTTTACAGTTCATGATGTACCTAATGTACTGACTGTTTTTTTCATTCCCTTTTAGTAGTTGATTTGAGTGGTTTTTATTAATCATGCAAATAAAGTATGTTGTTTCATTCCAAACATGTCATTGTGCATTATAGCCTAAGAACTCAACTTTGGTTTCATCTGTCCAGAGGACATTGCTACAGGTAGCCTAAGGTTTAGTTAGGTGCGATTTTGCTAACCTAAGCCATAAAATAGTGTTCATTTGGAGTGAAGGGTTTTTTACTGGCTGTCATTCCATTAAAGCAATACTTATTCAGTCTGTTCCTCATTTTAGAATCATGAATTCATCATTTACCATATTGACTGAGGCCTGTACATCCTCAGACATAGCTTTGGGATTCTCTTGGGGTGAATTTGCTGGGACGCCCTCTCCTTGGTGGATTGGAAAAAGTCTTGAACTTCAACATTTGTAAATTTATCTTTATCACTTTGGAATGATGGGCTTCATATTGTTTGGGAATTATTTTATAATTCTTCACAGACTGATGTACAACAACAGCAATTCTTCTTTTTACACCATTGAAAATAACTTTTGTCCGATGCATGATGTGTGTATATTATGTCCAAGTGGTAGCACTTCCTCATGATCAAGTAAACAGATGCACTTTTGCATGTTGGATTTCTTTTGTATATAGTAAATGCTGACAAACTTAGCATAGTGTGTGTTTGTCACATGATGTTAGATTTAACTCATGATAGGATGGATTTGGTGAACAATATATTACCTACTGGTGGTCGCCAGTAGGTAGTTATAGTTAGGACAATGTTTCCATAGGAAAAGTGTTTTTTGACTTTCCTATATCTTTGGCGCAGTTGACAAATCTTCCAAAATGTTCAAAAAAAAAGTGTCAAGTTAGGTCTTGCTGTGCATGGGAAATTTCTGGTTGATTCGTCAAGCGGGGGCTGAGAAAAAGTAGGGGTCAAAAAAAGTGTGTTTCCCATATTAATTCTAATAGGAGCTTTGAACAAGACTACAGCCCGAACCGATGTACGAAATTACACCAAATATGGCAGAAAGGTAGATTTGTTTACGCAGATCACGCTTTCAGTTATTTGGTGTAAATCTGTTCAGTAGTTTGTGAAAAATTAAAGGCAAACCAAATTTGTATATCTACGATCACGAAGCCTTCGCAAATAATAACGCTCTCATGCAGAGCTCTGATTGGCTGCCAACACTTCATCCCGGAAGTGTTGGTAGTCATCTTGGGGCTCAGCTTCATCCAAGTCCATAAAAAATCATGAAAAAAGAAAAGGGGGCCCCTTAGCTCTGGTATTGAGGTCCCATTGGGACCCATTACAGCAAAAAGCTTTACCGCTCCCGCCGAGCCACAGCAAACACACCACATCCAGCAAGCAAGAGCATTAAAAATGCTCTCGCTTGCTGGAAGCAGAGAAGAATTGCTTTCACACACAGGGAACTGCCATTCCAGCAGCTCCCTGTTTGTGAAAGCAGTGCCCACTCCCGCAGGAGGCGGGGAGCTGGCAGGGACCGTGGGAGCATTCAGGCTCCCCCACGGTCCCATTGGAGACTGGGTGCCCTAAGAGGGACCCAGCATACATGGCCAGGCCACGGGGATGGGGTCAGAGCCGAAATCGGCCCTTTGAGGGAGGCCGCCCATCCCTTCCACCATTTAAGAAAGGCGGTTCCCAGCATATGGGGTCCCCGGGACTGAAATTGCACACCACCCCCCTCCCGTAAAAGTATTTAAGAAATATTAAAAAGGCCAGGCCCTAGGGGATGGGATCCTCGGGGCCCAAATCTTCCCACAGAGGGGGGCCACGGCCCCCTCCCTGATTTAAAAAAAAAGGCCTGGCCCTGGGAGATGGGGTCCCCGGGGCCGAATTTGAGATGTCATCAGTGATGTCATTGACCATGTCATAAGTGATGTAATATGTGAAGTCATAAGCAGTGCATTGCGGGGGAATAAGTTATAGTTTGTCAGGTAATTATAACTGCTGAATTTCTATGATTTTGTACGACTGAAATCTGAGCCTAACTATAACGTCCCTGTAACCTTATATATATATATATATATATATATATATATATATATATATATATATATATATATATAATTATAACTGATGAATTTAGTTCTTTTGATGGTGTAAAACGGTACGTTTTAACTGACATTTTCATCTAACTATAATATCCCATTAACCGCAGTTTTTTCAGTATATATATATCAAAACAATACCCTTGCAGGCATAGAGTGACGCATTTATTATGCAAAAAAGAAGCATAGACCTCTGGGTGGTTCCCAAGTTTAGGTGGAAGGCAGCTCCTGTATAGAGCACCCTCAACACCAGCGACACTCTAAATTTGCTCACCTCAAACGTCTGCTTTTCTATCAAAGTTTTTAAGCATAGGATTAGCACATTGCTATCCACGCCGAGATAGAAAGGGACAAAGTCTTTTGCCATTTCTACAGCAAAGTCTTTAAGCATAGGATTAGAACAGTGCTATCCATGCCATGCTGTAAAATGACAAAAGCCATTTACCACTCAAGGCACAGTATTACAGCTTTGCATTGGTAAAATACCATCCAAACCAACCTGAAATGAATAAAAGCAACCCCTGACACGTGTTTCGCTGTCATTACAGCTCTTCGGAGAGTGCTAATCCTATGCTTAAAAACTTTGATAGAAAAGCAGACATTTGAGGTGAGCAAATTTAGAGTGTCGCTGGAATGTGCTGTAGGTCTGGGTCTGCTTTAGGGTCGATATTGCAGTCCTCCTAGGGCTCTTTGTAGTCCCTGGGGTAGACGTAGGCAAAGTCCGCTACAGGGGAAAAGGGCTAGGACTGCCGGTATCGCAGTAATACTCTGGGGACCCATGAGAAGAATGCATGGAGGGTGAAGGTGGTTGTGGAGGAGAGGGATGAAGGAGGAGGTCATGAAGGTGGCAGAGGAAGAGGAATCGTTGCAAGATGGACACAGGTGTGTCCATTGACAGGGCTTCCTTAAAGGCAGGCCCTTGTTTTTTGGGTAGAGTTTTCTCTGAGGCCGAGATCTTTCCTATTCGTGGGTGTATGATAATTCTCCTCTGCTGTTCGTCCAGCTTCTGTCGTAGCCTCTCAAGGATTTGCCATTCCTCTGCTTCGGCAGAAGAGCACTTCGAGCCAACAATGGTTTCGGTGCAGAAGGCAGCTGCTTCGGAGCCGATGATGACTTCACCTTTGAAGGTGGAGCTGACTTTGATGTTTCAGCACCCACGAGGACCTTTGGCTCAGAGCCAGTCGAGGCCCCTGGGAGGGTCTTTTTTCAGCTCTAAAGCCTTAATTCGGTGCCGATCAGCACTCGGAGCTAGTGGCCCACCCGAGGGTGGCAGCTGCTTCGGCACAGGGCTAGACACCAGTCCCCCAGCAGGCCAGTGCTCAGCTCTGGTGTATGGCTGTTTCAAAGGCTTTGGAGGGATTGGGGTGTCTACAGTACTCACATGAGGCGTGGTCTTCAAGCATGGATCATAGCGGACCGAGGTGGATGGAACATCCACAGGCGCTTCTTCTTCCTCTAAGTTCTTCTCGCCTGACTCAGACGGGTGGGCAGGTGCAAACAATTTAGTCTGTATGGTCTAGACGGTCCCTTTCGCTGCAAATGCTATTGCTTCGTGTCTGTCACCCCGGCAAAGCTTAGCAGCCCCCCTTTGAGTAATTACATGACCGTTTTCCACCTTAACTACCGCTCCCTAGCCAAACACTTTGCCGATGTCCATGATCTCCTGGAAGCTGAATCCCCCGACATTCTGTTTCTCACAGAGACCTGGCTCTCGGAGGACATGGTCGCGGAGCAAGTGCTCGCACTCCTGGATGGCTATAAGATACATACCCTCAATAGGGTAACGAGAGGCTGGGGTATTGTGGTCATTCTTAAAACCGGCTACCTTTGCTCTTTTATAAAGCAACCCGTTGCCGGTTGCGAATGTGCCCACTTTAAAATCACCCTTAATCCTAACTTCACTATGACAGGTTTACTAATCTACCGACCCCCGGGTCCCTCAAAAGTGTTCAGGGAAGCTCTTACCGAGACAGTCAGTGCCCTGGCGGTCAATGCTTCTAATTTCACAGTCACAGGAGATCTTAACTTGCACCTGGATAATCACTCTGACCCCGAAGTGATTAATTGTTTGGCCGATCTTGCGTGTCAGCTCGACCAACGGGTGTCAGGTCCAGCGCACTCAGCTGGCCACCTATTGGACCCAGTTTTTACAAATATACCTTCCCTCACTGTCCGACCCCCTGTCCCGATGGGATGGTCGGATCGTCATCTAGTCCCCATGTCCATTCAGGGCGTCTCGCCAGTGCGTAATTTAGTGAAAACGTTTTCTCTCAAACGCCCATGGCATAAACTGAATTGGGACCAATTCCAAACCCACCTCTCCGCTACCTCCCCAGCTTTCCCGGCTGACCCCAATGAGGCTAACTCGGTCTTTACCAACTGGATCAGTCAGCCCTTGGATAGCCTTATTCCAGCTAAATTGTCTATGAATCGTAAATTTAAATCTAACCCATGGTACAACACTAAGTTAGCTGCTTTGCGCAAAATCTGTAAAAAGCTGGAGAGAACCTGGAGAAGGGATTATAATCCAACCTCTAAGGATCACTACCGGGTTGCCGTAAGGAGATACCACAGGGCCATCCAAGTTGAGCGCGCAGCATATTATGCTGAGCAAATCAGCAAGAGTACTAACCCGGCGAAGAGTATCTTCTCGATAGTCTCAGGCCTTAAAACTCAGAAAGACGCCGCAGGACCACCGATCAACTCTGATCAGCAGTGTGAAGAGCTCGCCGCCTACTTTGTCAGGAAGGTAGAAGACATCTATAAATGCTTCCCTATAGTCCAACCCGGCCCCCCTGAGGCATCCTGCAATCACACCATTGTTACACTAGAGGCTTTTTCTCCTATTCCTCAGGATCTATTACTCACCCTTTGCTCTAAAGTCAAGTCGGGCTCTCCAGTCGATCCACTGAAGCCCGACCAATTTCGGAAAATTCTACCCACTATCCTACGTCCTTTGGAACAGGTGATCAATGGGTCCCTCAGCTCAGCGGTCGTGCCTATAGCTTGGAAACAGGCCAGGGTGATACCGCTGCTCAAAAAACCTTCCTTAGACCCAAAAAAGCCAGAAATCTTCCGGCCAATCTCCCTGCTACCCTGGGCTGCAAAGATCACGGAGGACTACGTTAACTCTCTCCTCACGGAACACCTAAACTCCAACAACAGGCTCGACCCTTCCCAAAATGGTTTTCGCCCTGGCCACAGCACAGAGTCAGCGCTCTTGGCCGTGACTGAACATCTCTGGAAAGCTGTAGACGCTGGGCAGACATCGGCACTGATCCTTCTAGATCTTAGTGCCGCGTTCGACACGGTGTCTCACGCCATTCTGCTACGACGCCTGGAGGAGGCGGGAGTCATTGGATCAGCCTTGAAATGGCTGGCATCTTTCCTTGTGGACAGGATGTTTCAGGTGATAGCTCCCCCCTTTACCTCTAGCATCCTTCCCATAAGTCATGGGGTACCACAGGGCTCTTCCCTGAGCCCTCTGCTTTTCAATCTTTAAGTTCAACCTCTGGCCGGAGTAGCCAAGAGCAGAGGGCTGACCATGGTCTCCTATGCCGACGACACACAGTTGGTGGTGGCTCTCTCGAGCGACTCCAAGCAGGACGCCATGAAATTTCAGGGTGATCTGGCGGCAGTCGCCGAGTGGATGACCGCCAACTGTCTCCAACTGAATGCCAACAAGTCGGAGGTGTTGTTGGTGGGAAAGGACCATGGTCTATGGAACGAGCTCTGGTGGCCCAAGAGCCTAGGCACTGCCCGCCCCCAAGCAAGCAGTGAAGAATCTAGGGGTCTGGATGGATGCTTCGCTTAACTTTCAGACTCAAACTAAAAAGGTGGCGGGAACCTGCTTCGGATTGTTGCGAGGACTCAAACCCATCCTGGGCTTCTTTGATGCCCCTACCAGGCAGATTATCATCCAGTCCCTGATTATGTCAAGACTTGACTACGCCAGCTCACTGTATCTGGGAGCGAACAAGTCAGAAATACAGAGGCTACAGAGTTCAGAATGCGGCCGCAAGATCTCTCCTCGGTCTGCGCAGTCTCTGCTCAGTGACAAGCGCCATTCGCCGTTTCCACTGGTTGCCCGTGGCTAGGCGAATTGAGTTTAAAGCTCTCTGTATAGCCTTTAAAACCCTGAAACTGGCATCTCCGAAAATCCTGACCGACCTGCTTCTACCCTATGTCCCCTCCCGCCAGCTTCGCTCCATGGGACAATGCCTAGTGGTGGTCCCCCGAGTCAGGAGGGTTCGTGCCGGAGGTCGTTCCTTCCGGAACAGAGCGGCCATCCTTTGGAATTCATTGTCGGCCCACATTTGGGGGCTTAATAATTATCTCAAAGTCAGGAAAGCAATAAAAACCTTTCTCTTCCCCACTCCGTAGGTCTCCCTGGGCCCTTTCCGAGTTCGGTCACCTCACTGCTGTTTAGCGCCGGGACGCCTCTTTGCCGGGGCAGCTGTTGCGCTTTATAAACCCGCTAACATAACATGTCAGAGTCAACAAACACAGGATTCGACTGGTGTGCTGAAGGATCGAGTGCTTCCTCCTCTTTGGTGCGAGGGGATCGGCAACACCAAAAAATGGCATTTCTGAACAGGATTGTGACATACTGCTGTGGGCCCACATTCAGGCTCGGCGCTGCGATAGTCTTCTTGTTGCAGAATGCCGAGCAACTGCCGATCTCGTCGTGCACATGCTACAGGTAAATATTGCATGGAGATCAGCCCACTGGTATTTAGAGTGACATTGGGGACATCTCTTGAAAGGCGTCCTCTCTGTTGCCTAGAGTGCAGCTTCCTTCTCCAAGTTGTAGGCAGAGCACGCAGCGGCATGAAGGGCCGCAAGGGCACGGACAGAGAAATAGAATCAATACCGATATCGGAGAACGCGTGGAAGAAGTCTTCTCACAACAGGGTGCAAGGCAATGAACTCTGAGGTCACGACAGGTACCAACAAATTAGTCAAGACCAGGAGTGTGCTGATTCATGTGCGAGCCTGATGGCGGAGAAGAAAAATCTTCAATGGAGCCTGCGCCCGTGCGGATCCAAGACCGTTGGAAATGTCACCGAGACCTCATGACTTGAAAGACTTTTTCAAAGATAAACAAATTGCTCTCATCTGAGCCCAACACTAGATGGTAAGAGTATGCAGAGCATGTGAATCAATAGCACTACAGGTGAAGAACAGATGCTTACAGGATAAGTAACATAATCCTACCTATGGGATCTCGCTCCTACCAAAGTAAAAATTAATAAAATCACAATATCCCCCCAAAAATTAATAAAAACTGGAAAAAAAGTTTCTTGTGATAATCACTAACACGTCTCAGAGTGTTGTATTCCGCTTTAGGTGTCCGTATATAGGTTTTCCTGAATCATGTCCTTATATAGGCACAATTCGCATTGCCCTTATATAGGCATAGAATCCCTGTCTTTATTTAGGCATTAACCGCGCACTCCAAATACAGGCATGGTCACCGACATCCGCCCACCCTAACGTCACGAGTTCTTAGAAACCAGACCCTTAAGCTTTGGGAGTTCCCCTAGCACAGGACTATTGATTTCTCCAAGAACTCATCTATTATGTATGAACCGTTATACCTTATGGGTTCATTCCTGACGTCTTCCTCTGTCCGACTTCATGTCAATGCTAACATTCCAAGACACCTACCAGGTATAAATATACCTTCCCTTGCCCAAGCAAGTTAGAGGAGACCTCTACTTCAGAGGAGCCCGTATCCCGGCCTGACGCACTGAGAAGACGCTGTCATTCCTGCACGCAGACGAATCCAGCTTCCAGTGTTCTGACTCCCTTCGCAGGGTGTTAGAGTTCCAGATCCGGCAACAGATTCCCACCTCTCTCATTCACAAGGTATGGAGCTGACTAGAACCTAGCGGGACTCTTGGCATACTAGACTTGGCGTACTATACTTAACATACTCTTAGTATACCAGACTAGAGGATACTCCACCTACTTCTACCTTTCCCTACACCTAGACTAGGTTAGGTACATTGGGGTAGAACTAGCTTAGAGACGCATCGTATGAGTACTCGCATTTTTAGCTCATGTTATTTATGTACGTGAATATATGCTAAAAGATAATGCTAGTGCAGTATTATTTATTTCTACTGCTTACGCTGTACATTATTTATCTTGCATACTGTCTTGTGATCATAACAGCACATATCTCTTACACGAGAAACAAGACTGTTCAATAAAACCCTTTTATTGAAACGCCCGTCTTTCCTTTCTGTGTAACTCTGTAGAAACTAAGCATGCACGATTGACTGAGTGAAACTGTTATCTATTGTTTCCACGATTCTGAGACGTGTTCCGATTCTAAAGGGAAACAAAGTTGTCATGTTTTTCGGTTGCCAGAAACTACTCCCTTCTTGTTCTCAAGGAGTTTCTAGTGGCCTCTGAGCTAGCTGGCACAAGTAATTAAGTTTAATATACTCGATAGGGACATACCGACCTTAGTCCTATGTCAAGCCTATAGGTTATATTATTCCAATGCGCAGAGCCTATTAGGGAAATAGGAACTACACTACATGGCGCCCAAACGTTTGGTAAGGCAGTAATTTAACGCTAGATACTGAGTAACTCAGTCGTGCTTTTCTCAGAGACCCCTACTCACATACTCCATAAGACGGCTGGAGTGGGTAGGGTTAAAATATCCGCCAAAGCTAAATGGGGAAGCACCCTATATATTAGTTGTTTGGTTTGTTCAACGTTGAAGGATACAGTGTTCCAAAATATTGTGCACCTTATCTTTTTGTTTCCTTGAAACTTGTTCTACATTTTTCAAAAAACAAATGTCTATAAACGGGGACGATGCCACCAACACCGGTGGAGCTGCGGCTCAACCAGTCATAACAGCTTTTAACTTTACAGGTTTAAATGAAACCGAGGAGGGTGTTATAGACATCCGTCCAAACTTAAGAAGAGCCATCACTCTAAAACTTACAAAACATGGCCTACCACCAAGAGGCGGTAGAGCAGTTTTCGTGATAGAGGCACACAAATCCTTTCAGACAGAGGTATTCTATTCATGGATAATATTCCCAGAATCAAATCCAGTTACAAGAATGTTTCACTTCTACAAAGATGAACCACCAGAGGAATATATTCCTTTCGAGGATATTGAAATTCCACTAACATACCAGGAGCATCACCTCTGGTTTAAAGGCGCCCTAAAACATCACAAAAACATTACCAGGCTCGGCCCACTAGGTAGACCAGGAGCAACATGGCTGATTCTAGCCAGCTACACTCCTCATCCTGACCTCTAAATAATGTCAGACGAGGAATTACTTACTCAACTTACAGAGTTGATAAAAATTTACAGACAACTAGTCCAATATGTCATGCGGACTTTCACAGTCCAACCACCATTAACCATTCCAAATCAAACTCCTCAACAGGGGAATACACTAAAAATTACACCACAGACTCTATACGCAGTCATGGGAAAAATGCCCACAAAACGTGAGCAAATTCCATTCTGGATAGCTCAAAAATTACTCAAATAGAAGCAGTATTTCCTAATACTAGCCCTTATGAGAAACACAGAATCCTAACAATCTGTTTACCAATGGGGATCACACCACAACTGGAAGACTGCACCACTTGGGGCTCAGTCTTTGCTGCCATCTATACTAAAACACATGGTATTCCGTCAATTGCAGTAATACCTGATGTCCTGAAACAAATTCAAAACGAATACGGGGCAGAGCCTGCTCTGAATTTAGGTATGAAATTACTGAAAAATTTCGACCAGGTCTCAACAATAATATTATCTAATATTAAAGGGGAGGCAGCAGCAGTGGCGATCTGCCAACGATTAAGGCAATTCGATCTTACAGAACATCAAACAGAACTACCCAGAATGATAGAACAATCATATGCAGAATTAGGCAGAGATAGTTTGGGTGGAAGACCATTGAAGCCAAAACTATCTGAAAGTCCTGAGAAGGACTCTATTAAACAAACTCCTACATCTTCTAATAAGAAGTGGGAAACTAATAAACAAAATTCAAACGAGAAACGTTCTCAATCCAGAGGTAGGTCTCCTCAAAAGGAACCCTCTGAAAGGAGGTATAACCTCAGGAATAGGGATAATTTGAAAAAGCCTGACAGGTATCAAGATCCTGATACACGTTCCTCTCGTACCTTTCAGATCTCGTCACAGACATCGGAAAGAAGAGGACGGTCAGAACATAGAGAAGAACGCGTGAAATCAAAAGACGACAAACCCGTTCAGAAAAATAAATAAAAACTTCAATTCTCAAAAAAGAAGGTAGCAGGTCTGAAGATCAGACATGCCGAGGATACTGAGAACACAACTCAAGAACGGAGAATGGGCTCAGACAATGCTGGACAGTGCGGCAGAAGTCACAATAGCTCGCCAGAACCTGAAGGAACTTCTGGAGATAGTGGACTTGAATGAGTACATCACAGTTGAGACTGTAGACACCAGGGTTAGTACTCCACAAACGTTATATGAAATAACACTCCGGATGGAGGGAGACATACCAAGACAGGTGAAAATACTTTTTGGGGAAAAACTTTCAAGGGGCTATGACATACTTCTAGCAGAAAAAGACTGGCCACCACAATTTGTCAGGGAGTGCCCACATGGTGAGGACATCATTATGCCTGCCTTCTCCAACCATATTCCAATTCATCTAAACTATACTTATGCCAGGAAATGGGCAGTTGCCCAGGCCCCAGCATTATACAGAAATCATGTAGGATAGGATGAGGACTCACCTCACCATAGAATACATTTAAAAATGAACCTACTGCACAGAGGCAGTACCCAATAAAGCAAAGCTAAAAAACAGGTCAGGGAGATCTTAGATCAACTTGAATACCAAGGGGTTATTCAAACATGCACCTCTTCAATGAACAATCCTTTGTTTCCTGTCTCCAAACCAGACGATACATATCGTCTAGTTTTGGATTGCAGACACTTAAACACTTGTTCTAAAACATTTACAGTGCAAAATGCACATAGTACAGCATTATTGAATAACATTGTGCGTAAAAAATATAAAACCACATTGGA
Source organism: Calotriton arnoldi (assembly GCA_963921515.1). NCBI lineage: Eukaryota > Metazoa > Chordata > Amphibia > Caudata > Salamandridae > Calotriton > Calotriton arnoldi. The sequence continues at coordinate 2,623,812 of CAWUFW010001384.1, forward strand.
CATCTCAAATGGTTTCTTTTGTCAAAACATAGCACCTGGAAGCAGGTACTTAACAGCTTTCTCAATAATGGGGACCCAGCGTCAATTTTGTCAACTCCCACAAGGGTTCAAGAACAGCCGGGGTTATTCTCAGCAAGAGTAACGGAGTTACTACAAATTTATGATAATGAGGCATTGTCATATGTCAATGACATCTATCTGACAGACGATGACCTGGACAAACACTTGAACAGGGTGAGCACCATTATACTGGGCTTCGCCTCTGAGGGCTACAAATTCAACTTCAAAAAGTCCAGAATTGCCCATCTCAATGTCCTCTTTTTAGGATATGAGCTTTCAAGTGAAGGCAAGAGCTTGGCAGCCAACTTTTTAGAAAGGTGTGTGCTGCTCCAACCTCCTAAAACGCTGCAAAAGTTTACAATCCATCCTGGGTTTCCTAAATTTTGGAAGAACTTACATTCTAAATTACGCAGAAAGGGTTAAACTTCTCTACGCACTAATCAAACCTGATTTTTCAATCAAAAATTGGACACGAACTCACAGAAATCTTGCGTTCACTCCAAGCTAACATGTTAGCAACAAATCACTTACAAACACGCGTAAGTCAACGCAATTTAGTGATCCGAATAATTTCGGGTCAATACGGATTCACCTACTTAACATTTAATGAGGGTGAAAAAGTACCAATTGCATACAAATCACATTTGTATACACAAGCAGAAATGCGCTTCACTTCAACTGAGAAAATACTGACAGCAGTTCAAACTGCAGTAGCAAAAGAAAGAGCTCTAGCCCAAGGGAAACGCTATTGTCGTAACCCCAGTACCGGCCTTAGAGGCGGTAACTAAAGCGAGCATTCCAAATGCAAAAGCATTACATCCTAGATGGATACAATGGGTTAATTCTCTTGCTGCAACAGATGTTGAATATGTTTTTGATCCTGATTTAAAAACACAAGCGTTCCTGCAATATGAACATGAATGTCCTCTGCCCATTGAGATTCTGCCTCTCGATCAGTATAAATTCATAATTTACACCGACGGATCCGCACAACCCGCTACAGGGAGTAAGCAAGCTTACAGTGCAGCGTGCGCAATCGTTAAAGGTTGCATGCGCGATGGCAACTTCAGACCTATGGTCACAAAAACCCAATCTCTAGGAGATTGTATAGCTCAGCGAGCTGAACTACAAGCATTCAAACTGGCACTTGAAAGTACAGATCGAGAATTCCCCACACTAATCAGTGTGCGATTCTTTCTACTGTGTGCAGTTGTATAATGAATATATACAAACTTGGCTTGAAAACGGGTTCAAAGATGCAAAAGGTGGCACACATAAAGCATAAAACGCTTTGGGAACAAGTAGTTCAGTTAAAAAGCGAACTACCAAAGGCTCACGTGATACACACGCTGAGTCATCAACGTGATGGCGTTCATGTTGCAGGGAATTCATTGGCTGATGAAGCCGCAAAGGGGGCTGTTCAGACGGCTTCCGTAGCTGCGATCACTCGTTCAAAAACGAGAATAGACAGTGAGATAATGTTGGCTGTCAATGCTACGAACAAAGGCAGTGGTGCAGCGTTACCAAAAAAGTTTCCACTCAAGTACTCTTATGTAATTGATGCGGACAACGTTCCTTTTGCCCAAATCCCTGGAGTGGGGGATAGGGTAATTCCAAACAAGGAATGCAGATTAGGACTAATCCTAGCAGCACATGAAGGGATAGCCTCTGCCCATGCAGGTATTTCTGCAACAGTATCTTTACTGAAACAAAGCTATTGGTGGCCTGGCATTAGGAAGCAGACCAAGAACTATGTTCTGGAATGTGAAATATGCCAACAGATGAAAGTCTCCACAGTGAAACGTCCTGCGCAGACACCCCTGTTAATTTCAGACAAACCATTAGCTTGTGTTTACCTGGACCACTGCGATCCCTTGCAAAGGGACGGTAACTATAAATATATAATGGTCGCAGTGGATTCTTGCTCTAGGTTCCTATGGATATGGCCTCAGCGCTCGGCTGACGCTCGAACTGTTATAAAAGATTTGCGAGTCTTTATCGGCACATACGCAATAGGCACGCTACACTCTGACCAGGGCCCTGCATTTAGCTCTCGAGCTTACAAAGAAGCCATGGCCAGTCTGGGCGTTGCATTGCGGTACTCCTCTCCATTTCATCCTGAGGGAAATTCTGTTGCGGAAAGGAAAAACCAGGACATAAAGCAGTCTATAACAGCTAGGGTATTAGGTTCGGGTGATGAGTGGGTCAAACATCTTTATGGGGTCCAACGCTCATTAAATAAATTTGCCAAGAAGTTCTCTAGGGGAGGTCACTCCATATGAGGTCCTATTTGGGACAAGAATGTGGGTGCCAGATCTATAATGTAGAGGCACAGTGGTGGAAAATAAACCCTTTGATCGTTTGGCTGTTTTACAGGATCTAAATGAACTAAGATCGAAACAAAGCAACGTATTCCTGCAGCCAACCACCACTGGGGAAAAAACGGCGGTCCCAGCAAGGCCTGTCTGGATTCCAAAAGTTGGGGATCTAGTCAGAGAAAAATTGCAGACAAGAAGGAATTTGGACCTTCTTACAGACAACCAGTACCTGTCCTGGCCATACACGGAACAAGAACAGTACTTCTGCCGCCCCTTGCTGGAAAAAAGGAGAAAAGATTTGTGTCCATCGACCTCATCAAACCACAGTATGTGGCCAATACTAAATAGTAGGCCTCGTGGACTCCGACCTAGTAGCAGACACACTCCTCTCGCTACTATCCAAGAGGTTCAGACTGAAAGACTGATAACCATCGAGAATTCAGCAGTAACAGATGAAGGACTAAGCAACAATGCTATGGAACTCATCCCTCTTGAAACTCAAGTAACAGTTCGTCCAAATACCCCTGTCTACACCAATGTAACAAGTGATCAACTGGTTCCAGCGATTTCTACAAATCCTGATGCAATTCCAACAATTGACAGAACTGCTTCTGGCTATTTCATTAACTTTGATACGTTTTCTGAGGATCTGAGTGAGCCTGAGACGTCGCCAGCATCAAAAACATTTAAACAGCAAGTACAAGACTTTTTTCATTTTTTGAGAAAGACTTATTTGGTTTCACCGTGGATTGAACTATGGGTTATTTCTGGAATATTTTTCTTCCTGCTGTGGCTAGCTTTGGTTATGACTATGAGCGTGCTTATAAATGGCAGATATATCCATGTGAACACTGAAAGAAAAGAAGTGAACTTACTTTTGAAACCTCACAAATCATCCCATCGTGAAACAAGAGACTTGTCTGCAGTGAACATCACAGCCGTTCCTATACAGGATGGTATAGTGTGGGACAAAACTGATTTCGATATTTTTGGCCCGACGGAACATTTGAACATTCCACATTTATTTAAGATCTCACTAAGTGATTTTGTTTCATCCAGTACCTACTCTGATGATTGGGCCTTTGAAACTGTAAATAACATGATGTTTGACCTAGAAAAGTCTGCTGCATTTTCTAATAATGAATATTTGGAGGGTTCATCAGACTATGAACAGCTGTATTGCTATAACCACTATGGTCATCATTTTTTGCATAAATCTGCAACACCTAGAAATGTGTTTATGTTTAACCAATGGGAGCATTGTCCTACACCACCGAAAGGTAGTTCAAAAACATTTGCTAAAAAGTTTCCATATTTTTCAGGGTACAATACATCTGATCCAGAAACATTTTACTATAAAAATGTAAACAAAACAGGACTGAAAATTATGTTAACTAATACAAAACAGGATTTATTCTGCAGCATTTATTGCCCAACTGTCTAGACATGGTTTCGACTTGTGGAAAGACACAATAGACACAAAATCTGTCTGGGGTACTAAAGATTGGCAAGTGCAGGGGATAGAAGCTTTGTTTAGAGCCTGTCTCATCCCTCAGCAAATAATGTTTTTGAACGACACTGTACAACAAACGTCTTGCCTTGGTTTAGCCAAGATTAAAGACATGAAAACTTCTTCTGTACCAACACCTGCAGGTGATAATACGCAGGCAGCGGTTACAGTTGACACAATACTACAACTCAACAGAACAAATCCTGATTGGAGAAAATGGTTGATCTGGCCCACAGACACAAACAACTGTCAAGAGAGATTCCTGAATAAAACACAGGGGTTTACTATTCATAGGCCAGACCCACGATACGTCCAAAGACAGCATCCGGGGGTAGTAACAACATACAGTGTAGGAAAATTATGCCTCGATTGGCTGCAAAATCTACACTTAGGGTTGTGAAACAACACTTATCTTTACTTAAAGAAGACGCAGACCTTAGGGAATTCTTGCTTGGACCAAGAAAACCACGTCAAAAACGTTTCATATATGCCGGCATCTATGCTGCTTATAATGAAGCATGGACGGTGTCACAGATGGAGGCCGCAGAACGAATACGTGAACTTGATCGTATTAATTTAGAGAAAACTCTCTCTGTGGTCGACAATGGGTTAACAACTTTGTCCTCCAGAATTTATTCATTGGACAGTATTGTATCCTCTGCTATCGACATACTGGAACAAGATTTAGCCATGTTACAACATGGCCAATCTCAATTGCGTTCTATTATGTTATTAGGCTGGACGCTGCAATCTTTGCGTGCGGGCTATGTGCCTTGGCGTTTTATCAACACGACAGCTTTTTTTGCAGAATACAATCTAACTGATAAACAGATCGAACTGGCACAAAGGGGAGCAAAGTATACAGTACTGAGCATTGAAAAACTTGAAAAATTACCATTCACAGTGGCAGAAAAACCAGCTACAGAATGCCTTATTCATGGCAAAATTAGTCTACCTGTGACTACTTTTCAGTTTCAGTATTGCCTTAAACAGATGCAAGCAGGCAAATATGAAAGGTTGGGTAAAGAATACATTAAGACATCCTGGAATTTACTTTACACATATAGATGTTGGAGTGGGGATCGTGCAGTGTTTCTAAGCGGTATACACTGTGAAAGTGCACTAAGCGGTTCACTAATTTGTCAGGACATATCTTTACAAGGGGCTTGTAATGGTTCTGTGGCAAATTTGTCCTGCCACCAGCAGGGTACACCAGCTGCTGTGATTAATCCAACGTTTGGCCAACTTTCTAATGGGAGTTACCTCATGTTGAATGATCAGAGTTGCTGTGGCATGTTGCCAGGCATCCCATATCTAGTAACGGTCAACTCCAGGGTCACTTGCTGTATGCAAGTATTGTTTGCCCCAATAGACACAGTCAGGGAGTCGCCTTTGTGGCCTTCGTTGAATGTCTCTTTTATGCGATTTGATACTTTAAGCAAAATGAAAGCCATGCTTATACAACAATCAGTGCCTTTGACCTCGGCCAAAAAAACCTATGATCTACAAGTTGCAAGGACTTCGGCTGAGATACAGGCTTTAATTCGTACAAACTGCCCTATACATTTCATAGAAATGATAGGACGTATCTTTAACATGTCTGATACAAGCGGAATTGTACATGTATTTAAGACCATCTGTTCTGGACTATTAGCACCTTTCCAGGCTGTCCTCGGAATCATCCCAAACTTCGCACATTCGGTGTTTGGTGGTGTGCCGTTAATTCTAGCACTTGTTGCATGAATTCTGTTTCTATTCCTCCTACTACGCTATGGCAAGCCTATTCGCCAACATCACTCCGAGCGATGTGGAGAAAGCCCTCCTTGAACGGAAATGCCGTGAGCGAATAGTACAGCTTTTGGGCATGCCTCGTCTACGGGAACTTAATACAACGTGGTTCCTGTCATTCAGACCAATCTGGCAAGATTGCATCTTACCTGTTCTACGCTGCCTGTTTTGCGGTGAAGAATGCGTGCTAGACACCTGTCTAACACTGCCATCAGTCATGCCAACGGATGTCGATACTCTGCTGGACCCGATAACGGCCCATGCTGTGTGTTGTCCCCAGAGGCTTCCAATCCTGATGACGGCATTCATTGAGATCTCACAGACGCTTCCGGCTGCTGCTGAGGTACGAGATGGATCAACAGGCACACAGGTAACAACGGACGCGAACGTTGCATCTTCTGCTGAAGGCTATGTTTCTCATCTCTGTGCAATTAACCTTCTGAGCGAGGTGTTCCAAATGTCGCCAACTTCGGTGGACAATATTTTGGCTACGGAAATAGATGATCTAATGTTTACGCCAGACCCATACACTGACTTTGATTCGGCTCACAGTGTACCAGGGCAACAATGAAATTTGACCTTCATATTTTCAAAACTTGGAACTTTTCCCAGAATTGAACTTTTTATTTTAAATTTTTGAAATGACATGGCAAAGAACAATCTGCTTACAGTAGAACTAGTCTTATAAAACGGACTTCTTTGAATACTTCCAGGGACACATTGTCACCTTACTTGTCTAACATTTCATTTAATTCCATGATATGCAATGGCTTTGATTTTAAGAACTTATCGACCATTTCGTCATATGTATATATTTCTGTTTCATTCACGTTGCATTTTACTTCCATTATATGCTTAGAATGAAAACGATGCTTTAAATGTACAGTACCTATTGCATTTCAACAGTTTTGAGCTTCTTTTAAAATGCTTTTAGAAATGTTTTTAGCAACATGTGGTACTCAATTTTATGTTTAGCATTTAAATGTTTAGCATTTAGTATTATCGTTCATTCGAAAGTGGAGTGGGTGTTGTATTCCGCTTTAGGTGTCCGTATATAGGTTTTCCTGAATCATGTCCTTATATAGGCACAATTCGCATTGCCCTTATATAGGCATAGAATCCCTGTCCTTATTTAGGCATTAACCGTGCACTCCAAATACAGGCATGGTCACCGACATCCGTCCACCCTAACGTCACAACGAGTTCTTAGAAACCAGACCCTTAAGCTTCGGGAGTTCCCTAGCACAGGACTATTGATTTCTCCAAGAACTCATCTATTATGTATGAACCGTTATACCTTAAGGGTTCATTCCTGACGTCTTCCTCTGTCCGACTTCACGTCAATGCTAACATTCCAAGACACCTACCAGGTATAAATATACCTTCCCTTGCCCAAGCAAGTTAGAGGAGACCTCGACTTCAGATGAGCCCGTATCCCGGCCTGACGCACTGAGAAGACGCTGTCATTCCTGCACGCAGACGAATCCAGCTTCCAGTGTTCTGACTCCCTTCGCAGGGTGTTAGAGTTCCAGATCCGGCAAGAGATTCCCACCTCTCTCATTCACAAGGTATGGAGCTGACTAGAACCTAGAGGGACTCTTGGCATACTAGACTTGGCGTACTATACTTAACATACTCTTAGTATACCAGACTAGAGGATACTCCACCTACTTCTACCTTTCCCTACACCAGGTTAGGTACATTGGGGTAGAACTAGCTTAGAGACGCATCGTATGAGTACTCGCATTTTTAGCTCATGTTATTTATGTACGTGAATATATGCTAAAAGAGAATGCTAGCGCAGTATTATTTATTTCTACTGCTTACGCTGTACATTATTTATCTTGCATACTGTCTTGTGATCATAACAGCACATATCTCTTACACGAGAAACAAGACTGTTCAATAAAACCCTTTATTGAAACGCCCGTCTTTCCTTTCTGTGTAACTCTGTAGAAACTAAGCATGCACGATTGACTGAGTGAAACTGTTATCTATTGTTTCCACGATTCTGAGACGTGTTCCGATTCTAAAGGGAAACAAAGTTGTCATGTTTTTCGGTTGCCAGAAACTACTCCCTTTTTGTTCTCAAGGAGTTTCTAGTGGCCTCTGAGCTAGCTGGCACAAGTAATTAAGTTTAATATACTCGATAGGGACATACCGACCTTAGTCCTATGTCAAGCCTATAGGTTATATTATTCCAATGCGCAGAGCCTATTAGGGAAATAGGAACTACACTACCTTATCTTTTTTTAACTCATTGGACATACATGGCTGCCAATGCCTAGGGCCTTCCGTCAACCCCTCCTGTGCACAGCCAAAGGTTGTATGCAGCGGAAGTTGTTTGCTTGTGGCCAATCAGGCAGAGGGCCTGACCTTTGGCAGGGCCTTCAGTCAAACTCTGCTGTATATTGCAGTGATAAAGGGAATAATTTCAAGGAAAATATATATAGCGTACCTTAATGTTTGTTTTAAAAAACTCTGAAATTTGCTTAAAAACCTACAGTTCTAATTATGAATTACAACTGAAAGACAAGTGAAATTCTTCAGTCAGGATTTAATCTTCAATCTATAAATCTCAAAACAGCCGTGGAAACAATAACTCGTCCGCCAAATGCAATGCATAACTGATGATATTCAGTGGTATTTTGGTTTTAACATTCTTAGTAGACCAAGATAGAAAAAAGAAAACAATGTGCCTAAAGCATGGAAAGAAAACTCCTTATTCATCAGGGACATTTGTTTCTGTATTTCAGAAACCAACATTTGCTTCGGAGGTATATACAAAAACACATGCAAGGAGGTCTTCATGATGTGGCCGTTTTCCCACTATGCATTGTAGATGAAGATGTTTCCACCATTTCCGCAGCAAAGTGGCAACTCATTGTACAGCTGTGTGCCACGTACACTGCCATACAACTGGCTAAACCCATGACCATCCTTTTAAGGCTCTGCTTACCTTTGTTGCTGCCTCATATGTTTACCGAACTCATTTAAAAATAGTAGCTTCAGTATTTTACAACTCATTAATTTGTTTTCTTTTATTTTCTAAATCTGTGTGATAGCACAACCATTTTTGGCAAGGCATTTTTAATTTTAAGCCTAATTAAATACCCTAACTGATAATGTTAAGAAAGGCACATTTGTGTGCTATCACTGCACTTGTATAACTGGTCACCTGTTTTTCTGTCATCAAAATATTCAGGTTGTAGCAGGAGGAGATGTGAGTGTAGTCACAAGTCGGCAACAAGATCAAGCTGGTGCCAGTGTCAATTTGACTGGGCTAACGTCGAGCAGTATATTTCATGATGACTTAGGGTAAGCATGTGCAGGTCATTTAGTGAGTGAGAGAGATTTATTAACCATCTCCTGCAAGGTAAGTTGTGTGTTCACTGTTAGGTAAATCTACATTATGTCTCAAACTTGCCAGTTGTATCTGTGTTTTCAATACTTAAACTGTAACTCGTGTGTTATTTATTATTATTATTTGTATTATTATTGGATTTGTGAAGCACATCAGCTACTCGGTGAGTGTCCCGGCACTTGGCAGTAAAAATCTGATCCCAAACTCACAGAGGTGCTGAAAAGCTGACCCGAAGAGCCAGGTCTTAAGGAGTCGCATAAAGATCTGAATGTCCACAGTGGCATGGAGCTGTTGTGAGAGGGCATTTTTCTCCCTGGCGGCCAGATATGCGTAAGAGCTGCTGCCCCACTTTTTTCTTCTGAATTGAGGAATTACCACCCGCAAGGAGTTGGAGGACTGGAGTGGCCTGCCTGGCTGGTTGGTATGGGGTGAATCTGTTGGATAAGTACTCAGGACCTTTGTGATTAAAAAAAACTGTGTGTGTGGTTTCTTCTTTGTACTCTGGATGCCCATTCACCATCAGGTGTCTGTTTAGATAGAGAGGAAATTTCATCCAAAGATCATGTGGCTTAATTCTCAATTCATCCTTTGCTGTTCCTTTAATTTCATACCATTGTACTAGAGAATGTTTAAATAGCCACAGTTCTATATGAGTGATGTGCTTAATGGGAGAGGGGATATGGGGTCGAAGTGACGGCTCCATGCATCAACATGTCTTATTCACCACCCTCATTATAAACGAGATCTACACAGAGATTTCTATGAAGATCTGCACAAAGTCTAACAGTGATGCTTTCAGATCCATTTTTTAGAAAATAACACCCTCAAAATTTCTCTTCCCAGTCTAACAAGAAATGCCTGCCCTCGCACATCAAGGTTTATCCGCAGCTTACTCTCGCAATCTTTGACAGTCTAATGACGTTTCACTCAGCCAGAGCTGATGGAATCTAATTCAGCTCGAGGACAACTCAGGAGATTCTGTAATGCCCCCTTGTTCTCTGTGCAGCTTTGTCTGCAGGAATGAAGATCCATAACTTGCTAACTCTCTAAAACCCTATTGCAAATATTATAGTAGCAAAAGGGCACATCTCACCACTTAATGCCTTTATCGCAAGACTAAGTAAATTCTATTACCCCGTGCTATAAATTAAAATAAATGCAGACTCTGATACAAACTACATATCTGTCTCTTAACATTCCTTGGGTCTTGAAGATATTTGAAATACTCATAAAATTCGTAACTCAAAATGTCTGCCCAGCTGGAACAATGTTAAAGCAACTTTTGTGAACATTAAGCAAGAGATCCAGAAGCCACAGTCAACCCTGTGCTCTGATCCAATGTACACCCTTATCAACATTTGATAGAACTGGATAAAAGGACCTCGTCTGAGTCTTTTTGAGCCCTGAAGGGATGGCAGAGCCCATTTAATAAAATCACATTTATAAGGTAAAATGTGCATGCTTTCTCTATGCTAGAATCACCATATATTGCATTTTATTACGCTGATCATTATTATTTCCAGCCGTATAACACATGGACAAAACATACCTTGCAAGCATCCTTAACAACAGTGTTTAATATTACCAAATGTATGCCAATTGTGCAGAAGCTACTCAGCTATGGAGTAACAAATTCACTTGTGTCCTAAAATGGATTCAAAACAACTGATTCTGCCTTAAACAATCTTGCTACTGTGACCTAGTCAGACACTATCCTATTGTTCAGTTAATCTCAGCTCGGGTGGCTTGCGTACGTCTTTGCAAAACAGTTTGAAATTTGGCAGTTGTATTAAAGGTAGACCTGTCTTTTAAAATCTGAAGAGTACACTGGTGCTAAAAAAGGTTTCTAGCATCCATGCTTCTCCTGTGGGACCAGCTTCTTCGGTTCCTCCAGATCGCTCCTTTATTGATGTTTGCAATGGCATCTACTGCAAACTTAGTCTTATACTTGGCCAAATCCTTAGAAAGCCAGAACCATAAGAATGACATCATCCCTGCCGGATGTTTTCACACTGGGTTCCAATCAAGAAACATGTGAACTTAAAAGCACTCTGCCTTGCCCACAAAAATGTTCATTATATTACTCCCTGATACCTCAACAAGGTAAGGCAGTCATACTATTCAGTATACTGTGGAATGATGGTGTCGCATATCTACCAAATGTTTGTTGGATAATCTTTTTGTCCACAAGCACCCACCCTCTACCTCTATAGTCTTCCAAGGATATGACCTTGCCCTTATCCAGTGCTCTTATCAGTGAATGTTTCATTTCTGGCCTCCTTGTGTAATCCCCTGCCCACACTATTTAAGGGCATAAAAGCACTGAATGGTTGATTGATTGCTTGTAATACAAGGAAATAAATATAAAATGAAAATAAGAGAAATGAAATATAGGGAGTGAGAAGGGGATTTGGCATGAACAACTGCATTGTAGCTAGTTAACTCCAAGACTCAACTTCCTGGAATTGGCCCCACAAATCTACAAATTAAAGCATGTGAAAAACTAGAAATGAATATAGCTTTCCAGTATGCTGGGGTCACTGTCCCTGTTAAAGGGGAAAGATGAACTGCTGAGTAAACAGTGAGCTTGGAGAAGGTGTCTCTCAGCTGCTAGGAGGTCAGCATGGGAGTAGAGGAACCAAGGAGGGAAAGAAAGGAAAAGCATGGCTCTGTGCTGAGGAAGGACAGACAGTTGGCAGGAAGAAACTGTAGCATGCTGTCAGCTCTTGCTCTGGTGAGGCACCTGGTGAAATGGTAAGACTGTCCCAACACTACTCACATGATCCACAGACACAGCAGTACTTGTGGCATAAATAAGTGCTCCAGATTCTACATTAGTGGGGATAAAGGCTACTCTTCTGTGCTGAGAAAAGAAAGCATTTAAGAGCACTTCCACTTTGGTATGGCCACCTTTAAAGGGATGTTTGTGAATCTTGCAGCATTTGTTGACCTTTACCCCCACTATATAACCTGGACAAATCATCTCTTTCCCTGCTGAAAAAGGCACGATTGAAGTCTGTGGGACATTTTAGTTTTTGGGATGACAAAGATATGTCAGTTGTCTATATTTTGTGGTGAATAGAGACTTAAGAAAGCAAATCAGCTAAGAGACAACAATTGAGGAGAGAATTAAAGTAAAGTGGAAGGTGGAAGAAATTGCTGTTTCCATATTGGTAGAAGATCTCGTATCAAAATGATTGTCACCCAAATTCATAAACTGCTTTATAAATAGCTCAATCTCCCTACCTCAAGTATTGTTCCTCAAATTTTGCCGTATTCTGACCAAAGTGACTCAAAGCTCATACATACTAAAGTGGAAAGGGCATTGACTTCCCTGGCTTCACTTGAGCCATGTTTTTATAGGAGGGTCAGAAACATCTGTAAGGGATATCTGGCTGCCAGCTGGTACTGCATAACTGAATATTGCTGATATGCCCACTTTAATACACTTGTATTAACGCAACCCTTGTTTCTTAATCAACACAAGCTACCTTTTTTGAAAATTCATGTTCGAGGCATATGAGCTGCAGATTGTACACTGTGCATAGATTGCCATCTGGTGTTGGGCTCGGATGCTTGCACTTTGTTGTTGTCTTGGAAGAGTCTTTTGTAGTCACGAGATAGGTGACTCCTCCCTTGGTCGATAGTGCGCATGGGCATCGACTCCATCCTCAGATTGTTTTTTTCCGCCATCGGGTTCGGATGTAAATTTTGCGCTCCGTTTCGGTACCTTATGTTCGAGGCATATGAGCTGCAGATTGTACACTGTGCATAGATCGCCATCTGGTGTTGGACTCGGATGCTTGCACTTTGTTGTTGTCTTGGAAGAGTCTTTTGTAGTCACGAGATAGGTGACTCCTCCCTTGGACGATAGTGCACATGGGCATCGACTCCATCCTCAGATTGTTTTTTTCCGCCATCGGGTTCGGATGTAACTTTTGCGCTCTGGTTCGGTACCTTATTTTCCAAACCCTTTCGACACGCAAACTATCTACAACTCGACGGTATTGTTTTCGATCGCGTGATCTTCGACGCGCATCTCCCCTACTAGATTCCAGTCGTCGACGCGGGCCGTTGGGCCTATCGACGCCGTTCGGGCCTACAGCTCATGGAAAGGACTCCATTTAAAAAATGCCCCCAGTGTGGAGCAAAATTCCCACACAGTGACCATCACAAGGTCTGTAACCTGTGTCTCTCGCCCGAACACAACGAGAACAATTGCCAGGCCTGCGCCTCTTTTCGATCTAAGAAAACCATCCGTGATCGCCGGGCCCGACGACACATCATGGCGCAGAGATCAGCTCCGGCACCAGTGGACATCTTCGATGAAGGCCCCGATGTTCCGGAGGACGATTCTGAAGACCTGCAGATCGTGTCCGAAGCAGACGACTCAGACTCAGACGACCACATCACTCCTGGTCAACGAGTGAGTACAACTGCCCTACCCCAACTCCACCGAAAAAACCAAGGCCCTGGTCAACACTTCGCCTGCTGGCCCCAGTCGCAACCAAAAACAAGCTTCAGAAGCCCCGCCCTCGGCTCCGAAGACAAAGAACAAGCCTTCCGGTAGCTCGGAACCGAGCAAACCGTATATCACTGTCCCGCAGGCGCTTTCGGCACCGAAAATGGGAGACCAACCTACTCCCAAAAAGAAGTCGGCACCGACCACCTCGACGCCGAAACCATCGGCTCCGAAGCCAAAACCTTCGGAACCAAAAAACTTTCCCGGCTCCATAGCCAAGCCGACGGACCCTAGACCAATTCCTAAGGCCTCGGAGCAGAAATCAAAACCTCGCTCGGACCCGAAGAAGTCGGCGCCGAAAGCGGTTACCGAACAAGAAGAACTTTTCCGACCGGATCCCGTCGATCCCAAGCAGAAAAAGCTGCATATAGACCCTAAAACAGGACATGTTGCCACTGTTCCACACAATGAGAGGCAGCTGGACTCATCAGACACTCCTGCAGTGCCTGTAAAGAAAAAAGACTGTGCCACTTCACCTATAAGACCCTCTTCTCCTGTTTCTCCTTGTCAGCCTGTTCTTCCTCCTAAGCCTGTCCTTCCTCCTGAGCCAGTTCATCCTCCTAAGCCTGTCTCTCCTCCACAACCTCCAACACTTCCACCACATTCACCACCACCACAGGATGATGTTGATGATGATTTAGGGGGTGGGGGAGGCACCAATGACCCTTTCACTGATCCTGACAACAATACAGACGTACCACAGGACGATTGGGACGATTATGATGACCCAATAGGTCCCCCAGACCTCCCTGCTCCCCAGCCATATCCAACAAAACCATCTCCCCCAGATGACAATATTGGTTTTGGACAACTCGTAAATAGAGCTGCTGTGTACCATGGTGTCCACATACATTCAGACCCTGCAGACGAGGACTTCCTTCTAGACACCTTTGAACAGTCCCAGAAGACTGTCCAAACCCTGCCTTTGTTAAAAGGGGTCATTAAACATGCCCCAGACATATTCAGAGACCCAGTGAGGACTAGAATTCTCAATCGCAGTATTGACAAAAAGTATAAACCCGCCCCTGGCGAGTCCACCTACATCATGGGGCAGCTACCCTTAGACTCACTAGTGGTATCTAACGCTAGGAAACCGCGCCAACTCTCAAACCTCCGGTGACACACCACCTCCGGATAAGGAATCTAAGTTGCTAGATGCCTCTGGCAAGAGAGTCGCTGCTCAAGCAGCTAATCACTGGCGCATAGCCAACACCCAAGCACTTGCTAGGTATGATAGGGCTCAATATGACCGACTAGAGACCCTATTACAACATTTGACTGATCAATACAAAACCCAGGCAAATGATTTAATTCAGGAGGGCAAACTCATAACCAACGCATCAATTAAGTGTGCCCTGGATGCAGCTGACACAGCCTCTAGATCTGTTAACACTAGTGTGCCACTCAGACGACATGCCTGGTTACGCATTTCGGGTTCTAAACAGGAGGTTCAAACAGCTATCCTTAATCAACCGTTCAATCAGGAGCACCTTTTTGGACCATTCTAGAGAACATGAAAAAGGACACGGAGACTGCTAAATCCATGGGAGCATTGCAGTCTCCATCCACACGCGGTTCCTTTCGTCGCTCCTTCTATAGGGGAGCATCCAAAAACAGTGGAACAGACACTGCCTCCTCTTCATATAAAAATACCACTCACACATCCCCCAATAGAGGATATTTTAGAGGCGGATACAGGGGAAATAACAACAAGGGGAGAGGCCGAGGTAGTAACAACACTTGTGCCTCCCCCGCTACTAAACAGTGACTTCCCTCCACTCCCTCCAGACCATTCCACTCCGGTCGGGGGAGACTCTCTGATTCCTACCTGTCTGGGATTCCATCACAACAGACAAGTGGGTAAGACAAATTATCCAGTATGGTTACTGCCTGGAACTTACAGCAACCCACGCCCAACATTCCACCCAAACAGCGTCCAATGTCCACAGAACACATTACGCTCTTAAAACAAGAGGTTCTCTCACTGCTTCAAAAGCATGCAATAGAACCAGTTCCCTTACAGCATCAAGGAACAGGGGTTTACTCACTGTATTTCCTAATCCCCAAAAAGGACGGGACCCTAAGGCCAATACTCGACCTCAGACCCCTCAATCTCTACATACAGTCCGATCATTTCCATATGATCACTCTGCAACAGGTTCTTCCACTGCTACAACAAGGCGACTTCCTTGCCACACTAGATCTCAAAGACGCCTACTTCCACATTCCCATGCACGCTACTCACAGGAAGTAAGGTTCATAGTGGACGGACAACACTATCAGTTCAAAGTCCTACCATTCGGGGTGACCACCGCACCCAGAGTGTTCACAAAGTGCCTTGCGGTAGTAGCAGCACACTTGAGAAGACAACAAATCCATGTCTTTCCATATCTCGACGACTGGCTAATAAAAGCCAAGTCATTCAACCAGTGTGTTCATCACACTCAAACTATCCAGCTGCTACACGACTTAGGATTCACAGTAAATTACCCCAAGTCAAATCTCCAGCCCTCCCACATACATCAGTATCTAGGGGCCACAGTAGACACTTCCAAAGCTCTGGCATATCCCAGTCCAGCCAGGATAGCCAGTTTGCAAGCCCTAAGCAGCAAATTTCAACCGCAGCACTCCCTCCCAGCAAGGGTATTCATGCAACTCATAGGAATGATGGCCTCTTGCATCTTTATCTTTATCGTACCTCATGCAAGGCTTCAGATGCGCCCCTTACAGGAATGCCTAGCACGTCAGTGGAACCAGGCTCAAGGACAACTTACAGATCTGGTGTTGGTAGACAGCCGCACACATCGCTCTCTGCAGTGGTGGAACACACGAAACCTGTCCAAAGGGCGGCCGTTCCTCGAGCCGGTTCCACAGATGAGTACTGACAGCAGACGCATCACTCACCGGTTGGGGAGCCCATCTCCTAAACCATACAATTCAAGGCAAATGAACCACTCAACAGAAAGTGCTCCATATCAACCACCTAGAATTACTAGCAATATTTCTAGCATTAAAATCATTCCAAGTACATCTACAACACAAGACTGTCCTAATCCGCACGGACAACATGACAGCCATGTACTACATACAGAAACAAGGAGGCACACATTCTCTGCAGCTGTCCCACCTCGCACAAAACATTTGGAGATGGGCATTCCACAAAATATATACCTGCTGGCAGAACATCTTCCAGGAATTCACAATCAGATTGCGGATCTACTAAGTCGACAGACACAGCAGATACACGAATGGGAACTTCATCCCCAAGTTCTCCAACCTTTTTTCCACATGTGGGGTCAACCAGACATAGATCTGTTCGCCACAGACACAAACGCAAAATGCCCAACCTTTGCCGCCAGGTTCCCACACCCATTGTCCAAAGGCAATGCGATAGGGATGAACTGGTCAGGCAAATTTGCGTATGCTTTTCCGCCACTCCCACTGATTCCCCTAGTAGTACGCAAACTCAGACAACAGTCTCTCAAGATGATCCTGGTGGCTCCCACATGGGCACACCAACCGAGGTTCACAACACTACTGGAGCTCTCAGTGGTTCCACACCAAAAACTACGCCTCTCCCCAACATTGCTAACGCAGAGCCATGGAGAGATAAAACACCCGATCCAGGACAACTGAATCTAGCGATCTGGCTCCTGAAGTCCTAGAGTTCGGTTATCTTAACCTTCCGCCAGACTGTATGAACATCATTAAAGAAGCCAGACGCCCTACTACTAGAGCTTGCTATGCAGCAAAATGGAAAAGATTTGTCATCTACTGCAAAAATAATAAAATTGATCCACTGGATGCTTCCATCCAGGACATCATTTGCTATTTGCTACACTTACAAAGATGTAATCTAGCATATTCATCCATACGATTACATCTAGCAGCGCTCGCCGACTTATTTACAAAACAGACAACATTTGTCATTATTTAGAGTACCTGCAATTAAAGCCTTTATGGAGGGACTTAAAAGAATAATTCCTCCCAGACTGCCACCCTCTCCAGTGTGGAATTTAAACATTGTT
The DNA here is from genome assembly GCA_963921515.1 of Calotriton arnoldi. Lineage (NCBI taxonomy): Eukaryota > Metazoa > Chordata > Amphibia > Caudata > Salamandridae > Calotriton > Calotriton arnoldi. The sequence continues at coordinate 2,641,402 of CAWUFW010001384.1, forward strand.
CTTACCAGGCTCATGGGTCCCCCAATTGAACCTCTACATAAATGTGAACTTCAGTTTCCTCACATGGAAAGTTGCTTTCCTTGTCGCATGATTACCTCTCTCAGAAGGGTAAGCGAAATCCAGGCTTTAACCATACAAGAACCATTCTTACAAATACATCATAACAAAGTGGTTCTCAGAACAAATCCAAAATTCCTTCCCAAAGTCATCTCTGCTTTTCATCTTAACCAATCAGTTGAATTACCGGTGTTTTTCCAAAACCCAAACTCTGTGGCACACAGAACTCTTCATACACTAGACGTCAAAAGGGCACTACTTTATTACATTGACAGGACTAAGCCCTTTCGCAAAACAAAACTGTTTGTAGCCTTCTCCCCACCTCATAAAGGTAACCCCATCTCCAAAGCTGGGATCGCAAGGTGGATAGTAAAATGCATTCAAATATGCTACCAAAAGACTAAACGCACATTGACAATTCCCCCTAGAGCGCATTCAACACGTAAACTAGGGGCCTCCATGGCATTCTTAGGGAACATTCCCTTAGATGACATATGTAAAGCAACAACATGGTCTACACCACACACTTCACCAAACACTATTGTGTTGACGTGCAGGCAAAGCAACAAGCTTCTGTAGGCCAGGCTGTTCTTAAAACATTGTTTCAAACTACTGCAACAGATACAGGTGACCACCGCTAAGGGAGACACTGCAGTACAGTCTATGCACAGTGTACAATCTGCAGCTCATATGCCTCGAACGGAAAATGCTACTTACCAGTATGCATCTGTTCTTGGCATGTAGAGCTGCAGAGTTGTACCGACCACCCGCCTCCCTGGAACCTGTATCTGTTCCCAGTATTATCTTAATTAGATACATTCACATGGACATCTCTTACTTCTTACTGACTCCATCATTTCCCATCATGGCGAAAAACAATCTGAGGATGGAGTCGATGCCCATGCGCACTATCGTCCAAGGGAGGAGTCACCTATCTCGTGACTACAAAATACTCTTCCAAGTCAACAACAAAGTGCAAGCATCCGAGCCCAACACCAGATGGCGATCTATGCACAGTGTACAACTCTGCAGCTCTACATGCCAAGAACAGATGCATACTGGTAAGTAGCATTTTCCTTATATGTCCAATGCCTAAATTTGACAATATCTTTTATTGTGATTAATTCTGATCATTAGATTGGGGAGCTGGGAACAAATACTTTACTGAACTTTTGACTACATTATATCATGAAGCTTGCTATCGAGAGGTATACCCATAAAAGACCCTTACTCAAGTTATAGACCTGAGCCAGAGGTGAGGAGCTATAACAAGACACAGGGCTTGAAAGGCCAGTATATATAAGGCTGAAGGGTTAAAATGTTGTTAGAACATGCTGTCCATTAAGGGCAGAATGTTTGAAATGAAAAGGGGAAAACGAAAAGACATAGATGGACATGTTGGAGAAGACATTAGTGGGCCTCTGCCACTCTATTGACATAAATGAAGTTTCCAGCATTCCCATGTTCAAATGCAGGTTAGATCTAGATTGCAGTGGAACATTTAATATGACTGTCAATGGAGCAATGGCTGCATATACTCTAGAGCAAATTAAATCTGTTTCAGATAATAAACTAATATCCCCCAAGCTTGTTACATCCTTAAATTATTATAATGCCCTACCCTACAATGTTAAATGGGTGCTTGTATTACAACTGTTTTGCCCTAGATTTTAGGAATTTGGCATAGAGCGGGCCACTTGTAGACTCATTTTGAAACAGGTTTTTGTGTACCTCCAATAAGATGGAGCAACAAATAAACATTTGAATACAATCAACATACATGCAATCTGAATTTGGTGTCTTCATGTGTGAAGCTCTTCAGGTTTTGGTTTAGTCATCATGATTTATAAAGACTGACTATTTCAAAACCACAAACAATTTATTCATAACAACAAGGTGGCTTTCCACTAGAGTATGGAACAGTGTACAGCATGTGAATCTAGAATAGGTTCAGACTATTACATGTGAGTAGCGCTTATTTGATATCAACAGTAAGATAGTTCAAATGCAATACCTTTTGTTTTGTACAGATTTCTCCATTAGGGATGTCTATAGAAATCATAAAGGTATATATAAATTATGAGCCTGGTGTTGCACCTTCCCTCAAGAAGGGTGGTGTGACATGGCAAAAGGGAGATTCCTCCAGTGGTCGAGATTATACTAAGAGGTACCCATTTTCATTTGAAATGGAGAACACCCATAACACATTTTTTCGATGATTTTTAAGATAATTTTACAGTTGTTTTAAAAAAGGAATGATTTATGATATAACAAAGTCTAAGAAACATGTGTTTATCAGGTGTGAAACTTACATTATGAAAAGGCTAGTATTTGGCTTTATGTGAATGTGTAACTAACTGTTTCGTTATTCAGCTGAATGCTGAACATGGTATTCCTGTTTTAAAATGACCTGAATCACTGACACAATTGTCACACTCACCAGGAATATTTAATCTCCTACTGTTCACATATTATATTTCACTTTAGTTGTTACCTGTTCTGAAATTTATACTAATGCACCAAGAACAAATTGGCCAAGGTCACGAAAAGCATAAGTACTTTATCAGAAGTCGAGTGTCCGTATAAGATCTTAGTTCAGACTTCTTAACTCAGGTGTTATTTTATGGGATTTTTATTTCGAACTTTAGAGTTGTGCACCTGTCAGCAGAGTTAAAGAATACTCTTGACGGTATTGCACAAAGGGCACTTCCCTAAACACATTAAGAAACTGATGAACTGTCTTCCTCTTGGGCTCATTTAATAGCTTGAGAAGATGTCAGACAAAGCACCATTACGATTTATCATTCTTGCTTTTTTCAATTACTCGTGAAATATAGTTCCTACTATCTTTCGTCACCTAAAATACACAGCTGACAGTTTTAAATAGAGTGTTTAAAGAGCAGTAATAAAACATGCCATATTACGGAAATATTTCCATTATTAGGCTCACACATATTTTCAAGGTCACGTAACTTTTAAGGCCACATAGGTCCATCCCACAGATTATAATGAGAAACCTAAAACCACTATTTGGTAAAACAAGTATAGCTAGGAATGTTAGTTTCTATTTCTTGCATTAATTGTAATCCAGTTTGTGGGTTTTCAACTATAAACCCTAATTTTCCCAGGATAACATATATTCTAAAAATTCTGAATGGGGCACACTGGTGCCAGAGAAAATGCATTGTGTTTTGATTAAGAAGAACTTGTGGAAGTAAAACTGAACTGTGTAAAATAGCCTGTGTACTGTACCAGCATTCTTTTTCTGTTTTTTAGCCCACCACAGTATAAAACCATAACACTGGACAGAGGACCTGATGGCCTTGGATTCAGTATAGTAGGAGGCTTTGGCAGCCCGCATGGAGATTTGCCCATTTATGTCAAGACAGTGTTTGGCAAGGTAATGGGCAACATTTTAAATCATTAATTATATTTTATAGTGCAGGGATATTCATTATTATTTAAATGTGATTTGAGCATCTTTCTATTACTATGAGGTGCGACCGTTCATATCTGCCATTTTTAGTAATTTTTCTATGTGGAATTTATGAAATACATAATATAGAAAATGTACTTATTGCCTTGGGCTATGACAAGTTTAATTTTTGCCCATCTTCAGAAAACTGAAATATTTAAGCATTGGCAATTTAAATGCGTAAATAATGAAAATGAGCAGCTCATCATTTCATCATCTTGAACTTCTCTTTGTAGTTGTGTTTTATTTTTTAAGGAATACCTTATAAATTGGCATGTGTTAGAGCAGGGTCAAAAATTTAAACTGTCGGGAGGAACGCATTTCGCTCTACGCGGACGACGTCCTTTTGTATGTCACTGATCCCCTATCCACAATTCTAACCCTCTTTCAAGTACTGGGGACGTTCGGGATACATGCAGGCTATAAAATTAACTGGGGTAAATCAATCCTTTACCCGACGTGCAGAATCTCCCCAGGGAACTACAAGTAACCACAGAGGGATTTAAATACCTGGGGATATACATATCTACAAACACCTCAAGCAGCCACACTAGTAACATTTGCAGGGTGGTGACAGAATTCCACGCTGATGTGGAGAGGTGGAGGAGGTTGCCTCTCACGCTACTGGGTAGAGCTGCGATGTTTAAGATGATCACGCTCCCCAAGCTTCTGTATAGCTTGCAAAACACATATCACAAGATTCCGGAAGACACATTCAGGGCAATAGATGGCGAGGTGCGCATGCTCCTGTGGGATGGGGGGCAACCACGGATTACACTCAGTACGCTGCAAAGTAATCAGTACAATGGGGGGGATAGCTCTCCCGGACATTCGGTCTTACTACAGGGCAGCACATCTGATAGTCGTAAATGAGTGGGGATACATGTCGAGATCACACCCGACTTATGCACTGGAACGCGACCAATTTGAAACACATTCCCACCTACACTATATATATGGGGGGAAAGGGGTTAAACATTGCTCCCGGTGACTCAGAGGGCTCTGGAGGCCTGGAAGGGCGCCAAGAAACAAATGGGCTGGCATATGAAACTAACGAGGCAGACCCCATTATGGGAAGGTAGGCGTCTTCCGGAAATAGGAAAACTGAAGGGGTTCAAGGACTGGGATGCGATAGGCATTTCCACGATAGGGGATCTACTAAAGGGAGGCTCCTTGATCTCGTTTGTGGGCTTGCAGCAAGAATTCCAGATGGGGGATAGACAAAGGTACAAATGTTATGTTATGTTAAAAAAAAATTGTAAAGCGCGCGTACACTGGATTGGTTTCATGGCACTACTCTGAGAGGTACCGGAGCCCTAGGGAGTTACTCATAAGCTTGTCTAAACAGCCAGGTCTTGAGGACAAATACATGCAAATGAAACACGCGTGGGCTGCAGAGGGAATAGAGGCGGCGGACATCCCCGAATTCGCACTGCTAGAGGGTAGACTCCTGCAGGGTAAGATCCCAGAGAAGCCATATCCTGGACCGACAAGACCCTCCTTAACAATGTCCCAGACAACCTAGTGGCCCTGAGGGGGAAATGGGAGGATACCCTGGGAGAGTTAGAAGACATAGACTGGGAGGCGGCCCTCATGAACCCCAGGGAGGGGGCAATTAAACTGCGGCTGCGTCTAATCCAATTCAAAATATTACACAGAACATATGTAACCAGATCCCGTCTTCACAAAATGGGATGGGTAGAATCCCCCGGGTGCCTCCGCTGCCAGACAGAAATAGGCACGTTTATACACACCTTATGGGATTGCACACGTGTACAAAGATACTGGGCCAGAATAGTGAGGAAACTAAGTGACATATTGGGGACCCAGCTACCGATGGATGCTAAATACGCGTTGTTGGGCATACCCTCTGATATAGACCTACCCAGACAGAGTCTGAACCTGTGTAATTTAGGAATGATAGTGGCAAAAAGGGATATAGCCCAAAAATGGGGAGCACCAGATGTCCCGACCTTGAGGGACTGGAAATCCGGGATGGACATGAATATGGGGGCGGAGCAGGTGACGTACAGATCGAGAGGCTGTCCGCGAAAATTCTTTAAGATCTGGCGTCCCTGGATCAGGGACTGGATCTTGAGCTTCAAGACACGCAGGGGCGTCACAAACAGTAGTAACGCCCTGGGACAAGGGAGGCCCTACCGAACCGTCACCTTTGGGGCAGACGGGAGCAGAACCCAGTGTAAATCAAACGCCGTGTCCATAAGCAGTATTATATCAAGGCCGCAGGAAAGGGGTATTTTCTGTAACCAAATGAGAAATGTGTACTGCCTGTTGATTATATCTGTACCAAATGCGCAATTGATGTGTTATATTAAGTATGGAAAAGTTTCAATAAAAACATTTATAAAAAAAAAATGTAAACTGTCTTTGAAGGGGTTTGAAGTTGTAGAAAAGAAAATTGGAACGTATGGAAATACATAGTATATAGAGCTTACTTATGGCCTTGGGCTCCTATGGAGTTTCATTTTTGCACATCTTCAGAAAAATCAAACATTTAAGCTTTTTCAATTTTAAGTGAGTAAATAACTGTTGAATGTGCTGCTCATCAATCTGTCTTGTACTTCTCTATGTGCTAGTGGTTTTTTCCCCAAGGAATATCATTTAAGATATCATGTGTTCGTGCAGGGTCAAACATGTAACTGAAATGGGTTAAAATCACGAAAAAGAAAATCAAATACAAAACATATTGCCAAATAAAAGATATAATCAACTTTATATATGTGTATTTCTTCTTGTAATTAATTCCCCAGGTGGGTGCAAAGTTAATTCAAGGAAATAACTTTGATTCATATGAGTAGTGTTTCACAAATGTCACTCAGTTTGTTCATGTTTCAGTTAATGTTTGTCATTGCAAGAGCTATATCGAGGATTGTCAAGAGAAGGAAGGGGAGTGCTCTGAAGTACAAAGCTTTTTGGATTTGGCATTTAATACGCACCTGAAACTTACCACCATGTTGTGTATTTAACACGTGATTTGATAACCTCCTTGCTTTGCTAGAAGGCTGAAAACCTATTGTAAAATGGAAGTAGTATATGAATTTCATGGGTTTGGTTGTACTGGACATGGAAACAGCAGTTTGTCTTTGAATATTGGCTCTCCAGAAGTATTGCAAGACAAGCAATGTATCTGGTGTGTCGCTCCCAGCACATTCTGTGGAGAATTACTTTTTCTGGGTACCTTCAAAGAAGCACTGATTTTGTTAAGAATTTTCTTTAAATGGCACAAAGATTCCCTTTAATGTATTCTTGTTTACAGTTTTTCTGTAGTAAAAATTAATAATTTGAGGGATTTTTTTGCTATTGATATCCGAGTTCAAGAGGAGTTTGTTCAGGGCGCTGAAACAAGACAGTGTTAACTAAGATTTGTGACACAGGAAACAAAGAGAGTATGGCATGGTATACATTTGCTGATAAGCCTTTACTTTTCAGAAAGTTTGCTGATTTCAGTGTCATGTTCACATCAGCAGTAAGTGACATGACAAAGTTCCTTTCTCAAGGTTTGATAATATCTATAAACAGTTCAACCTTTAAGATACAATTTAAAGTATTTTCTGATGCACATTATCAATTCCTATTTTTCAATAAGACTATTAACCTGCTGTGTAAAGCTGTAAAGTAAATATCTGAAAGAGACAGTTAGTTATAGATTCCTTACCTTAGAATTACCCCAGGTGTCAGACTGGATCCGGAGAATTTTTTCTTAGCAGTGTCCCTGCGCGTCGGTAGGTGGCGTCGGTCGACTCTGCATCCGTCGCGGGCGTCGTGGTGGCCGGGATGACGCCGCAGTGCCTACTTAGACGTCGCCCCTGTGCGCTGACGTCAGTTCTTTCTTTTTCCGCACCAGCCTAGCGCAGATCCGGAGAGAGTTACCCCTTTAGTCACTTTTTGACTAAGCTTTTTTCAACTTTTTGTCGACTTCTTTTCGAGTCTTCGACTCCTGGTGTGCGAGGGATGTCCCATTGTCGGACCGGCTTCAAACCCTGCGAGGTCTGTCACAAACTGATGTCTGTGACGGACCCGCACCTCATGTGCCATTGGAGTCTGGAGCGCGACCACGACCGGAAGTCGTGCTCCGACTGCCGGGCCATGAATCTAAAGTCTTTGCGGGAGTGGTCCCGAAAGCTCTTGGAGGCCAAGCAGTCGGCTTTGCGTCGCTCTCGGTCTCGCTCGAGGGGAAGGTGTCGTGACAGCTCACGGAGCCATCACACCTCGTCCAATTCTTCGAAGTCCTCGGGTAAGTCGAAGCACAAGAAGAAGTCGATGAAGCACTGGCGCTCTTTGCCTTCTCCCCGTCAGTCGACTGACGCGACGCGCGGTCTGGAGCATCGTCGCTCTAAGGGTCCGTCTTCTGTGCCTCCTTCAGGGACGACTCCGCGCCTCCCTCCATTTCTGGGAGCCCGGGCGTCCCCTGCCCAACTTCGTGCATTTTACGAAGCCCTCCACAGTATCTTTGGGCAGCCCGACTCCGCCGGCGTGCCTTCTGGGGCCCATGGAGCCGGTCGCGGGTCCTGGGCCTTCGATACCGGTGGCTCCGGCACGGCGCTGGAGGGCCCCCGCGGACCCAGACCTGGATCCAGATCGACGCCGGTTGACCTTACTCAACCTTCCCCGGCGCCGATCCCAGCGACAACGCCCCCGGCATCGGCAGTGCCCCCGGCCAACGCCGTCCCCATCCTCACCCCCGAGATGGACCCAGAACCGGACCAACGTCGGTCGACGTTGAATCCGACCCCGGAGGGTACTTTTTTTCCCCTGTTCATCCCTGGGATTCGGAGGGGTCGCTGGACCCTTTGGCAGGCCAGCTTGAAGAGCCGGACTGGAGAGAGGACCTGGATGACGCCAGTGGCCTGGACACTTCCCCAGACATTGGCATGCTTTCTCCCCCTACCGAGGCTATGGAGGAGGGAGAGTCTTACGCTGTGGTGGTGCGAAGGGCAGCTGAGGTCTTGGGCCTGGAGCTCTCTTCAGTGGCAATCAGAACTAACCTCCTGACAGAGGTGCTTCAGCCTGCGGCAACCTCACCTCATCTGAACTGAAACAAACACAAAGTTCCCTTCTCCTTCTACTCTGAAAACATGGGGATTCGATCCTCTAATTGGATTGGTTAACTTAGTTATAGTAAGGCCATACACTGAGATATAATAAGACAAATTTTACCAGGTTGCTAAATTTACAGACAAAAATATATAAAATCATACATAGAATAATCAATTTCTAATCAAACATATGAATTCAAAGGAATGTATTATCAATATTTTATTCAAAAGATCATGTTCTATACAATTGATATTAACAAAGTTAAAAACACATTTAAAATCATATATTCATCATATTCTTAAATAAAAGGTAAACAATATGTGCAATAAATACATGAAGAACAACTGTCGACGTGGCGTTTCGGTGCTAAGGTGGATCGTCACCTTCTTCAGGACAATAGTTCAATATTTAAAAATCTGAATAGAATGTAAAAAACTTTATTAGAAAAACATTTTTTTTAAAACATCCCTTTGTTACATTATTCATGATTTATATTTAGCAACCTAGGAATAAGTCTGCATGGAAGAAAAGTGTAGGCCAAAAATCCAATAGGCTTAGACTCATTAATTTAAAACACAGAAAGATTACTCAAACATAATAGTTTAATACACCGGGTCTCATTCATATTAATAGTAAACCCGTTACATACATATTGATTTATATGGAAGCTCTTATATTTGCCTCCAATGAAGTTTTGGACGGGTTCCTCGTCTGATTTTTACAGTCTCATAGGTGCCGGATGATTCTATGAGGAAGAGTATTCCATTAAGATCAAACCCTCTGAATATTGTCTCATTTCAAATATAAAACGGCCTGAATAAACTTACCCCTATAATTTTCTTTGGAGGGTCTTTGTTTAGTTTTCTCACCCTTCTATTTCTATGAATCCCTTCAAGGGGTAAATGTAATACCTACGGGGTATGCAAAAATATGCTATTTGGAATTATTTTAAAAAATGTATATCCCCAAGGTTTTCGCATTCTAAATACAGAGCCAACTTCACTTTAAATTGCTAAAGATAACACCACTTTTGTAATCGTGTACCTTACCTTTATTAGTCACACTTCGATGGGATCATTCACAAATAACTTTTATATTGTCAAGTCCATCTTAACTCAAAATATTGATCTGAAAAGATTTTTATAAAGAATCACTTATTACAGAGTATATTAAATGGAAAAGAGATTTTCTGTTTTTATTATAGTCAGTATAAGCAAGTTAAATTTTACTTATCTCACCTCTAATTAAAATCTTGTTTTATTAGATCCACCCACTTTTTCTTCTTTAGGGGGCTGGTTCCAGTTAATTTTAGTTCTGGTCCAGATTTTATTCTACAGAGACAGCATAAGAATGTATACTCAGCTATTGTTCAGACTTTCTAGATTATAACTTGACCTATAACTAGCAATGTTATTTTATAGTCAAAGTTAAGTTAAGTACTCTGTTCTATACATAGAGCAGTATAAGAATTTATTTATTCTTCAAAGTTTGTATATCTAAAAAAATATCATCTAAGTCTACCTTCATTCTGTTTAGAGAGATATAAAGATCAGAGTTAGCATTCCCTCAATGGTCCCACTTACCTGGTATGAAGTTAAAAGAACAAGCATCCGTCTTGCTGACCTGCCAAATTGAGTCTGAAAGCAGTGTTGTTTTCAGGCTCCTTATATACTCCTTTTGATTACCTAATTAGGTCCACCTGTCTGGTGAATGACATCACGTTGGATTAAGTGCACTGAATTACCACTCAACCAGGGCGGCCATTTTGAAATGTGTGCTCGCCTCATGTTAATGAATTATAACTGCCCGTTTGTTTGATTTTATACTAAAATGCCCATGTCATGGCATCTGCCATTACCAACATCTTGTTATGCTTCTCTTGGTGCGATCGTCTCGCTAAATTCTACGAGGTCAAAATATTGAACTTCATACCCCGTTTTTAATCGTAAACTAACGCTATCATAATTAAGAGCGTAACACGGGAATCGCGTTAGTATCAATCCCCTACATATCATTTCTTTAATAATGGAAATATCGCTAAGCGAACCATGCATGGAGCGGACTATGTTCAATAATATGCCCTGTTTTAAGCCTCGACTACGGCGGCCATATTGTATTATACTGTGGTCTAATACCGCTCCAGTTATACCTACCTGCAAATCTTATTTATTTATGAAGTACCTATTCTCTGGTTTGTAATAATGATAATATTAGTTACTCTTTATTATGCCCCAAGATTGTCATATTGCTAAATCATTCGGATCGTGGTAATGATTTTAATTATAATTGTACCGCCATGTTGTGTTAATCAATCGCGCGGCACCACAGTATAATACAATATAGCACGCGTAAGTCGAGAGCTTAAAACAGGGCATATTATTGAACATAGTCCGCTCCATGCATGGTTAAGCTAGCGATATTTCCATTATTAAAGAAATGATATGTAGGGGATTGATACTAGCTGCGATTCCAGTGTTGCACTCTTAATTATGATAAGCGTTAGTTCACGATTAAAATGGGATATTAAGTTCAATATTTTGACCCACGTAAATTAGCGAGACATATCGCACCAGAAAACATAACAAGTTGTTGATAATGGCAAGATGTCATGACATGGGCATTTTAATATAAAATCAAACAAACGGGCAGTTATAATTCATTAACATGAGGCGAGCACACATTTCAAATGGCGCCTGATTGAGTGGTAATTCAGTGCTGCTTAATCCAACGTGATGTCATTCACCGGACAGGTGGGACTAATTAGGTAATCAAAGGAGTATATGGGAGCCTGAAACAACATTGCTTTCAGACTCAATTTGGCAGGTCAACAAGACGGATGCTTGTTCTTGTAACTTCATGCGAGTAAGTGGGACCATTGAGGAATGCTAACTCTGATCTTTATATCTCTCTAGAACAGAATGAAAGGTAGACTAGATGATATTTTTAGATATACAAGCTTTGAAGAATAAATAAATTTTTATACTGCTCTATGTATAGACCAGAGTACTTAACCTTTGACTATAAAATAACATTGCTAGATTATAGGTCAAGTTAAAATCTAGAAAGTCTGAACAATAGCTGACTATACATTCTTATGTTGTCTCTGTAGAATAAAATCTGGACCAGAACTAAAATTAACTGGAACTAGCACCCTAAAGAAGAAAAGTGGGTGAATCTAATAAACAAGATTTTAATTAGAGGTGAGATAAATAAAATTTAACTTGCTTATACTGACTATAATAAAAACAGAAAAACTCTTTTCCATTTAATATACTCTGTAATAAGTGATTCTTTATAAAAATCTTTTCAGATCAATATTTTGAGTTAAGATGGACTTGACAATATAAAAGTTATTTGTGAATGATCCCATCGAATGTGACTAATAAAGGTAAGCCACTACGATTAAAGAATGGTGTTATCTTTAGCAATTTAAAGTGAAGTTGACTCTGTATTTAGAATGCGAAAACTTTGGGGATATATATTTTTAAATAATTCAAATAACATATTTTGCATACCCCGTAGAATTACATTTACCCTTGAAGAGATTCATAGAATAGAAGGGTGAGAAACTAAACAAAGACCCTCAAAATGAGAAATTATAGATTTATTCAGGCCGTTTTATATTTGAAATGAGACAATATTCAGAGGGTTTGATCTTAATGGAATACTCTTCCTCATAGTATCATCGGCACTATGAGACTGTAAAAATCAGACGAGGAACCGATCAAAGCTTCGTTGGAGGCAAATATAAGAGCTTCCATATAAATCAATAGGTATATAGCGGGTTTACTATTAATATGAATGAGATCCAGTGGATTAAACTATTATGTTTGAGTAATCTTTCTGTGTTTTAAATTAATGAGTCTAAACCTATTGGATTTTGGCCTACACTTTTCTTCCATGCAGACTTATTCCTAGGTTGCTAAATATAAATCATGAATAATGTAACAAAGGAATGTTTTAAAAAATGTTTTTCTAATAAAGTTTTTTACATTCTATTCATATTTTTAAATATTGGACTATTATCCTGAAGAAGAGTGACGATCCACTGCTAGCACTGAAACGCCGGCGTCGACAGTTATTCTTCATGTATTTATTGCACATATTGTTTACCTTTATTTAAAAATGATGAATATATGATTTTAAATGTGTTTTTAACTGTTAATATCATTTGTATAGAACATGATCTTTTGAATAAAATATTGATAATACATTCCTTTGAATTCATTTGTTTGATTAGAAATTGATTATTCTATGTATGATTTTATATATTTTTGTCTGTAAATTTAGCAACCTGGTAAAATTTGTCTTATTATATCTCAGTGTATGGCCTTACTATAACTAAGTTAACCAATCCAATTAGAGGATCGAATCCTCATGTTTTCAGAGTAGAAGGAGAAGGGAACTTTGTGTTTGTTTCAGTATCTATACCCATCCCTTTTCCAAGTACTAGGGTACCTCCCAAACCTTTTTGAGTTTTGAACCTCATCTGAACCCCTTTTGCCCATCAGCGAAACCCTCACTGATGTCCTTCTGGGCACCTGGTCCAAGCCCAGCACAAGGGCTCCTGTGGAAAGGACAATTGCCCATTGCCACCGCCCTGCTCTGGGCGCCCCGTTTTCCTCACCCTACACCCTTCCCCCAAGAGCTTGGTGGTCCAAGCCTCTTCTTCAAGGGTACATTCCCTTCTGCTCCCCCAGACAGGGAATCCAAGAAGCTGGATCATCTTGGGAAGCACATGTTCTCTTCCTCCAGCTTGGCACTGCGGTCCATGAATACCTTGTGCCTCTTGGGCCGATACTCCCATACTATCTAGGATACGGTCACGCAAGTGCTGCCTCAGTGCCCGTAGGAGGCCCGGGCCATTCTCTCCCAGGCAGTGGCAGATGGGAGAGACACAGCCAAATTAACAGTAAGATGTGGACTGGATGCCACCGACTCACTGGGCAGAACAATTGCCACGTCAGTACCCCTTAGGCGCTACGCCTGGTTGAGGTCGTCTGGCTTTTCGGGGGATGTTCAGAAGTTCAGAATGCTCACGTTGGCTCAGGTCCTGTCTTCCCTCAACCCTGGAGACTGGATGGTGGTGTTGGACTTGCAGGATGCCTATTTCCATATTCCCGTCCTGCCTGCCCACAGACGCTACCTGCGGTTCACAGTAGGCAACGAGCATTTTCAGTTCACCGTGCTCCCCTTCGGCCATACCAGTGCCCCTCAGGTGTTCACGAAAGTCATGGCAGTGGTTGCAGCTCATCTGCGCAGATCACGGGTTCCAGTCTTTCCCTATCTTGACGACTGGCTGTTGAAGGTGGGTTCGCCCCAGGCGATCGTTTCCCACCTCCAGACTACGGCAGACCTTCTGCACTCGCTGGGGTTCACTATAAACATGCCAAAGTCACACCTCACTCCTTCTCAGATGTTCCCTTTCATCTGAGCAGTTCTGGACACAGTGCAGTTTCGGGCTTATCCTCTCGAGCAGCGAGTCAGGGATATTCGGGCTATGATACCGATGTTTCAGCCTCTAGTCCGGATTTCGGTGAGAATGACCCTGAGGCTGCTGGGCCTCATGGCCTCCTGCTGGTGGATCATGCCAGGTGGCATATGTGGGCTCTGCAGTGGGACCTGAAGTTCCAGTGGGCGCAGTATCAGGGGAATCTTTCGGACTATGTCCAGATCTCAGAGGGAACTGCACAACAACTGCAGTGGTGGTTAACGGGCCAGGATTGGGTCAGAGGCAGATCCCCTCCCCTTCCCCAACCAGACCTCACTGTGGTGACCGATGCATCACTCCTGGGATGGGGTGGCCATCTGGGAGAGGTGGAGATCAGAGGAGTCTGGTCTCCGGCAGAATCCGGGCTCCACATCAACCTGTTGGAGCTTCGGGCGATCCGCCTGGCACTGAAGGCATTCCTTCCATCCCTCAAGGGGAAGGTAGTGCAGGTGTTTACAGACAACACCACCGCCATGTGGTACTGCAACAAACAAGGCGTGGTGGGGTCGTGAACCCTATGTCAAGAGGCTCTTCGCCATTGGACATGGCTGTAACATCAGGGCATGACCCTGGTGGTTCAGCACCTGGAAGGTTCCCTGACCACCAGGGCGTGCAAACTCAGTCGTCAGTGCATTGTAGATTACGAATGGTGTCTTCACTCGGAGGTGGTGCAAGGCTCTTTCAGCGGTGGGGAGAGCCTTGGTTAGATCTGTTCACCACCGAAGAGAACGCATAATGTCAGCAGTTTTGCACATTGGAGTTTCCAAGGCGGCACTCGCTCGGCGGCGCCTTTTGTCGTGAGTGGAGTTGCGGCCTCCTGTACCCCTTTCCGCCAGTACCACTTCTGCCCCGAGTGCTGAAGAAGATCAAGTGAGACCGGGCTAAAGTCATTCTTGTGGCTCCGGACTAGGCACGAAGAGTCTGGTACTGTAGGAAAGTGGGTTTCTGTTGCAGTAACCCCCACTTTTTGCCAGACAACTAATGCACTTTTACTTGATGTGCCCTGGGTCCCTGCCAATCAGGTTCCCAGGGCCTGTGTTCTTTCCCCAAAACTAACCCAATTGGCATCTCTGGCCACAGGTCAGCCCCTGGTAAATGGTACCACAGGTACCCAGGGCACTGTGACCAGGGAAGACCTCTAAGGGCTGCAGCACTTATTGTGCCACCCTTAGAGGCCCTGTACCTTTACACACACACTGCCTTTGCAGGCTGCGTGTTTTGGTGCAGAACAAAGTGAAGAGTCGACATGGCACACATCCCTGTGTGCCATGCCTACAACCCACTGCCCTGGCATAGATCAGTCACCCCTCTAGCTGGGTGCACTATACCAGTGGTGAGGGTACAGGTGCATGAGCCCTGTACCCCTACAGTGTCTAAGTTCATTCTTAGACATTGTAAGTGCAGTGCTGCTATTAAGAGAATATGGTGCTGGGAGTCTGTCATTACGAACTCCACAGCACCATAACGGCTACACTGAAAACTGAGAAGTTTGGTATCAAACTTCTCAGCACATTAAACCCACACTGATGCCAGTGTGGGATTTAATGAAAAATGCACACAGAGGGCATCTTAGAGATGCCCCCTGAAAACTAACCCACCACTAGTGTCCAAGCTGAGTGGCTGCTTTCAGCTGCCACCACCAGACATGTTTCTGGACCCCTGGGTCGAGAGCCTGCTGCTCTCTGGGGCCTGAAGCAATGCACATCCTGGGAGGAGGTGCCAAGCCTCCTCCCCCAGGATGGGCAGGGTACACGAAGGGGAAGCTTCTAAGGCTTGCCGCCTCTGTGAGCTTCCCCAGGCCACTTGCTGCTTTCAGCAACTGGTCCCCACTGTTTCTGACCCCCACTTTGGTGAGGAAGAGAGGTGTGCCCACCTCTGCCAACCCCACCCCTCAGGTGGGGGAGGCGAAGTGAAGCACAACTCCCAGTCCCAGCCATCTTGCAGCTGGGGGGACTCAGCCAACCAGGGACAGGCTCATGCCCCCCTCCCACTGCAGGGTGGCATAATAGCGGGTGTACCCACCCCAGGGAAGAGACCCATTGGTCCCTGCCTTTTACCTACCTGTAATGTCCCTAAATCTAGTATTTAGGGGCACCCCTGAACCTTGCTTCCTCAGACAAAAAGAAACTACAAGAAGAAGAAGGACCGAACAGCTGTGCAGCAGCTAACAAGAGGAAGACGCCCACTGACTTGGCCCCAGCCCTACCGGCCTGTCTCCCCCTCGAACCTGCTCCTGCGAACTCCCGGTGTGTCCTGCAGCCAGCAACCTCGAAAACCCCGGAGGACCTGCCTGCCTTCAAGAACAAAGACTTTGTCTCCCGCGAACACCGGATTTGTTCATCTGCAACTTCTGGCTCTGGCCACACACCGCGGATCCGCCCCACTCTGCACCCGCCGTCCACGGCCCGAGCTCGAGTGGGCAAACACCACGAGGAGGTGACCCCCGCGATCCTGAGCCGAGATCCGGCGACCCCTTACCTGCCTCAAGCCTCCAGCCGACGCCTGCAGCCTAAATCCAGAAGGTCCCCCCAACCGCGACCAGGAGCTGGTAAGAAAATCCGACCCCAAAAGGCACCCCTGCACCCGACGCCCCATGGCCTTGTGTGCCCAAACCGACGGTGCCTAACCAACCCCTAACTTCCCAACTCACCTCTCGAAGTGGTGGTCGCACCCAGAAGACCTTCGTCCCCAAGCCTGCAGTGCCTTTGCAAACCGGAGGTTCCCCATTGAAACCAACAGGGCGTCCGACGTCGAAACAGCACCCTGCACCCGGCCGCCCTAGTGCAGCGGAGGGTGCTCCTTTGGTGCTACTTTGTTTCCCCATTTGCCCTGAGCTAAGGTCTAGGAGCTTTGCTCCCACAACCAAGTGGCCTGCTGCCAGCAGCCACCAACCGGAGCCCCCTATCCCCCTTTGGATAACATTGGGCCTCAGCACTCTGCACCCAGCTGCCCTAGTGCCGCTGAGGGTGTAACTAGAGTGCATCCTTGACCCTGTGGGACCCCTGAGTCTACCCCCAGAACCTCAACTCCCACTACCAAATACATACCTCAAAACTGATAACACTATTTTCCTCCATAGGATAACATTGACAGTTTTTCTGTGAAAAGTTTCTAAGTGTGGAGTTTGAGAAACTAAAAAAATTCCTTAGAATTGCATAATCTAACTAAAACGATTTTACTTACCTGTTTTCAGGAAATGTCCCAGAGTAGTATCTAGGTATACTACTCTGTGTAAGCCTAGTAATCTCAAAAGTTACTTACCTGCTATTTTCCTAAAAAGCCTATTCAAGTCTATGTACTCTATTTACTAAGTATTGCATTTCTCTGCATCCATACTGTAAATCAAATCAAGGTGCATATACAATTATCATTCAAACTGTATTTCAATTGCATTACTACTGTAAAGTACTTATTGCTTACCTGTGCCAGGCTTGCTTGGTTCTAGAAAATAAAATAACTAAAAGAATATTTTTTATACAAAAACAATTGGTCTGAAGTTCAGTCTTTGAGTGTGTGAATTCATTTGCTGACTAAGTGGGTACAACAATGCTTAACACTGTCCTCTGATACTGCCTTACTGCTCGACCACACTACCACAAATAGAGAGTGAGGTGCTATCTAACTTTACCTCTGCCTACCTTTGGGGATCCACTGGACTCTGTGCACACTATACCTATCTTTGGTATAGTATATACAGAGCCAGCTTCCTACAGGTACCCCAAGCTCCTGAGCATGGCCATCGATCCTCCGATCAGACTGCCCCTTTGGGAGAATCTTCTGTCTCAGCAGCACCGAACCCGTCCAGCCCGAACCTGTCCAGCCGAACCTGTCCAGCCTCCACCCGAACCTCCACCCGAACCTGTCCAGCCTCCACCTCCTTGCGTGGAGATTGAGCAGTGACAATTGACAGCTTTTGATCTTCCGCCCAAAGTATGTAACGTCATCTTGGCAGCCAGGCGTCCCTCCACGAAAACGGTATACACCTGTCGATGGGAAAAAGTCTGTGGTATAGTGCACAGCAAAGGTTGTGGATCCCTTTTTTGCGCCTCTTTCTGAGGGTTCATTTTTTCATCCTTTCTTTGGCCCAGCAGGGCTCTGCTCTGGGCCCTCTAAAAGGCTATCTTGCAGCTATTTCTGCTTTCCTTCGGCTACCAGATCAGCCCTCTTTATTCAAGTCCCCTATTGTAAACAGATTCTTTGAGGGCATTATTCATCTCTTTCCTCCATCTCTTTCATAATGCCCCAGAGGGACTTGAATCTCATTTTAACTTATCTTATGTGAACTCCCTTCGAGCCTCTTCACAGCTGTCCTCTCAGGCTCCTTACCCTGAAAACTGCTTTTCTTTTTGCCATCACTTCTGCTCGCAGGATGAGTGAGCTCCAGGCTCTATCCTCTAAGCCCCCTTTCTTCTCTGTGCATCCGGACAAAGTGGTGCTTAGGACAAGACCCTTGTTGCTTTCTAAAGTGGTTACAGCCTTTCACATAAGACACACGATCACTTTGCCCACCTTTTTCCCACCTCCGCACCCTTCCAAGAAGGAGGAAAGACTCCACCGTCTGGGCTCTAAGCGTGCGCTGTCCTTTACCTTGACAGCGCACCAAAGATTTCCAGGTGCATGATAAACTCTTCGTTGGCTATGTGGGTGCCAAGAAAGATCGGGCTGTCCAAAAGCGTACCATCCCCCAATGGGTTGTCCTTTGTATTAAAATCTGTTACGCTTTAGCGAAAAAGGAACCTCCAAGGGGGCTGCGTGCTCATTCCACTAGGGCTACGGCAGCAACTACTGCATTGGCACATGGAGTCCCACTCCTTGACATCTGCCAGGCAGCATGTGGGCATCTATGCACATGTTCACCAGACATTACTGCCTGGACAGCCAAGTCCGGAGGGACGGCTATTTTGACCGTTCTGTCCTTCAGGACTTTCTGGTGTGAACTTGGTTCGCAGACCCTCCTCCGGGGTTGGTATTGCTGGCGTATCTATTCTAAAGTAAGGAATTTATAACTAACTGTCTCTTTCAGATGAACAAGTTTCTTACCTTTGGTAAAGATGTATCTGTAAGGGACATAGGTTAGTTATAGATTCCTTACCGCCCCACCCATCCTCCCCGCTCTGCGAACTGACTTCTAGGGGTAGGGACTCCCTTACAGGGCCCGAGTTGTGGCGCACCAGTGGTCAGTGTCTTTCATGGCTTTCGATTCTGGCGTGGAGCTGTGTCGGAGCTGACATCAGCACGCAGGGGCGGCGTCTAAGAAGGCACTGCAATGTCATCCCGGCGACCACGACGAAGAATGCAGAGTCGACCGACGCCACCTACAGACGTGCAGGGGTACTACTAAGAAAAGATTCTGCAGATCCAGTCTGACGCCTGGGGCTATTTCTAAGGTAAGGAATCTATAGCTAACCTATGTCTCTTACAGATACATCGTTATCGAAGGTAAGTAACTTGTTCATTTGAGATTTGCAAGTAGAGTTATACAAAATCAAAGTGTCCAACATTCAAAATGGGGATTTTCAGAAAAGGTAACCCATGATATGGTTCTTTTCTGATTGTTAGTTCTAAATGCAGATTAATCACTTTTAGAATATCCCCAGGTGCCAGACTAGATCCAGAGAATGCTTCCATCTGCTTCCATCTATACTTCTGCCTGCCAGTTGGTGGCGCCATATGGCTCCGCAGTGACTCCATACTGTTTCAGAAGTGACAGAGTGGAACTACAAATAAGAGCCACCCCAGTGTGCTGATGTCAGTTACTTTCTTTGTGCCCTCTTTCACATGGATTCAGAACTCAGGAGATACAAACAACTCCATAAAATTTTTCACAGTGTGCTGAGGAAGGATGGCTCTACAAAACCCAATATTAAAGCTTCCGAGACTGCAGGGAGCAGATGTCTGTCACAGACTTAAAGAAGATATGCCTATGGTGCTGGTATTCAGGCCACAACTCTTTAAATTGTGCAACAGGTGTGCCCTCATGCACTTTAAGGCTGCTTGGGAGCAAGAAGCTATATTCTACATCGCAGATCATAAGTGGTCACGATCAAAGCATTGCTGCTGCTCCCATTCCAGGTCATAGGTCCAATCCCAATCACAATACCACTCCTGAGAAAAGTCCACTTCCTGCTTATAGTCTTCTGGTAAGTCAAAGTTTAGGCGCAAGTGCAAGAAGTCCATTCGAAGTCTACTTAGAAGGTGCAAGGGCATCATGATAAAGATCGCATTTCCCCATTATCTCCAGGGTCCAAACTGATCCTGCAATTGGTCCCAGTTCATCCCAGTTTTTCCCTTGCTGTTGTTGACCCTACAGCAAATAGCGACCAATTATGAGGCTACGCTGCAGATTATAGGTGCAATTTTAGCTCCCTCTGGCGTGCCTTAAGGTCCCCACGGACCTGCAGGGGTCTCTAGCTTGACTTCCTCCATGCATGCCCCATAGGACCTGATACCAAGCTTGTATGAACTCTGGTACTGGCTTCTACTCTGGTGCCAAACTCCATGCTGGTTCTTTCTGTACCAACACTGACTCCACCGGTCGATGATCCAATCCCGAAGCCGTTCTCTGGCTCTGAACTGGCCTGAGCTCGCTCCGGACCCGTGTCATGACATTAAAACAACAAAATTCATCCATTGGTTATACAACCAGATTCCAGTCCCAGATCTCAGCCTCATCATCAATATCAGTTGAGGATTCATGCTGTTTTGGCTACTACTCTGACCAATACAGAAAGCCAATGTCCACCAGGACTCTCATGATGATGAAAAAGTTTGTACAAATTGCTGCTTCCTCATTATATTGATGATGAATTTTATATTACCTTAAAAAGTGCTAGTGGGCTACGCATCTCCTTGAGCTTGACACTCCACATGACCATCACCAGAGGAAAATTATTCATTTATGGTGGTGTTTCGGAGGGCTCATCTTAGAGCGGAACCCTGCTTGGAGATCTGACATTATATTATTTGTGTCTATCCAGTGATGTAATTAATCAAGGATTTGTTTAGCGAAAATCTTCTGGGCATTGTCGAATAGGCTAATTGGCCTATAATTCGGTGGTTCACATGCATCACCCTTCTTATATATGGTGACAATCTCAGCCCCTTTCCAAGAGTCGGGTATCTCCCACCCTCGCGCTATAGCATTGGAAAGGAGATTAAAATAAAGTGACTAAATCTGGGGTTCCGATTTATAGAGGTCCCCTGGGATTTTATCAGGTCCTGGTGCCTTAGCTGTTTTTAGCGCAGAGATGGCATTGATGGTATCTTCTAAGCTAAAGGTGACAGCTGGACCATCAAGGTGTAAAGTATTGCAGCAGGACGAGCCCCTGGATGACATTGTAATACTATAGCGGCATGTCTTCCTTAGGCTCATAGAGATCAGAGAAATGGGACACCCACCTGTCAGCTGATATAAAGTGTTGGTGGTTCTTAGTATTCTCTACTCTAGTTTGCGACACTGTGCGCCAGAATAAGCAGTTATCATTTGTTTTTACAGCGCGCAGCATATCCTCCCAGATTCTGTCATCCCATTGCTTTTTTTGCCACTTTTATAGAGGTTTCATACGTGCGACTTGCTAGGGCTATTTGGTGCCTATCGCCTTCCAGGACAGCATACCTTAATAGATGTTTAGCTTGCTTACAAGGGGAATCAAACCAGGTAGTTTTTTTCCCAAAAGCTGGTTTCTTGCTGGCCATGTCTTTATAAAAAACCTGTTGGAGTTCTTTAAAGAGTAGATTGTGTATGCTCAGAATTGGGATTTCTTGCTCATTCACACCTTCATAATTATCCAGTGAGTTGACATAAAGCCCATATATCTGTGACAACAATGTTTCATTCGTCATAATTATGGGCCAGGAGACATAGCGCCTACAGTTAGAAAGTACAGGATCAGATACCTCTGTGTAGCGTGTATTGGATAGTCTTGCCAATGAAGTTCCACCCAGTGTGACCACCAGGGAATCGTGGTCACTGTCAGTTCGCCTATCTACTTTCATATCATTCAAAAAAAGCCAGAGTCTCACATCCAAAATAACAAAATCGATAACAGTCGCATGATTACCTCTTCTGAAGGTAGGAGCTCGATCAGGGTCAGGAGGTGTGTATACTATCAGGCTAGTTACACCCCTAAGGTGGGCTACCTGAAGTGAACATGAAAAGTAGAATTCCTCCACCTTGGTTTTTGGTGACATTATATACACGTAGGTCAGGGTTATACCCATTCCCCACAGGAAGTGGTCACATAAGCAGTGTAGACATTCCAAAGGTAAGTAGCCCATTGGCTACAACCTTACACTCTCTTGAACACCCCTAAATTGAGTATTTATCTGGCACCCCTGACACCAGAAACCCAGATTCAACGGACACAAGAAGAAGAGGACAAAGAAGATTGAAGAAGCGAGAACTGATGACCAGTTGCGGACCTTTTAGCGCCAAACCCTGCCTACCTGTACCTGTCCCTACAATGACAACTAACAGACTCGCCCTGCTGCTGTGCAACTGCCAAGAACCACGGTGGGCTGCCAGCACTTCACAAATTGCCAGCAATCTCCCTTGGAGTAGAAGCGCTATTCCCCTGCAGCTTGCAGGCACCAAACAGCAAAGTCGGGTTCACCGTTCTGCCGCCCCCCTGGTTCCACCGACGCTGCAGCCACCCAGGAATAGATCTCTCTGCTCCAGATGGTCAGATCCATCTCCCCACCAAGTGGGAAGACACCAGGACCAACTGGAGCTGCACAGCACCAATACCCATGGTACCGGAACCCTTGCGGCAACCAAAGCCTGTTTGACTCCAATCCGGACTTCGCGAGTGGCCCAGCTGCCATGTTTTTGGCCTTCAATCAGCAAGACTGACAACCGTGAGTGCCCGTGACGCACAAGTCCAGCCATCCTAAACACTCTGCATCCGAGCACCCCAGCCTGGGTTTCCGAGAACCGACTGTGCTTCCTTTGCTCCCAGGGCCCTCACAAACAGAGCCCCCTGTTTGGAGCTCCCGTACTTGTCCCCAAGTCCCCTACTGCCACCTGTATCTAGGTGCCCCCCTCTTTGGAGTAGCGCACAAAGCTACCAGCCCGACCAGCGCCTCTGCACCCGGACGCTCTAGCGCAGGTCAAGACTAACTGCTGGCGGTTCTTTGGACCTTGGCCCCATACCACCTTAAGTCATGAAGGGGACCCCCGGAAACCTATTGCAAGTAACTGTATGCAGTGTATGCCTTTTTTCCCATAGGAAAGCTTTGCCGTGTAAAGACGCATTTACGTGAACATTTTACTTACCTGTAAAAATCAATATCTCGAAAAGCACTTACATGATACTGAAGGTATTATTGTTAAAATATATATAAAAATACATGTTATTTTTCAAAATTGGCCTCAGATTTATTCTTGAGTGTGTGTCTCATTTATTGCCTCTGTGAGTACAACAAATGTTTAGCACTACCCTTTGATAAGCCTAAACTGCTCGCCCACACTACCACAAAAGAGAGCATTTTGGCTTGTTACTTGTGCCTCTGTAAACCAATAGGGGTCATCTGGACCCTGCACAGTGTACCTCATGTGGTGCACTATGTAGAGACCCAGCTTCCTACATCAACCCATATCACAGATGAAATAATATGATATATGTTCTAAATACTTGTATGAATTGAAAATAATTCACGCATGCACCCAGTATTGATTCTACCAATAGAAGAGGCAAACGTAATGTGGATGAAGTTAGGGAAGATAATAGAGATGACTATATTCTTCCCCTCTGCTTCTCCCCAGTAAGTAACATGGGAGATATTGCTTAGTTGCCTATGCACAGCAAATAAACAACAATCAGATTATTTTTGAAAAAGAAACAAATTGCCTAATTGTAACAGTTTCAAAAATGAAATGAGTTACAATCGCATATGCATCAAAGAATATCACAATGTAGAATAAAGTCATACATGTTGATTAACCAAAATGTAACAAAAGTCCTATAATTCACAATTTGACTCCCAATGACATCACAGGGTTGACCCCAGTTCAGCGTTATTTACACAAGAGCTATTTGCTGCTGTTGAGGGGAGAGGGCAGGAGAAATTAATAGAAACCACAGAAAGTAGTTTATGTTGCTGCTTTGGCTTCATGTTCCGCAAGAGTATGTGTTCTAAGACATGTGCCGATAATTGGAAAGGCAAAACCAGTGGTAGGAGTTTCTCCCCCAAGCTAGCCCAAATTCATGTTGATGAGAGAATTATATGTTAACATACATAATGATTGAAATACAAAACAATGCATACAAGATGGCACTAAGGCTTGGAAAAAGATGATCCTACATCATGGGAGTCATCACACTTCAGTGGTCAAACCTGTGTATCTTCTGGGATCTTATATTAGCATGCCATTTATCACCTCCCTGATTACTTGAAAGATTGGAGGCCCCGAGCATTTGGTGATGACTCTTTTCTGTTCCCCTCTTCAACAGCACAGGTCGAATCTGAGCTAGTTACTGAAGCCTTGGATGGCTCATCTAGTAAGTGGTTATTGATATCCGTTTTGGAATTGTAAACCTGTATATTAGAGCCCTCACTATACGAATTGACACAATTTTCCCTCTTCATAGTCACTCATTGAAACATACATACAATTCCTGGGTAGATTTGGGCCTTCCCATGCCCATTTACAGAATCTACCTTTACATGCTCCTTGGTTTCTTGCTACCAAGGATATTTTGACCAACATTATGTTTCTAGGGGTATTCATTGTCCAAACAAAAATACCTGTCTTTCCGCGGGTTTCTATTCCTCAAAGCAGTTGTGGTTAGCCTGGATGATCAAAAAATGAAGAAGGACAATTCCTTAGCTACTACTTGCTCCTTTATTGATCTCAATTACCCATCATGACAGAGCTGAAATGGTGTTAGGAAGAGAAATATGAGGGTGTAGTAGGTCCATCTCTGGTCAATGCAAGCACATAGCGTTGTGCTGGGCAACCTCACTGGTGACAATTGTATAAGGTGAAGGCACTGTTGAAATATTGAAAGCTATTAGGCTGTGTGTCAATTTGCCATTTCACAAGTTAGAACCAGGAAATTCTGGGTAATGGGGGCAAAAACAATTATAATATTGCTGGTAATAAAACTTTGTTAGCTTTAACCTTTCAGACTGTTGTGTGGGTATTGTCAAACCCTACCTGCATTTAGAGCCTAGATTTGCAACATCTGGTTATGCACGTATTTCACCATGTCCTCTTCATTATAGTCCAATTGGTGTGATAAGAGCTTCCTTTCAACAGATTTGAGGAACAAATGGAAAGGAAGAAAGGTTGATCTCTGAATGGCCTTTAATGACACCAAGAACATCCAATATGTTCTGGTCTCTAGTCACCAGGGGAGTACATGACGGTGCAGCAGAGTTTGATATATTGCTCAATGATAAAGTCTGCCAGGAGAGTTTTCCTCTGGTTTATGCAGCTGATCTCAGAGAAAATGTGCTGTTAGGAACTGAGAAGCAACATGCAAATAAAATGAATGTATATTGCCTTTCCTTATTGAGGTGGCAGAAACGTTAAAGCATTAAAAAGCTGGCAAGGCACCTCGTTAGGCCCAGTACCTAATGATTTCTATTAGACTGTCCTTAAGGTATGAGATTGGAGTTGGCCATCAAAATATTGAAATTGGCCAACTAAATATTGCCCAATTTCTTTGATATTTGTGCCAAAAAATGTCCTAGTGAAAGAGCTCCAAACCTGAACCATAAGAGCTAAGGGCATTAGTAACAAAGTAGAAGTAGGTTTCAAAAAAACTGTGGACACAATTCAGCAAATCCCTCCAGCTCAATCTTCTAAATATGAAATATGTTCTCTTAGGAAAGGAGGTTTCTATTCAGGGTTTATTGATATAAAAGATGCTATCATGGATGGATGAGTTTGTGTTCGCTCTGTTTCACTATCTAATATTTCTGCATGGAGATAACTTTGAAATTGTGAGATATAATGGAGAGACGGAACTATTTAAGGACTTCTATCCTTAAGAGGTGTTGTTATCACCAACTTCTTTTAGACTTATTGGTAAGAATTTGAAGCCGTATATTAATCCCTTTAACGTGAATACCTCTACAGGAGGGCATAACACAATTTTAGTTGTACATTTTTCCAACTATGGGGTCTATTACGATGGCGGTCGGATGTCCACCGCCGGGCCTGCGGTGGCGCCCGCCGGACCGGTGGTGGACATCCACCCGCGATCGCAACCAAGAAAACTGCCGGTCAAATTAGGATGGCGGTGGTGACCGCGGCGGTGGGAAATTCCGACCGCCGCTTTTCCGCCGGTTGCCATCTGCACTCCTGCCTGGCGGACGGAGCAGGACCGGGATAATGGTGGCGGTGCAGAGCAGGCTCCGCCGGCAGGATTATGATGCCGGCGGTAGCCAGCCTTTCCTCAGCGGTCAAACCGCCATGGAAAGGCATGCGGAGATTGTCTTACGGGGGCCCGTTGCGGGCCCCCAATGTGTTGGGGGGTGCACTGGGGGGGTACCCATGGTCCCCACCTACATTTCCCTGTACCAGGTGGCAGGCACTGTGCAGTGCCTGCCACGCAGTGCAGGGAAATGCAGGACATGCTCCTTTCGGCATCGCGGTGGTGCTGCGGGCAGCAGCAACCGCCGCAATGTTAAGGCCCACGATCAGACCGCCGCGGTCGGATTTCGAGCGCGGGTCATCGTAATTCGACTGGCGGTGATGTTGCGGTTCATGCGGGCGGTCTTTTCCCGCTACCATGGCGGTTGGGGAGGTTATCCGACCGCCATCGTAATAGGCCCCTATGTTCCTTTGACGGCCACACAGTGAATTCTCTACACAATTGGTTAGAGTGCTGTGGCACTTACTGTATGGTTAAGAAAATGGTTACTAATTCAGCAATAACAAACATTTTGGAGGTTTCGATTACAGAAGGCTGATTTTTATTTCACCTTTATTGCTATGGTGAAGCACAGGGTGTCTATTTATAGTTTCACTGTGCTCTCTTTGATTGCAGGGGGCAGCAGCAGAAGATGGCCGACTTAAGAGAGGTGACCAGATCATTGCTGTGAATGGACAAGGCTTGGAAGGCGTCACCCATGAAGAAGCTGTGGCAATCCTTAAAAGGACAAAGGGTTCTGTCACTATGACTGTGCTGTCATGATACTTGTGGATGTCTCCCAAAGAGCTTCTCCATTGACCATTATTGAAAAGACTATTTTAAAGAATTAGAAAGCACAGCCTTGTAAAAAAAAAAAAAAAAAAGTATTTTTTGTTGAAAGATTTTAATATGTTTTACCCTCCCTCTGCTGCTGGCAGTGTATTATTTTAATTTCTTATATATGGGGAAATACAAGTGTTTTTAAAATTACCAACTGTTCCGTTGTCTTTTGCTTCCAGCACATCCCCAAAGAAATGTGACACACAATTGCATATGTTTTTTCCGTTCAGTTTTTCTTGTTTGCAGGTAAACCATTCAGGGTACTGCTTCTGTTCCAAGTGTTAAATCATGTGTTTAGTGGTGACATATATGCATTGAATGAAACATTGAAAGATTGTTTTTCATTTATAATTGCACTCCCTGTATGAATTGTTTTAAAATAACAGTAGCAGATGCAAACAATGAAGGAAAATTTGAGAGTTTTACAGAAAGAGTCTACACTTTAAAAGCTGGTTAAAATGTAACACTAAAAATCGAGAGTACTTAATTAAAATGGTGCGTAGTTTTATCACTGTACAAAAAGTATTGTTAAAGCTTATACAGAATGCACTTGGAATGTCAAGCAAGCACTGTGGTATATTTTTTATGTTTTATGTGTGTTTTAATGAGACTATTTTTATATAGCTGCTAAACTACAAAGAACACTGTAAAATATTTGTATGCTGACTACTCACAAATGATGTTTTGCGGCTTTGCTGTGTTGCCACTGCCGTAAGCAAGCTAAAATCTCTTATTACTTGTTAAGTTTTTGACTAAACACTGAGTGGCTGAAAAAACAGAGTATCTTGTTGTGTGGTTTAATTTAACAAATATGTCTTTTCAGTCCCTTAATATAAAACTGAAATTTAGAATTGTTTATTAAAATTTGCCCAGAGCAGAGTGGTCCAGTAAAGTGCATCTTCAATCTGGACACTCCTTAGTGGGTAAAATCAAATACTTTATTAGGCACCTCATCCTTTGACCTCCCAGCATCAACTGCCACAGACCCCTTTTCAATCCCCACATTTTGTCACTACATTCTTAAACAAGCACAAAGTAATAAATGCAGGTTAACACCATATAAAGACATACACCACACTTATCCCTCCTTTAAATAAAAACATTTCAAATATCACACAGAGAAATATAATACTTAACGCCTTATTAAATATCAGCATAAACAAGTAAGAGTATCTCATATACTGATGCTACAATAAATCTGTTTCACTAACTTTTCTTCAAACACAGAAAAATGAAATAATATTCAATGCAAAATATGCATATGGTAAATAATACATGGACATTCCATCTAGGAAATAAGAAGAGAGAACACTATCAATGTGAACTATAAAATTCCAACTAGTTAAAATAATCCTGTAAATAAGTGGGCGTTTTCGCACTCTAACGCTCATTCTTCTTTCAAATAAATTATTGTGCATTCTACGATTATTAATGGCACTTTCTTCATTTCTAACCATCTCCTTACCCTGATTTGGCGAAGAAGATTCAATCTGATTATTAGATGACTTATTCTGCAACACAACAACACAATTTTTATCCCACATCCTACCATCATGTGTTGTTAGGGCATTTTTTAAAAGTTTAACCACTTTCAGAATGCTAGAAAATTTAGACCATTTTTCTTGGCCAACTCTTACCCAAACTACCAGCATTACAGCCATCCCAGCGCTTTCTCCGCTCTAGTTTTTCCATTTGTCTTGTCCTCTATATGCTCAAACCCTTTCATTTAATAACCTTATTCTACCCCATCCAACCTGAGCTCAACTTAGTGCATGGAGACTTTCCTATAAACAAATCAATTGGTGATTTTCCAGTTGAGGAATGATACGCACACATATGATACGCCTTAATGCGGTCCTGCAAAACCTTTCTCCAATCTTCCTTATTAGCTTAAGCTAACTGTATACTTTCTTTTAGTGATGTATTCATTCTTTCTACCACACCAATAGTCTCTGGAAGATAGAGCTATTTTATATGTAATCCTATACAATTTAAGGTATGTCTCCATTTCCCATGAGCAAACCTTGGTACCATTATCTGACAAAATGCTTTTAGGATAGCTTTCTCACTTAAACATCTCTACCAAATATCTGACTATGCAAGCAGATGAAACTTCTTGCACATAGGACACCTCAACCCATTTAGAATATAGATCTGCCAACACTATCAGGGAAGGTGTGGCATGTTCACCTTCAGGGGCAAGTCTAAACACCTTACCATGAATACCTTGATGTATGACCAATCTTGTGCCCCTAAACAATATGTCTTTGTTCACTGCTAGTTATCCTTGATCATTTTCGAGGACTTGTGCACCTCAGATGAATCACCAGATTTTACAAATTTCAGAAAATTTGGTAAAACAGGATCCTTACTCAGTTCTGACTTCCCTTCATCCTTCTCTATTGCACTCAGTGTATCTTCACATACATTTTCATCTTCAATAAACTCATCTTCATCTCTCGAATCATCTATCTCACTGACCAATCTGAGCAAACAGCTGAAAGATTTTGAACATCAGGTCTGTGATGCTATCTCTTTTTCATAAAGTCTTCCTTCACGGGCTTGACATGTGATCAGTTCATACCATGAGTGAAGTTCCCCAAATTAGATTCTTACGTTTTCTTAATCCCCAGTAATTGCTGGTACTTCTCTTTCGATAAAAGAATAATTACTTCCAGAACCCTTCTGGAAGCATGAGCAATTAACTCTTCTGAGCCATGTCTTTTTTTGCAAAATGACAGCACCTATACCTTTCACTCTAGCATCAGTAACAATATTGGCCTCTTACCCAGGAATAAATACTTATAATCATGGTGCATTTACTAAATCATCTTTCAGCATAACAGATTCACTCTGGCATGCATCATTCCATACAAATCTATTTTCTTTCCTAGAAGTATTCTTAAATTATAAGTTTTGTGAGCAGAGTTTTCTCATAAATTTGATATAATAATCAACCATACATAGAAAGGATGTTAATTCATCCTTGTTAGAGGGTTCTTTCATGTGGATTATAGCTTTTACCAAGTCCTTCTTTGTAGCAATCCCCGAACCAGAAATAAGATAGCCTAGATATTTAATTTCATTTTTTGCATCCCAAATTGACATTTTTCACGCTTCAAAGTGAGACTAGCATCCATCTACTTTCTTAACACTGTTGTCACAAGTTTATCTTGTTGTTGACTATTTTCACCATATACTAATACATCATCGTGATAGCATTTGGTACCTGGAATCCATTTACAAATTTGCACATTACACTCTGAAATACAGAAGAAGCAGATATTAGTCCAAATGTGTAGGAAAGTGCCTCTTTTTGCACCTTTTTCCTGATGTTTGACGCTCCTTGACTAAGTGTGCCCTGGGTTCCAGCAAATCAGGTACCCAGGACCTGTGTTCTTTCCCCCAAACTGTACCTTTGTTCCCACATTGGCACTCCTCTGGCCTACATATAAGTCCCCTGTAAAAGGTACCAGGGGTACCAAGGTCCTTGTAGCCAAAGAGTCTCTGAGGGCTTAACCATATATTATGCCACCCTCAGAGACTTCTCTCTAGACCCATACACACTGCCAGTGCAGTCTGTGTGCCAATAGGAGACCCGCAAACTACAAGTACACATGGCACACATCACTGTGTGCCATTCCCACCACAACACTGTCTGTGGCATAGGTCAGTCACCCCTCTAGCAGGCATTACAGCCCTAAGGCACTATACCACAAGGAGGTCCCCCTAGCGAACCTGACATGGGATCTGGTGATCCCCGACCTACCTCAGGCCTCCCGATGACACATGCAGCATCTACCTTAAGTGTCCCCCAGACCGGAGCTGGTAAGAAAACCCGACGCCTAAAGACACCCCTGCAGCCGATGCCCCACGGTATTGGGTGGCCCAACCGACGGTGTCCAGGCATCCCCTTGCATCCCAACCTACCTCTCCAGCCAGTGGTTGCCTCCAGGAATCCTCTCTGCCTGAGCCTGCAGTCTTTGTTCTGACCAGAGATCTCCCATTGAAAACAACAGGGCACCCAAAACCAACTCTGAACCCTGCACCCGGCCGCCACTATGCCGCTGTGGGTGCACCTTGTGTGCTAACCTGTATCCCCTTTTGCCCTGAGCTCAACCCTAGGAGCTTTACTCTCACAACCCAGTGGCTTGCTCGAGAGCAGCCACCAACCGAAGGACCCCCGAGCCCCATTGGCTAACATTGGGCCTCAGCACTCTGCACCCGGCTGCCCTAGTGCTGCTGAGGGTGCTCTTGAAATGCATCCTTCACCCTGGGTGAACCCTTGTTCCAACCCCAGAAACTCAACTCTCAAAACTGATTGCTTACCTGCAAACCGATAACCACATTTTCTCCCATAGGATTGCATTGACTGGTTTTCCTCTGAAAAAGTTCTAATTGTGGAGTTGTGTTTGTATGAAAACCCAAGCAACTGTGTTTTAATGCAAAAGTGGTTTACTTACCTTTGTCTAGGAAATGTCCCAGTGTGATATCTAGGCATACCACACTGAGTAGAAAAAGTATTCCAAAAGTAATCTCAAAGTATTCACAAAGTAATTACGATATGTCAACTGTCTTTAAACATTTTACAGACCTGTAACAAAGCCAATTTCATCCAGCTTGCATATTCTCATAAACCTGTCTTGGAAAGTACAACTTTACTTACCTGTACCAAGTCCTGCTTAGTTCTAAAAATAAAATACAACTAAAGGAATATGTTTTATACAAACAATTGGGTTGGGTTCAGTCTTTGAGTGTGTGGCATCATTTCTTGCCTGAGTGTGTACAATAAATGCTTAGCACTACCCTCTGATAAAGCCTTACTGCTCGCCCACTCTACCACAAATAGAGAGTAAGGTGATATCTACTTTTACCTCTGTAAGCCTCTGGGGATCCACTGGACTCTGAGCACACCATACCTTACTTTGGTATAGTATAAACAGAGCCAGCTTCCTACATTGGTGGATCAGCGGTCGGGTCTACAACCTTGCATTTGTTGGACTGACTTGGTCAACACCTGATCACACGACAGAACTCCTAAATTGTCTTTAGAATTCTGAATTTTTGAAATGGCTATTTTTCAAAATTTCTAAAAATCTGGTTATGGCCTTGGTTAAGTCCCTCTAGTATTTATTTTTAGAAAATAAAAACTCATCATAGTTAGGGGAAAGAGGGTTGAGAAATGTTTCTTAAGTGTCTTAAAAAGATCCCAACTACTAGTGAAAAAAACCCAAGTGACATAGAGAACATGGTGGAGGAGCTCGACCTCACCCCTTACATCAATCTAGAGATGAGAGAGTTAAGGTCTCTGAGCAGACTTAAAAACATTGTTATGGGGTCCCATCCTTCCAAGAAAAATCTCCAGGAGCTCTTTGCAGAGTATCCTAAGGACCACCCATCTGAACAAGGTGAGGACCTCTCAGATGGGGAAGAAAGTGGAGGGGATGAAGCTAAGTTCCAACCCTTCACTTCCTAGGGAGGACAGGGTCCCTGTGCACCTGACTCCAAGAATAATACTCACAGCACCTAGATCACACCCAGGTGGGTCAGGTACTTCTGAGACCATTGAGGACAGCCTCAATGAAGAGCAACCATTTAACAAGGTTGGCCAAAAGATTAGACCTAGAGACTCCTGGCTCTAGAAAAAGAAAGAGCAGAGATGGAACTAGCTCCCATCAATGGTTGCACAACTTAATAAATTGGGACAGAGAGCAATATTATGATCCCAAAATCCCCAAGGGGATTGCCCCAAAATTTGAGGAAGGCGATGACATCACCAAATGGTTCACAGCCTTTGAGAGGGCTTGTGAAATGAGAAAATGAAAAAGTCACACTGGGGACCACTCCTTTGGGAACTGTTCACTGGCAACTGCAGGGACAGAACCCTGACCCTTACTGGGGCAGGTGCTGAGTCTTATGACCTCATGAGGAACACTCTGATTGAGGGCTTTGGACTCACAACTGAGGATTATAGGAATAGATTCAGGGGGCTCACAAAACCCAGAGCCAGTCCTGGGTTGACTTCGTAGACTACTCAGTTAAGACACTGGATGGATGATTAACTGGGAAAAATGTGCATGATTTTGATGGGCTTTATAATCTTTGTATGAAGGAACACATTTTAAGTAATTGCACTAATGTAAAGTTGCATCAACATCTGGTAGACCTAGGTCTAATTTCTCCCCAAGAATTGGGAAAGAAGGCAGACCACTGGGTCAAGACTAGGGTAACAAAAACAACCACTGGGGGTGACCAAAAGAAAGGGGGTACCAAACCTCCCCAGGGGAAAGTGTGTGAGAACCCCAAAGATAAAAACCAAGAGTCTTCTAAAGGGCCCCAAAAACCTGTTCAGGGGGGTGGGTCCCAGAACTCTACCCAGACCACTGGTAGGTTCAAAGGGAAAAACTTTGATCCACAAAAGGCCTGGTGTTACAACTGTAAGAAGTTGGGACACCTGACTGGAGATGCTACTTGCCCTAACAAGAAGCCCTCTAGTCCTCCTCCAGTTAGTACTGGTGTAGCAAATCTCCAGGTGGGATCAACAGTGTGCCCAGAGCAAATCAGGGGTCACACTGAAGCTGTTTTAGTCACAGAGGGGGAAGTTGAGTTTGCCACTTTATCTGTGTGGCTTCCCAACTTGAAAATGTATTTGCAGTACCCCTGGATTAATGGGACTAGAATACAAGTCCTGAGGGATAAAGGTGCCAGTGTCACTAACGTGAGAGATGCACTGGTTTCCCCAGAGCAATACCTGATTGATAAAACGTATCCAGTCACTAACCCTGGCAGTGTTACTGCAGACTATGCCATGGCTATGGTAACATTAGACTCGGGGGGTTGTTACTGGCCTGAAACAGGTAGTGGTCTCTCCAAGACTTCCAGCTGCCTCTCTGCTTGGAAATGACCTGGAGACCGCAGCATGGGCTGAGGTAGAATTGAAAACCCATTCAGCAATGCTGAACATCCCTGAGATTCTGTGTGTTAATACTAGAGCACAGGGTGAAAAAGAAGTGTTGGAGCCTGGAAGAATGGCCCAACCTTCCAAGAGAAAAGGTAGGAAGACTAGGGAACCAGCTTCTGGGCAGCTAAAAATTCAGGACCCCTCTCCTCAGGTAGAGGACTTGTCAGCCCCAGGGGGAACTGAGCCCATGGAACTTGACCCTTACCAGGTTGAGTTCCTGGGCACAGAGGATCCCACTAGGGAACAGCTGTGCCTTGGACAGCAGTCCTGTCCAACCCTTGAAGGTCTGAGTCAGCAAGCTGCTGCACATGAACAGGCAGATAGATGTTAGTGTAACCCACCGGACCTATTGGGAGGAGGGACCCCTGTATACTGAGGCCAGAGACCCCAACCCTGGTGCCACTTGGAGAGTGGTAGTGCCTCAGAAGTACAGAGAGTTCTTACTCACATTGGCCCATGGCATCCCCCTAGCTGGGAATCTTGGCCAGACCAAAACTTGGTAACGGCTTGTCAGCCATTTCTACTGGCCCCAGATGTCCCGGAAAGTAAAGGAGTTTGTCAGCTCCTGTGTCACCTGCCAAGCCAGTGGCAAAACAGGTGGACACCCAAAGGTCCCCTTAATTCCACTGTCAGTGGTTGGGGTTCCCTTTCAAAGGGTAGGTGTGAACTTAGTGGGTCCACTTGAACCTCCCACAGCCTCAGGAAATACATTTATACTGGTGGTAGTGGATCATGCCACCAGGTATCCTGAAGCAATTTCCATTAGGGCTACTACAGCTCCTGCAGTAGCCAAGGCGCTTATTGGTGTCTTCACCAGGGTAGGGTTTCCTAAGCAGGTGGTGTCAGACAGGGGCTCCAACTTCATGTCTGCATACCTGAAACACATGGAATGAGTGTGGAGTGCAGTACAAGTTTATTACACCCTATCATCCACAAACCAATGCTCTTGTTGAAAGGCTCAACAAGACATTGAAAGGCATGATCATGGGACTCCCTGAAAAACTCAAAAGGAGATGGGATGTCCTTTTGCCATGCTTGCTTTTCGCCTACAGAGAGGTACCTCAGAAGGGAGTAGGGTTTCCCCCCTTTGATCTTCTGTTTGGCCATCCAGTTAGTGCGCCACTCTGTCTTGTTAAAGAAGGTCGGGAGAAGCCTCTCCAAGAACCAAAACAAAATATTGTGGACTATGTGCTAGGGTTAATGTCCAAAATGGCAGAGTACATGGAAAAAGCTTGAGGCCAGCCAGGAGCTCCAGAAGCACTGGTATGACCAAAAAGCTGCACTGGTGGAATTCCAACCAGGTCAAAAGGTGTAGGTTTTGGAGCCTGTGGCCACAAGGGCCCTTCAGGACAAATGGAGTGGATCTTACCCCATCTTAGAGAAGAAAAGTGAAGTCACCTACTTGGTAGACCTGGGCACAAGCAGGACCCCCAAGAGGGTGATCCATGTGAACCGCATGAAACTTTTCCATGACAGGGCTGACATAACAATGCTGATGGTTACTTATGAGGATCAGGAGACAGAGAGTGAACCTCTCCTTGACCGCTTCTCTTGCAACCCCAAAGATGGGTCAGTGGATGGAGTTGTCTACTCAGACACCCTCACTGCCCAACAGCAGGCTAACTGTAGGCAAGTCTTACAGCAGTATGCTGGGCTCTTCTTATTAACCCCTGGTCAGACACACTGGTGTACCCATGATGTGTACACTGGAGACAGTGTACCTCTCAAAAACAAAATGTATAGGCAATCTGACCAAGTTAAGGAGAGCATCAATGCTGAAGTCAGCAAGATGCTGGAGTTAGGGGTTATTGAACCCTCTGAGAGTCCCTGGGCCAGCCCAGTGGTCTTAGTCCCTAAACCCCATCCCCTGAGTGGAAAGCGAGAGATGAGGTT
Source organism: Calotriton arnoldi (assembly GCA_963921515.1). Lineage (NCBI taxonomy): Eukaryota > Metazoa > Chordata > Amphibia > Caudata > Salamandridae > Calotriton > Calotriton arnoldi. Next base: position 2,677,539 of record CAWUFW010001384.1, read on the forward strand.
TTGTGTGGACTACAGAGGTCTCAACTCTGTTTCTACGACAGATGCTCACCCCATGCCCAGGGCTGATGGACTGATAGATAAATTGGGTGCAGCCAAATACCTTAGTACTGACTTAACTGCAGTGTACTGGCAAATTGGCATGGCACCAGGAGCCAAAGAAAAAACTGCATTCTCAACACCTGATGAGCATTATCAATTTACTGTTATTTTATTTTTATTCTGAGTTTTATATAGCGCAAACTTGACCCAAAGGTATCGGGTATCAGAGCGCTTTACATGAGCACCAGTTGCGTTACACAAGGACACATTCATTTATGTTAGGCACAGGGAGATTAAGTGATTTGCCCAGAATCACGGGATGTTGAGTGTCTTTGCCGAGACTCGAACACGGTTCCCCAGATCTGAGGTCGACCGCCCTAGCCGTTAGGCCACATCCTCTCCCATCTCCTCTGTTATGCCCTTTGGTTTAAAGAATGCCCCTGCCACCTTCCACAGGTTGGTGAATCAAGTCATTGCTGGTTTGGAGACCTTTAGTGAAGCATATCTAGATGATATTGCTTTCTTTAGCTCAACTTGGCAGGATCACCTGGCCCACCTTGGGAGGGTTTTACAGGCCCTGCAATCTGCAGGCCTAACTATCAAGGCATCTAAATGCCAGATAGGGCAGGGCGCAGTTGTGTACCTGGGCCACCATGTTGGTGGAGGCCAATTTCAACCCTTACAACCCAGGATCCAAGCTATTCTGGACTGGGAGGCTCCAGCAACCCAGACCTAAGTCAGGGCATTCCTTGGTTTGACTGGATATTATAGGAGGTTTGTGAAGGGATATGGATCAATTGTGACACACCTCACAGAACCTACCTCCAAGAAAATGCCCAAGAAAGTGAACTGGACAGTTAGCTGTCAAAAGCTATTGGCACCCTGAAAGAGGCAATGGTCAGTCACCCCTCTAGCAGGCCTTACTACCCTAAGGCTGGGTGCACTTCACCACAGGTGAGGGCACAGTGGCATGAGCCACAGTACCTGTGCCATTCACAGGCATTGTAAGTGCAGTAAAGCCATTTCTGATGGATACATCTGCCTGTGGATTCCTCACCTGTTGAGCTATCCCAATGTGCAGCCATCCACAGAAAGTTTTCTCCTCAGCTCTCCCACTTCGACAAGGACGTCAGAATGAAATGGCTCTGCACGCGACTCCATGTTACGTCATCGAACCCATAAGAGGACATCGTCGGCATGCTGATGTCAGTTCCCTTTTTTCTGCGCCCTCGTTGTGTAATGTTTTTTTCCCAGGCTCTCCTTTCTGGGAGTTTCTTTGTTGTGGATTGTCGTGACTTTGAAGCCATTGAGGATGACTACTCCAAGAAAATCAAGTTTCAAGCCATGCAGAGAATGTGGGGGCTGGATGTCCATCACTGACCCCCATGAAAATGGTTTATGATCTCTTTCGTCAGACCACAACGCTGGGACGTGCACTTCATGCAAACGCATGAATCCTAAAGCTCTGAAGGAGAGGGAGGCCAAATTATTCATGCCCAAGAAGCAGAAAAGGGGTCGCAGGAGGTGAAGGACTTGTTAGAAGTCACCGAATCCAGATAATTTGGGGTCGTCGAAGAAGCATAAGAAAAAGCGGCGCCATGGTTCTCGGCGTTGCTCATCGAAGGATGCGACTCCGAAGTCGGAGTCTCCATGTCCCTGATGTAATCAAAGGGATGAGATCTCTCTGTCTCCTTTACCTGAAGGGACTACGGCCCCTTATCCGGCTCCGAGAGATGCAATGCCTCCACCGTTGCCGAAGTCGACCATTCCACCTCTGGCTCCGGGGTCTCCGGTGCCGGAGCTGAATTTGGTGCCTCCCCGAGCAGCTTCAGAGCCCGTAGTACCGGATCTGATGTATCCTGCTTTCCCGACTCCGCGTTCAGATCTGTTGCGTTTTTTTAATGCGATGTTTGGCTTGTTCGCCACAGCAGCAGACCCTATTGGTGCGCATGTTGGCCCCATGGGTCCGTTGACATATTCCCTGGGAGGTTTGTCACCTCACTTTCCTGAGGCACCTCTCATGCCTTTCATGCCTATGGCTCGCGGGAGTTGGCCTCTTCTGACGCCGAGCTTTTTGCAGCTATTGAAATCTTTGCAGGGGCGAGTACCACTGGATGGTTCATCCCCGGCGCCGTCTGGTTCCGAACCGAACCCAACTCGGCCTCGACCGGCGTCGACTCCTGATCCATGGGCCTCCATTCGACGCCGATCCCAAAGTCACCGGCGCTGCGTCTGGCGCTGCCAACACCTGTTCCGAGGATGAGGTCTCTGGGAGCTGCACAAAGACTATTGGAGGAAGAAGAGTACCAGGATGGAGATGCTGAGAAAGGAGAGATTGTGGATCCTGACCTGTATTTTGAGGATTTACAGGAGACTAGTGGCCTGGACACCTCTCCTGAATGGGAGCTCTCATCTCCAAAGGGTCTGCAGAGGCAGGAGGTGACCACTAATCAAACTGTGATCAGGAAGGCTGCGGATCTCTTGGATATGCCTCTTCCTACAACGGAGTTAAAGTCTAATATCCTGACTGAGGTGCTCCATTCTCCTTCCTCTATTTCAGAGCCTTTACTTCCCCTTAATAAGGCTTCGATAGAGCCCATTCTTAATGTCTGGCAGAAGCCGATGTCTACTCCAGTGGTTTCGAGGACCATGGCAAGGAGGTACAAGGTGGCTCCGGGGGATCCTGCTTTTCTGTCCACCCATCCTTCGCCGGAAAGCTTGGTTGTTCAGGCTTCGTGCTCCTCGAGGCAGTCTGCAGGTTCCTTCCCATCTACGCCTGCAGATAGGGAGTCAAAACGCATGGCGCAATCAGCAAAGATGGTGTTTTTGTCGGGGAGTATGGCCCTCAAGTCAACGAATGCCTCTTGGGTCTCTACATCCACGCCCTCATGGACTGAGCCAGGGAGGTGGACCCAAAATTGCCCGAAGAGGTGCAAGGGCATTTCTCAGAGGTGTTGTCGGATGCCCAAGCTGCTGCCCGCCGGGTGATACAATCTGTTCAGGACATGGCCGATTCGGTAGCCAAGGTGATGGGATCATCTGTGGCTACTAGGAGGCACGCTTGGTTGAGTGGTTCAGGGTTCTCTCCTGATGTCCAAGCTACTTTACTGGATGTGCCACTCGATGGATCTCGCCTGTTTGGGGATAAAGCAGATTCGGCGCTGCAGCGCTTTAAAGACCGTAAAGCCACAGCAAGTTCATTTTGACTTCAGTCTCAGCCCAGGAGCTTTGTACAGTTCCGCATGTTTCCTGGCTTTGGGAGGAACTTGTCCTTTTGTGCCAGGCAACAGCCGCAGCAACTGCAGACAGATCCCTTGTACAGTTCCTTTAGGGGAAAGGGCAGAGGTCGTCTGTGGGGGGCTGCACGACAACAGGTCTCCTCCTCCTCTTCTGCCCCTCCAACTGATGCGGCAGGGAAACAGCTCTACCTCCGCCATCCTAGAGCATACTTGTCCTGTGGGAAGATGGGTGTCCCTTTTCTACAACATTGGAGGTCTGTTACTACAGATCTCTGGGTGTTGAGCATAGTAGAGAATGTGTATGCCCTACCCTTCCGGGACTTCCCCCCTCCTTTCCCTCCCTGTCAGGGCTTGTGCTCGTAAGAGCACCTTCTGCTTCTCCAGCAGGAGGTTCTGTCATTGCTGCGAAAAGGTGCAATCGAGGTGGTTCCGGAGCAGGAACGGGGTCAAGGATGCTACTCCCTGTACTTCCTGATTCCCAAAAAGGATGGCAGTTTGAGGCCAATCCTCGACCTCAGGGTTTTGAATTTTCACCTCAAACAGGAGAAATTCGTGCCTTCCCGCCTCTACAGAGGATTTAAGACATGCAGGCTATGATTACACTTTTTCAGCATGGAGCGGCTCTTCCAGTCCTGAAGGTCTTGCGCCTGCTCGGTCTGTTCGCTTCCTGCATACTGTTGCTCAACCATGCACGCTGGCATATGAGGGCTCTCCAGTAGTGCCTCCGCAGGCAGTGGTTTCAACACAACGGAGATCTTGAAGAGATGGTCAGAATCTCCAGAGACACTGCAGCGGAGCTGTTATGGTGGAGTGTTCCAGGCAACTTGTCTCAAGGGCAGCCGTTTCAACCTCCTTCTCCGGTGGCCACAGTGATAACGGATGCCTCCACTCTAGGGTGGGGAGCCCATCTGGAGGATCTGGAGGTCAAAGGTTTTTTTTTTTTTTTGTTTTAACAGAGTTTTATATAGCGCGAACTTGACCCGAAGGTATCGGGTATCAGAGCGCTTTACATAGCATCAGTTGCGTTACATGAGGACACATTCATTTTTTTTAATTTTTGTTGGGCACGGGGAGATGAAGTGATTTGCCCAGAATCACAGGATGTTCAGCGTCATTGCCGAGACTCTAACCCGGTTCCCCAGATTCGAGGTCGACCGCCCTAGCCGTTAGGCCAACTCCTCTCCCAACTCCTCTCCAGAGGAAAGATTGTTTCATATCAGTCTTCTGGAATTGTGGGCGATACGTTTGGCTCTCAAGGCCTTCCTTCCCTCCCTTCATGGTCAGTCGGTTCAGGTCCTTACGGACAATACTACCGTGATGTGGTACATCAACAAACAGGAGTAGGGGCGTATCTTCTTTGCAGAGAGGCTCTGCAAAGATTTGCGTGATCGCGAATCATCTGGCCGGAGAACTGAATGTACGTGCGGACAGTCTCAGTCAGCAGTATTTGGCCGATCATGAGTGGCATCTCCATCCCGAGGTGGTCCTTAACATTTTCGGGATGTGGGGGTTTCCTCAGTTGGACCTGTTTGCCACTCATAAGAACACGCACTGCACGGCATTCTGCTTCAGTATCCGAAGCAGGGAGCGTTGGGGGACACGTTTCACTTAGATTGGGACTCACAGCTTCTTTATGCGTTTCCTCCCATACCCTTGATTCCTCGAGTTCTGAGGAAGATTTTCTAAGACCGGGCCCAAGTCATATTGATCACCCCGGATTGGCCGCAAAGGGTGTGGTACACAGACCTTCTTTACCTCTCATTGCATCCTCTGCTCCGTCCCCTCTCAGGTCAGACCTCCTCTCGCAGTCGCTGGGACAGGTTCTACACCCCACCTCCAGAGCCTGCATCTTCATGCCTGGAGATTGAATGGGGCAACCTGAGCTCTTTCTCTCTCCCACCGGATGTGGTTGATGTTATATTATTGGCCAGAAGACACTCCACCAAATCTGTCTTTTCTGGTAGGTGGGCCAAGTTTGTTAAATGGTGTGGAGGGAGATCGATTGATCCTTTGCAGGCCCATTTGTCTGATGTTCTGAGTTTCTCTCTTTCCCTAGCACAACAGGGTTGTGAAGTAGCTACTGTTAAGGGCTACTTGTCTGCCTTGTCAGCTTTTCTCTGTTTACCAGATCAGCCCTCTTGTTTAAATCTCCCATAGTTATGAGATTCATTAAGGGTCTCACAAATAGGTTTCCTCACACTCCTTTTATCATGCCTCAGTGAGATTTGAATATGGTTCTCATTTTCTTGATGGGTTCACCCTTTGAACCATTACATAGTTGTCCGTTAAGGTTCCTAGTGTTTAAAACAATATTTTGGGTTGCAATCACTTCCACTAGGTTACCTCCAAGCCTCCTTTACATCATTCCATGCAGATAAGATGGTTCATAGGACCATAGATGCTTTCCTGCCTAAGGTGGTCACTCCTTTCCACTTAGGGCAGTCCATCAAATTACCCACTTTCCACCCTCCCCCTCACCCTTCAAAGGAGGAGGAGAGACATCATCGACTGGACCCCAAGAGGGCGCTCAGCTTCTACCTGGACAGAACCAAGTACTTCACCTTGGTCGATCAACTCTTTATCGGATATGTGGGCAAGATGAAGGGCAAGGCAGTCCACAAAAGAATGCTGCCCAGGTGGATCATCCTCTGTATCAAGATCTGCTACGCGTTGGCCAAGAAGGAGCCTCCTGAAGGTACTTGTGCTCATTCTACCAGAGCTAAGTCTTGTTCTTCGGCTTTAGCTACAGGGGTCCCTGTGGTAGACATCTGCAAGGCGACAACTTGGGCCTCCCTCCACACTTTTGCGAAGCACTATTGCTTGGATTCGGAGATGAGGAAGGACAGCCATTTTGCACGTTCTGTGCTGCAGGAGTTTTTTGTATAGGCAGGCAGGCACCCTCCGCTGGGAGCGGGACTGCTTGGGCATTCAATTCAAAACTTGAGGAATCCACAGGCAGATGTATCCATCAGAAGAACAAGCCACTTACCTGCGGTAACGCTTTTTCTGGTGGATACAGTATCTGCCTGTGGATTCTTCACTGACCCAACCGCCTCCCCATTGCCTGTCTGCTTATACCGAAAAATAATCAATGTATATCTTATGTGATTTATTGTTGGAATCATGTGATGCTTGGCATTAGGAAATGCCTATGATGAAGAATTTCCAGTTTTGGCTGTGTTTGTATACTGTGTATACTTGTGAAAATTAAATGTTGTCGGTTCACCCGTTCACCTCGAAGGCACGGAAAAAATGGGTGGAACTGAGGACAGCACACTGACGAGGTCTTCTAATGGCTCCGATGACGTCACGCAGAGTCACGTGCGGAGCCTTTCCATTGTGACGTCCTCGCCGACGTGGGAGAGCTGAGGAGAAAAGTTTCTGTGGAATGCTGCACATTGGGATAATTCAAAAGGTGAGGAATCCACAGGCAGATACTGTATCCACCAGAAAAAGCATTACCGAAGGTAAGTAACTTGTTCTTTAAAACCATGGGATGGGAGTTTGGCACCACGAACTCCACAGCTCCATGATGGCTTTACTGAATACTGAGAAATCTGATAGAGACTACTAGCCACAGATTCCTTAACGTAGAATTATCCCCAGGCGTGAGACTGGACCCGGAAAACTTTCTTTGCCCCAGCATCTCTGCGCGCCGGGGGGCGGTACCACGTGACTCCGCCCTGACGTCGTCCGCGGGCGTGACATCAGAGAGGTCACATAAGCCCCGCCCCGGCGTGCTGACATCAGTTTCCTTCTTTTCCGCGTGCAACGCGGATCCGGAATCGTGTCCCTGGCCTGTTTTCAGGCCTTCTTTTACGCTTTTGCGTTGTGGAACAGTGTGCGAATGCCTTCGGGCTTCAAGACGTGTACTTCTTGTGCGCGTCAGATGTCGGCGACGGACCCTCACCCTATTTGCATGTGGTGTCTGGGCGAGCACCATGACTACGGACTGCGACGCTTGCCAGCATCTGAAGCCAAAGTCCCGGCGGGAGCGCCGGATGAAGCTCCTGTTGGCCCGCTTGTCCAGACCGCCGCTTCCGCCTCCGACATCGTCCTTCCCTGAGGCCCCAGGGGCATCGCTCGCCCGCCGGTAAGTCTTATAGCTTGTCCCCGAGGCCTGGTCCCCGTTCTGCGGAGGGCGCAGGTTCTCCTCGGGACATGCAGCCTCGTTCGTCGCCACCCTACCCGCCATTTCCTGGCGTTGGGGCGACGAGGGCCCAAATGGGGGCCTATGCTGCGGCTCTGCAGGCTTCCTTGGCCCCTCCTCCTCCTCTTCCTGAGACGTCCGCGGATCCCTTGCCACGTGCGGGGCCTTCCGCGGAGTCGCCGGCGGCTCTGGCGCTGAAGGGGGCGGCTCCAGGTTTTGGGGGTCTGGTGTCGACGGGGTACGGCCCTACGGGGTTCCCCTCTTCGACCCACGGCGCCTCTGCCTCGCCGCAAACCCCCACGGGGGTCCCTGTGGTGTCGCAGGAGGTCGCCAGGACTTATGGTTCGTCCCAGAGTCCCCCTCGGTCCTCTGGGCAGGTGGCGGCCTTGCCAGAGGCCGAGCCGACGCCGCTCAGGCGCCGACGGCTGTCGGCCCTGGCGGCGCCGCGGGTGCTGGCTACGGGCCGGGGCGTTTCCCCGTGTCCCTCTCGGCCCTCCGTGCAGGCGGCTGCCTTGTCGGAGGTCGGGTCGGCGCCTTTTCGGCACCGTTCTTTAGCCACCCCGGCTCCGACCCCGCCCCATTCTCCTGGGGCGCAAGTGATGGTGGGGGTCGACTCGGCATCCCCGGTGTCGGCGCCGGTCGACGTCGCACCGGCGCCTGTGGCGGACTCCACGGCGCCGTGCCGGCGTCGGGTCGTCGACTCGTCTCCAGAGGTCCCCTCCTCTCTGGAGGTTTGTCACCTTCTTGTCTCCTCTTCCCCGGAGACAGGCCGCTGCGTCGTTTTTTCTCCGGCGTCTTCCAGGGAGGGCTCTTCGCCGTCCCTGCGATCTCGGCCTGCCCCGGAGGCGCCTCAGACCCCCCACTCGTCCGTGGGTCCTCCATTCAGGGGCTGGCCGGTTTTTCCTCTAGCTGGACTCTGGGATGGCCGGCTTAGTTTACAGCCATCGCCCACGGAGGAATTACTCTCTCCCCCACGGCGCCCTACGGAGGCGGGTGCGGCTTTTGTCTGGGCCACTTCCAAAAGCCACTGGCATTTTGCGCATGGGCGACCCCGGCACCCCATTTCCTACGGATCATCTGTTAGAGGTTCTCCATCAGGGCTCTGGTGGACGGTAGCTGCTTCTTCCATTCGAAGCTTCGCTCCATACTTCTCTTCTGGGGGCCTGGGGGCGTCCTGCCACGGGTGATCCCGTGCCTCAGCCGCTCCTACATCGCCATCGCCCTGCTCTGCACGATCCAGTCTGCCTTTCTTTCCACCCTTCCACACAGGGCCCTCTTCTGCAGACTGCTTTTCCTTCCCTGCCCTTGGTGTTGTTTCCTCCGTCACGGGAGGCCCGGTGCTTGGATTCGTGGGGGCGTCACATCTTCGCTTCCTCTAGTGCTGCTTTGCGAGCGCTCAACACCCTTTGTGTGTTGGCCAGGGCTACTTCCAGTCTGTGGGATTCCGTGGAGTCCCTTCTGTCTGGTGCCTCCCCCGAAGGTGTCCGCGCTGATCTGCGGACCCATGTGTTGGATGGCCGGGAGTTGGCCGAGTTTATTCTTCGTTCAGCCTTAGATGTTTCTGATGCTCTCGGCCGCGCCATGGCAAGTTCAGTAGCTCTCCGTCGCCATGCTTGGTTGAGGGATAGCGTTTTTCCAGAGAATATTAGGGAGCGTCTGGTTGACCTGCCTTTTGATGGGGTTCTTTTGTTTAACACCCATGTGGACTCCGCCATTCAGAGGCTTCTTGCGGGACTCTGGCCTCCTCCCCCTCCGTAAACTTGGCTTGTCGGTCCTCTGGTGCCTTATGGGAGATGTTATCCCACCCCTTTTTTGGGGGGGTCTAGTGCTCCGCTTGGCCCGGTTGTGTGCTCCGTGTGGTTTGGCGTGCCTTCGGGGTCCTTAGGTTGGCCCCTCTGTACTGTTGGCTGCTGGTACGGCCTCCTTTTGGCTTCTGTGTTCTTTTTGGCTGATTGACAAGTTGTCTGTGGTTTTACCCGCAGGTCCTTTATGTTCTTGTCCTCTGCTGCGGAATTTTTTCCTAAGAGGTGTTCCCATGTTTTCCTTGGGACGTATCATGCCCTAAGTGGGGTACTTGTAGCTATTACATAGCTCTGTCCTACGCTGGGGAGGTGTGGATGCCCTTTTTTGGGTTCCTTGCCTTTCCTGGCATCGCTGTATACTGCTGGTGCGGTCTCTTTTGCCTTTTTCTTGGTGCAGCTTACGCTGCTCCAACGTCTGTCATTCTCAGTGTTCGCTACATCGCTAGGCCGGTCTGGCATGCCGTCTACGGCATCGTGTTGTGGCGTTTCCGCCTTCCTGTCCGGCGTTTCGGCCTGGTCCTCTGTCTGGTGTTCCAGGGGGGGCTACGTTTCTTCTGGCTTTCCTGTGCTTTGGTTGCCAGCTGGTCCGTCCTCCGTGTCTCTCCTCTTTCTCTTCTGCCTGGTCCCACTTCTTTCGTGGGCCGGTGTGTGTGTCTCTGGCAAGGCCCCCCTTTGGGGATTGTTCTGGATTTCCCTGGCCGCTGTCCTCGGCTTGCGCCTGGCTTGTTCTGGGTGCACTGCTCCATGGTGTTGCCAGCTGCCGGCTGCGCATGCCTGCTTGTTGTGGTCCACCGCCGTGGCCCTTGGTATGTTCCCTTGTGCCCCTGCCTCTTGTTCTGCTGGGGCTTTGCGCACCTGTGCCTTCTTCTTCGCCTGCGCCTTTTGGCTGTGGAGCCGCTCTTCCCTTGTCCGCTGCCTTGCAGCTGATGCCTCTTCAGCTGCCCCCTATCGCTGTGTCTGTGTTTTCCTACGGCAGGCTCTGCCTCAGGTTCTACCTCTTCTCCCTGGAGTTTGGGGTGGTTCTTTTCTTCCTTGGTGCTCCTCTGGCGCTGTCTGCCCCTACGGGGTTTTCTGGCGGTTGTACCTTGGATGGGCTTGGGTTTTCCTGGCCTTCCTTTCGCCTCGTTCTTGCTTACTTCTGCTTGGTGAGGGCTGGGCCGCCCTTCTTGTCCATGTGACACATCCCCTGCTGGGGCCCTGTGTTCTTCCAAGCTGGTGAGGTTTTCTCGCAGGCCCTCCTCCCCTCTGGGTATGGCTAGGGTATCTATTCTACGTTAAGGAATCTGCGGCTAGTAGTCTCTATCAGATGTACAAGTTACTTACCTTCGGTAACGATGTATCTGGTAGAGACGATTCTAGCTGCAGATTCCTTCACGACCCGCCCTTCCTCCCCGTTCTGCGAGGACCTTCTGTTTGGTCTTCTGCACTCGCCTCCCTCCGGGTGGCTTGTCTTCTGTGGGGGGTATGCTTCGCCTCCTCCCAGACAGGATGCTTCGTTCTGCTTGATTGTTCCACCCCTTCCTTTCTGATCCAAGGTCGGTTGGTTCATGTGTGCTTCTGCCTCCCTCCACTTTGGTTTTTTCTCCAAGTGTAGGGGCCTCCTTGACTCTTCTCCTTTTACTGGCTTGGGGTTTCTGATTCCTTTGCAGTTCTCTGTGTTGTTTTTTTTTTGCTTGTACCTCGGCCCTTTCGCTCCTTTCAGAGGATACGGCCCTCCTTGATGGTGTCGTCTGGGGGTGAATTGCTGTTACTCCTCTGTTTCGGGCTTGTTGCCCCCTTCACTGTTGTGGATTGTTATTGCAGATTCTCTCTCTCTCTCTTCTGCTATAGCGTTTTTTCACGTGTTCTGCCTCCAGGGGGAATGTCGCCTTAGCTTGCAAGGTTGCTCCTCGGGGCGGTGCTCTGCTCTTTCCCTGCTATGGCTTTCGCTGCTATGACTTTTGGTACCTTAGTGCTTGGCACTTTTCCAATTGGTGCTGTTCCTCACCTTTCGTTTCTCTCTTCTCTTTTTCACTGATTTTTCGCACACTGTTCCCATATTCTCCACAGTTTTGTTTGTGATGGCTCCGCGTTGTGGCGTGGAAAAGTTCTCCGAAGAAAACTGATGTCAGCGCGCCGGGGCGGGGCTTATGTGACCTCGCTGACGTCACGCCCGTGGACGACGTCAGGGCGGAGTCACGTGGTACCGCCCCCCGACGCGCAGAGATGCTGGGGCAAAGAAAGTTTTCCGGGTCCAGTCTCACGCCTGGGGATAATTCTACGGCTAGAATCGTCTCTACCAGATACATTGTTACCGAAGGTAAGTAACTTGTACGTTTGGTATCAAACACTCTCAGCCCATTAAACCCAGACTGATGCCAGTGTTGGATTTAATGCCAAATGCACTCGGAGGGCATCTTAGAGATGCCCCCTGAAAAACAACCTAACTCTAGTGTCCTGTCTGAGTGGCTGTTCACCAGCTGCCAACCCCCAGACATGTTTCTGGACCCCCGGGTAGAGAGCCTCCCACTCGCAGGGTCCTGAAACAAAGCACATCCTGGGCAGAGGTGTCATGCCTCCTCCCCCAGGATGGACAGGGTCCCCAAAGGGGACCCTGCCTTTTGCTGCTCCCAGCAACTGGCCCCCCACCATTTCTGACCCCCAATTTGGGAGGGAGAATCGGTGGGAAAACCAAGATAGGAGGAGAGTTGTGCCTACCTTTGTCAACTCCACCCCTCAGGTGAAGGAGGCAAGGCGAAGCGCACCTCTCAGTTCCTGCCATCTTGAAGATGGGGGGGGGCCCAGCCAACCAAAGAGAGACTTATACACCCCTCCCACTGGAGGGTGGCATAATAGGGGGTGTACCCACCCCAAGGAAGGGACCTATTGGTCCCAACCTGTACCTACCTGAAACAGCCCTAAATTTAGTATTTAGGGGAGACCCCGAACCTTACCTCCTCAGACAAGCAAGAAGAAGGACCAAATAGCTGTGCTGAAGGAAGAAGAGTAGCACACCAACTTCTTTGGCCTTAGCCTCACCGGCCTGTCCCGACCTCAACCTGCTCCAGCGGAAACCCCGACGTGTCCAGCAGCCCCCCAGAACCCGGAGGATCTGCCCTGCCTTCCCTGCAAAGACTGTCTCCCGTGATCATTGGACTTGCTCAAGAAACAGACTCTAGCTCCGGCCGAATCCGCGAGTCTGCTCCACTCTGCACCCGACGCCCATGGCCCAAGTTCGAGTGGCCAGGCACTATGAGGAGGTCCCCGCAGCAAACCGGACCTGGGATCTGGTGATCCCTGACCTACCTCAAGCCTCCCGACGACGCCTGCAGCCTCTACCTAATGGGTCCCCCCGACTGCGACCAGAGCTGGTAAGAAAATCCGACACCTAAAGACACCCCTGCATGCGACGCCCCACGGCCTTGGGTGGCCCAATCCATGGTGTCAAGGCATCCCCTTGCATCCCAACTTACCTCTCCAGCTGGTGGTCCCCTCCAGGAACCCTCCCTGCCCGAGCCTGCAGTCTTTGTTCCGACCAGAGATCTCCCATTGAAAACAACAGGACACCCGAAGACAACTCAGCACCCTGCACCCATCCGCCCCTGTGCCGCTGTGGGTGCACCTTGTTTGCTAACTCAGATCTACCTTTGCCTTGAGCTCAACCCTAGGAGCTTTGCTCCCACAACCTAGTGGCTTGCTCAAGAACAGCCACCAACCGAAGGCCCCCTAGCCCATTGGTTAACATTGGGCCTCAGCACTCTGCAGCCGGCCGCTCTAGTGTCGCTGAGGGTGCTCTTCGAGTGCATCCTTGACCCTGGGGGAACCCGGGTCCTAACCCCAGAAACTCAACTTTCAAAACTGATTGGTTACCTGCAAACCGATAACCACATTTTCTCCCATAGGATTGCATTGACTGGTTTTCCTCTGAAAAAGTTCTAATTGTGGAGTTGTGTTTGTATGAAAAACCAAGCAACTGTGTTTTAATGCAAAAGTGGTTTACTTACCTTTTTCTAGGAAATGTCCCAGTGTGATATCTAGGAAGGCGATCCCCAAGCAGGGATCCACCCACTAAGGCAGCAGGGAGGGGGGAGCGGCCCCTTGGGCAAGGACTTTTGCTCCCCCCAAAAAAATTGCCAATGTTCAGTCTTTCTGCCCCCCCCTGGGGGGCAGATGGGGGCACTAGCCCCCAATCTGCCCCCCCCGGGGGGGGGGCAGAAAGCCCACTAGACACCAGGGATTTTTATTTGGTGCATTTTGTTTAGGGTGGGGGCTGCCCAAAACGGGCACTCCAATGCCCCCACCCCCCAGCCACCATTACAGCCTTTCTGCCCCCCCAGGGAGGCAGATGGGGGCAGTAGCCCCCAATCTGCCCCCGGTGGGGCAAAAAGCCCACTAAACGCCAGGGATGTTTTCTGGCGCGTTTTTTAGGTGGGGCCTGCCCGAAACGGGCACGCCAATGCCCCCAACACCCCCTGCCACCATTACAGCCTTTCTGCCCCCCTGGGGGGGCAGAAAGCCCACTAAACGCCAGGGATTTTTATTTGGTGCATTTTGTTTAGGGTGGGGGCTGCCCAAAATGGGCACGCCAATGCCCCCACGCCCTTGCCACCATTTATTTTTATTTTTTTTCACAAAATTTTTATTGAGTACTGCGGGTGAAATATATACTTATACATAGTCAAGATTAGGCATTTGGTTACAATTTTCTATTACAAAAATAACAGTAGTCATATATATATACTGAGTGACAATAGGTAACATACCGATCTATTCAATACTGAGTGTGTTAACCTCATATACTAAAAATGCGCATACCTTCTATGTTTACATATTGTAGAGTCCTGTATATGGACGAAAAGTGCAGCACTCATTAATCCCCACTTAAGAAACCCACCCCCAACAATACCCAAAACTAAACAATAAACAAATGTTGCCGCTACATAGACAGTACCCTGTAACAGTTGTTTCTATACCTGGTGACTGTCCGGTCTGTAACTATAGGGGAAGGGAAGGGGGGGCCGGTGAAAGAGGGGGAAGGGGAGAGGGGGAAGGGAGGCGCAGGGGAAAGGTAAGGAGTAAGAAACATTAGCATCTCACTAACAGTAATCAGGTGTCTGCACTGTTTTCCAATACTGTGACCTGCGATTCTACTAATTCGTCCCCCATGCCTGCTTTAAAAGTTCTATCAGGTGTGCCCATTCTAAGGATATGGGACGTTTTCGTAATCCCCTATATTCTTCACGCTGTAATGCTTCCCTTTCTGCAACCGCCCACCTGATAACCTCTTCGTGCCATCTGCCCTCACGGGGCGCCGTGTTGGATTTCCAGCGCTGTGTAATCAGCCTTTTGGCCAGCATCAGGGCCAATCCGGTAAATCGACGCAACAATTTTGCTTTCTTAGGAAGGGGGGGGGGCCCAGGAGACAGGCCTCAATCGTGTCCCATGATGTGTGGTCCGTCAGAGCCACTAAGCCTTGGATAACGTCTGACCAAAACCCCGTTAGCACTGGGCATGACCATAGCATATGAATAAAATCGGCCTCCTGTGTCTGACATCTCGGGCAAGCCGAGGACGCATTCGGGTACATCTTGCGTATTGTTGTCGGGGCTAGGTATGCTTTGTGTAATATGAATAATTGTATCGTTTTTAACCGGCAATTACGGGATACTCGCCGAGGGTGTTCCAACATTAGGGCCCATTCTCTGTCTTCTAACTCACGGAGAAGTATCACGTCCCATTTCTGTCTGAGATACTGTAATGGAGTATGTAAATGCTCCCTCAAACCCCGATAGAGCCAACGAACCAAGTGACGGCCATGCCCCATTATGTGAATAGATTTCAATAAGTGGAAAGTTGGAGGTTCCCCTGGTCTATAAACCAATATTTCCGAATAAAGTGAACTATTGCTGCGTGAGTGAGAAACAATGTACTAGGTACAGAATGATTTCGTACAAACTCCTCATGGGGCATCAGGTGTCCATCCAGGAAGAACTCACCAACTGTCCCTACCCCCATCTGTGTCCACCCACTTATCCGATTCATTGATATTACCCCGCGCCTGGTAGGCAATCCACAGAGCGGGATGTTCGGGGCGTATGGAAAGGGTTGCTTTGCTAATTTATGGGCTTGTTTCCAATAATGTAATGCAACTTGCAGAAGATAAGGAGGATCCCGCATTTTCGTCGCACCCGGGCATAGCACTGATTGCAGGGTTCCACGTTGTAAAAAGCCTGGGGATTGCCCAATTTCAAATAAATTCTTGCCCGCCAACCAATATGCCAGCCACTGCAATTGTCCGACTATACAGTATGTTTTAAAATCAGGTGCTCCCAGTCCCCCCGCATTACTAGGTAACTGCAACTTAGCCAACGCTAACCTGTGTCTACCCACCCCCAAATTAAAGAGGACAACAAGGTATCGAGTGTTTTAAATATCCAGGCCGGGAGGATAACCGGTAGATTCACAAAATGATAAAGTAGTCTGGGCAACATAACCATTTTAGACACCGCCAAGCGGCCCGCCACTGTCAATGGTAACGTATTCCAGAAGGTAATCTGGGAACGTAGTGAATTAATTGTTCGCACCACATTACCATCTATGGTATCTGCATTGGATCTATATATGTAGATACCCAGATATCTAAAAGTAACAGGCTCCACTCTAAATTGCATCTGACCAAATTGCAGATAAGGAGAGGTATAGGTATCATAAAAGGAGTAGGCAATTGATTTAGAGGCATTAAGGCATAAACCAGATATTTCCCCAAAGCTAGAAAAAACAGTAGCTACCGTGCGTTTGTCTCCAGTTAGATCCCAAAAATATAATAACATATCATCGGCATAGAGTGATACCGAATGAATCACACCCGGAGGGGGATGCCATAAGGAACCATAACTTGACGCAGATAGTGTGCAAGAGGCTCGAGGGCCAACACAAAAAGCAAGGGGGATAGGGGGCAGCCCTGGCGCGTTCCCCGATAAACAGTATAGGAGGGAGAGATGCTCGAGCCTGTCTTAGCACGAGCTGTGGGGTTAGTATAAAGCAAACTAACCCAAGCACAATATGACTGAGGCAGTCCGAATTTGGACAATACAGCTAGCATATAAGGCCAGCTTAGGGTGTCAAATGCTTGACGGACGTCCAATGACAGGCAGCCGGCAAGAGGTGAAGTTTCCGACGCTGTATGCAACAAGGCATGAAGCCGACGAATATTCAGTGAGGTGCTGCGTTGGGGTATGAACCCACACTGATCCGTATGGATCAATCGAGGAAGTAGCGGAAGGAGCCGCGATGCCAAAACCTTACTAAGTATCTTGTATTCTGTGTTAAGAATCGAGAGTGGTCTATAAGACAGAAGTTCAGTCGGGTCCTTATCAGGTTTTAATAGAGACGTAACTAATGCCTCCCTGGTGGTAGGAGGTAGGGCACCTTCGTCGAAAGAGGAGGTATAAAGTTGCAGTAATCTAGGAATCAGTGTATCTGCAAAAGTGGAATAAAACTCCACAGGGAGGCCGTCAGAGCCCGGCATTTTATTACGAGCTAATGCAGTAACCGCCCTACGAATCTCTGCCGTAGTAATCGGAGCTGCCAAGTCTTCGGCGGTTGCAGCTGATATAGTAGGAAGTTGGATCTGTGCCAGGAAACCGGTTGTTGTAGCGGCCATATCCAAGAGGGGGCAGTATATAGGCGAGCATAGTGTTCCTGAAATGCAGCATTAATTGCAGCTTGAGAAGTAACCAAAGTGTTATGGACTGTATGTATCGCCAAGATAGGAGTGGGGGTCATTGAAGGTTTAATCAGTCGTGCTAATAATGTGCCTGCTCTATCCGCCTCTGAATGTGTACGCAGTGTATAGGCATGAAAATCTATCTGTCGCAAGCGTTCCAGTAATTCCGCGTACTTAATCCTAGCGGTCTGCAGCGGCTCTACACCCTCATTGCTCCTCTGGGCAGCTACCTCCAGAGCCTGTAGTTCCCCTTCCAGGTCCGTTATATCCCTAATCGTTTCCCTCCGCGAGCCCACCAAGGTTCCCATGGAGACCCCGCGAATGGTTACTTTTAAGGCCTCCCACTCAAAGGATCTGGACGAGGCAGTGCCCTCATTATCTATAAAATATGTAGTGATAGCTGTAGCTAAGGCGGCCCGATAAACTTGATCTTCCAATTGTATAGGTTGCATTCTCCACGTTGGGATAGGAGCGGGGGAACGGCCCCAGGTCAGCGATAGTTCTATGGGATTATGATCAGATAAGGTCTTGCCCAGATAACCACATTGCGCAACGGAAGGGGCTAGATCTGGAGTGCAAAGGAAGTAGTCCAATCGAGTGTGTAATTTGTGTGGATAAGAATAAAAGGAATATTCTCGCATATTAACATGTAGGGACCTCCATAAGTCTATTAAGTTCCAACCTCGTGCCCATCTTGTCAAGTTAACAGCCTGTACTCGTGCTGCTGTGTTAGATAAGGGAGGATGAGATCGATCGAGATCCACATCAAATACCGCATTTAAGTCTCCACCCAAGAACCATGGGATATGTGACCATTCTGAAAGTGCTCGAGAGACCCGTGTGAAGAATGCCTCTTGATCTGTATTCGGAGCATAAAGGGAACCCAACACTACCTGTCTACCATCCAATGTTCCAAAAAGGAGGACAAACCGACCCTGGTCATCAATTTTACTCTCATTAAGGGAGAAAGGAATCCCCGCCCGAATCCATATTGCAGTCCCTCTAGAAAAGGCAGAATATGCAGTCGCATAAAATTGACCCCGCCACCTTTTTTGTAGTTTCACAGTTTCGGAGGGAACCAGGTGAGTCTCCTGGAGGTATACTATTTGAGCTTTGCGGCGGTGTAGCTGCGCAGCTATTCTGTGCCGCTTAGTGATAGTTCCCATACCCCGGACATTCCATGAGATGAAAGTATAAGATTTGACAGTAGACATCATTAATAAATATTGAGAGATCTCCCGGTTCCCACCCCCACCACCACCCCCACATACCCACCCCCAAATCCCAGACCATGTGGCAAAAATACAAATAACTCAATAATATCCCAATACTGGGTCCAACGACCAAACTGTGTTCGACCAAACCATGAAAACAAAAAGAACATACTTTACATTAACAGTTGCTAACGCCTACGGGGAAAGGTCGCCAACACTATCAATGTCCAAACAATTACAATGAGCTATATATAAAATCGCCCAACACGCGGGCCGGGCCAGGGGACTTTCTGAGACATCCCTATCGGTTGTGCGTACATACTAGGAACATTGTATACTGCAAGTAATATAAGTAGGCATGCCTGTACTAATGATACAACAAGCTGTACCGGTAACTGAAAGTGGACTGGGAGTCCCCCTCGGGGTCCTGTATCCAATAATATACAAACAGTTTACGCCAAAGGATCATTACTAAGTTGCGTGTCTATAGAGGGAAACAATGCAACGCTGCCGTTGTCGTCAGAGTCCGAGTCCGTATTAGCATCTTCGGACGGACTGGTACTGATGGATGGGCGAGACGTACGAAAGGTTGTGGCAGTTTGAATGGCCCCACGCCTGCCCTCCATCACCTGTTGACGAGGCGGGGGACTAGTGGCTGAACTCTGGGTAAGGAGCCCCCTTTTGCGTCTTCGAGGAGGGCGCTGTGACTTCGGTTGTGAGGAATCCATCCGTCTAGTGGGTTGAACATCAGGGAAGGTCTTGTCCATCCAATCCCATGCACTGTCAGGAGTATCGAAAAACAAGGAGCGCTGATTATAGATGATTTTCAGTTTTGCTGGGAACAGTAGAGCAAACGTCAGGCCTGCTGCCCGGACCCGGGCTTTTACCTCCATAAAGGAAAACCTTTTTCGCTGTACAGCCAGGGTGTAATCAGGGAATATGGAGACCTGTACATTATCAATTCGCAATGGGCCGTTATCTCTCGCCGCTTGTAGCACGCGATCCCAGTCTCTATAGTTCAAGATCCTAGCCAATATTGGACGTGGATTGGCGCCAGGTATTGGTCTTCGTGTGGGGACACGGTGTGCCCGCTCTACTGTAAAGTGTGCGGATAGTCCGATCGGGGCCACGCTATTTTTCAGCCAGGACTCTATATAGTCCGTGGGGTTGGAGCCCTCCGTTCCCTCCGGTAATCCAACAATACGGAGGTTGTTGCGGCGTGCCCTACCTTCTGCATCATTGGCCCGGGCTTGGAGAGAATCAATCTGTTGGCGCATGTGACAGAGTTGTTCTTCATGGGTTTTCACCTGCGGTAACATAGTTTCTACAGTTTGCTCAACGGTTTGAACTTTATCAGCTAATTTTTTATGATCATCTTTCAATAGATTGAGATCAACTGATATCATGCCCAGCTGCGCTTCTAGTACAGAGCGAGAATCACGGATTTCCTGTAAAATCATGTCCAGTTTATCCACCGAGGCGGTGGTACCGATACTTCCTTCTGCATGGTGTGATCGGTTGGGTGAGTGTCCTGAAGTAGGAGAGAGGGAGCCCGTCCTCCCGGACCTAGTAGCCGCTCTGGGCTTCCCTTTGCCCATGGTCGGGGTCGGAGCGCAGCAGTGCGATGACCACGCGGTGGCAAGTATAATATAACCACCGATGGACCAAGGACCAGCCAACAAGAAGGTGAGTGAGGACTCCTATTACAAACTGGCAGTGCGGTCGTGGGGTATCAACATGCACTTCACGTACCTCGGCCTCGGTGGTGGCACGGGTCTCTCCGGCGAGTCAGCGCAGCCTCCGCCCTGGCAGGACAGCAGTAAGCTGAACAGGGGGCCAAAGTATACACAGCTGCCAGTCCCCGCAGCTTCGAATCAAACCAGTCCACAGGCCGCAGCCAGCATAAGCCCACAGACCCTCACTGAGTGGGACACAGGTTCAGCAACCCAGCTCCAACGGCCGCCACAAATTCGCCGTTCTTAAAGGAAGGGGGGGGGGTAAAAGCGGAGAAACAAGAGGGTCATCTGTCCCCATGCGTCACAATCCCCATCCCGCTGAGCGGAGCACCGCGGACACAGCAGGGGACCCGCTTCCAATGCGCTGCGTGTGGCGGCTATGCAGACAGCAGCAAGCGCTACCGATGCGCTGGAGAGGCCCACGCACGTCCCTGTGTTAATCAATCAACTGAGCAAGGCACCGTGGGTACAGCAGGGGGACCGCCACCGACGCGTGGCGCGAATCTGTCCCCCGGAGCGCAGGGGCCCCCCGCCGGCAGCGGCAGATCGCAGGGCCCGTAGGTGTTGTTGTGCACTCCACTCACCCAGGCAGCAGCAGGAGTATGGATCACTCAGGCGATCCCGGTTTCAAGGGGGGTCCCATGAGTTTTTGGCCCCGGGTTCGTCGGCCAGCTAGGAAAACCTACCAAACCCACACATTTCTGAAAACTAGACACCCGGGGGATTCCAGGGAGGTATGGCTTGCGTGGATCCCCCAACGTTTTCTTACCCAGAATCCCCAGAAACCTGAAATTTTGCTAAAAGAAATCACTTTTTTCACACATTTTTGTGTGGGAAAGTTGTGGCATCACCGGGCTGAAACAAATTTCCTACCACCCAGTGTTCCCCCAGGTCTCCCGATAAAAACGGTGCATCACTCGGGTAGGAGGCCCAAGTACCCGCGACAGGCAAGGGCCCAAAACGTATTGAGGCGACATCAAAATTGCCTATCAGAAGACGACCTGGTTTTGCAAGGGGGGTCCCATGACTTTTGGCCCGGTGCTCGGCGGCCACCTAGGGAAACCTACCAAACCCACACATTTCTGAAAAGTAGACACGCGGGGAATTCCAGGGAGGTATGGCTTGCGTGGATCCACCAACGTTTTCTTACCCAGAATGCCCCAGAAACCTGAAATTTTGCTGAAAAAGTCACTTTTTTCACACATTTTTGTGTAGGAAAGTTGTGGCATCACCAGGCTGACACAAATTTCCTACCACCCAGCGTTCCCCCAGGTCTCCCGATAAAAATGGGGCCTCACTCGGGTGGGAGGCCCAGAGTACGCGCGACAGGCAAGGGCCCAAAACGTATTGAGGCGACATCAAAAATGCCTATCACAAAGCGACCTGGTTTTGCAGGGGGTCCCATGACTTTTTGGCCCGGGGCTCGGCGGCCACCTAGGGAAACCTAGCAAACTCACACATTTCTGAAAAGTAGACACCCGGGGAATTCCAGGGAGGTATGGCTTGCGTGGATCCACCAACGTTTTCTTACCCAGAATCCCCTGCAAACCTGAAAGTTTGCTGAAAAAATCACTTTTTTCACACGTTTTTGTGTGGGAAAGTTGTGGCTTCACCGGGATGACACAAATTTCCTACCACCCAGCGTTCCCCCAGGTCTCCCGATAAAAATGGTGCCTCATTCGGGTGGGAGGCCCAAGTACCCGCAACAGGCATGGGCCCAAAACGTATTGAGGCAACATTGAAATTGCCTGTCACAAAATGTTTTGGGCCTTTGCCTGTGGCGGGTACTTGGGCCTCCCACCCGAGTGAGGCACCATTTTTATCGGGAGACCTGGGGGAACGTTGGGTGGTAGGAAATTTGTGTCATCCCGGTGATGCCACAACTTTCCCACACAAAAATGTGTGAAAAAGTGATTTTTTCAGCAAACTTTCAGGTTTGCAGAGGATTCTGGGTAAGAAAACGTTGGTGGATAAGCATAAGCCATACCTCCCTGGAATCCCCGGGTGTCTACTTTTCAGAAATATGTGGGTTTGCTAGGTTTCCCTAGGTGGCCGCCGAGCCCGGGCCAAATGGTCATGGGACCCCTTGCAAAACCAGGTCGTTCTGTGATAGGCATTTTTGATGTCGCCTCAATACGTTTTGGGCCCTTGCCTGTCGTGGGTACTTGGGCCTCCCACCCGAGTGAGGCACCATTTTATCGGGAGACCTGGGACAACGCTGGGTGGTAGGAAATTTGTGTCAGCCCGGTGATGCCACAACTTTCCCACACAATAATGTGTGAAAAAGTGATTTTTTTCAGCAAAATTTCAGGTTTCTGGGGGATTCTGGGTAAGAGAACATTGGGGGATCCACGCAAGCCATACCTCCCTGGAATCTCCCCATGTGTCTACTTTTCAGAAATGTGTGGGTTTGGTAGGTTTCCCTAGGTGCCGGCAGAGCTAGGGTTCAAAAACTACAGCTAGGCACTTTGCCAAAAAGGGTCATTTTTCACAGTGAAATTGGGGTGTGTCCACGTTGCGTTTTGCGTCGTTTCCTGTCGCGGGCACTAGGCCTACCCACACAAGTGAGGTGCCATTTTTCTCAGAAGACTTTGGGTAACGCGGGGTGGGTGGAATTTTGTGGATCCATGCAGATTCCAGAACTTTCCACCACAGAAAAGCGAGGAAAATGTGTTTTTTAAAAACTTTTTTAGGTTTGCAAGGGATTCTGGGTAACAGAACCTGGTGAGAGCCAGTCAAGTCACCCCATCCTGGATTCCCCTGGGTGTCTAGTTTTCAAAAATGTATAGGTTTGCTAGGTTTCCCTAGGTGCCGGCAGAGCTAGGGTTCAAAAACTACAGCTAAGCACTTTGCAAAAAAAGGGTCATTTTTCACTGTGAAAATGTGGTGTGTCCACGTTGTGTTTTGCGCTGTTTCCTGTCGCGGGCACTAGGCCTACCCACACAAGTGAGGTACCATTTTTCTCGGAAGACTTTGGGAAATGCGGGGTGGGTGGAATTTTGTGGATCCATGCAGATTCCAGAACTTTCCACCACAGAAAAGTGAGGAAAATGTGTTTTTTTGACAATTGTTTAGGTTTGCAAGGGATTCTGGGTAACAGAACCTGGTGAGAGCCAGTCAAGTCACCCCATCCTGGATTCCCTGGGTGTCTAGATTTCAAAAATGTATAGGTTTGCTAGGTTTCCCTAGGTGCCGGCAGAGCTAGGGTTCAAAAACTACAGCTAGGCACTTTGCAAAAAAGGGTCATTTTTCACTGTGAAAATGTGGTGTGTCCACGTTGCGTTTTGGGCCGTTTCCTGTTGCAGGCACTAGGCCTACCCACACAAGTGAGGTACCATTTTTATCGGGAGACTTAGGGTAACACAAAATTGTAGAGCAACTGTTATTATCTATTGACTTTTGATGCATTTCTGCCTTCCAAATGAAAGACAATGTGTAAAAAGAAGTCATTTTGAAAAATGTCCTATAATTCTCATGCTAGTATAGGTACTCCCAATTTCGGAAATGTGCAAATATCTACTATTTCTAAACTCTATATTTTGTTCCCATTTCAGAAATACATAGGTGTCTTTCATACCGATTTTTCCATGTATAAATTTTCCCAGAATAATTGCTATATACCCGGTACATAATAAAAAACCATTGCAAGATGCTGCTCAGTTATTGGCTCTGGGTTCGTCGGGTTCTTGGTGAACCTACAAGTCCTATATATCGCCACAACCAGAAAGGTCCAGCGGATGTAACGGTATATTGCTTTCAAATAGCTGTCATAATTAGAAGAAGTTACAGATGAAAACGTTGACACAAATGGCTGATTTTTTCAACAAATTTTCAATTTTTCCTATATTTAACTGTTTGTTTCTATAAAGAAAACTTGAAGGATCTACACAAATGACCCCTTGCTGAATTCAGAATTTTGTCTACTTTTCAGAAATGTATGGCTTTCCAGGATCCATTATTGCTTTCATACCCATTTCTACCATTAACTGGAAGGAGGTTGAAAGCACAAAAAATAGCAAAAATAGACTATGTCCCAGAAAAATGCCAAAACTGTGTAAAAAGTTTGGTTTTCTGACAAAAGTCTGCTTGTCCCTGAAAGCTGGGAAGATGGTGATTTCAGCACCACAATGCCTTTTGATGCCATTTGCAGGGAAAAAACCAGACGCTTTTCATCTGTAGCCCTTTTTCGCATTTTTCCCCAAAAACCAAAATTTAGCTGTATTTTGGCTAATTTCTGGGTCCCCTCCAGGGGAATCCACAAACCCTGGGTACCTTTGGAATCCCCATGATGTTGGAAAAAAAGGACGCAAATTTGGCGTGGATACGTTATGTGGTCAAAAAGTTACAGGGGCCTAAGCGCGAACTACCCCAAATAGCCAAAAAAAGGCTTAGCACAGGAGGGGAAAAGGCCTAGCAGCGAAGGGGTTAAACATTTTACAAACCTGTAACAAAGCCAATTTCATCCAGCTTGCATATTCTTATCAACCTGTCTTGAAAAGTACAACTGTACTTACCTGTACCAAGTCCTGCTTGGTTCTAAAAATAAAATACAACTAAAGGAATACTTTTTATACAAACAATTGGTCTGGGTTCAGTCTTTGAGTGTGTGACATCATTTCTTGCCTGAGTGTGTACAATATCTGCTTAACACTACCCTCTGATAAAGCCTTACTGCTCACCCACACTTCCAGAATTAGAGAGTAAGGTGATATCTACTTTTACCTCTGTAAGCCTCTGAGGATCACCTGGACTCAGTGCACACTATACCTTACTTTGGTATAGTATATACAGAGCCAGCTTCCAACAAAATGGCATTCTCCTGAACTTAAAAGTACCCATATGGGTAATCAAAGCGGTCAAATCCTGAGAGCTTCTACTCCAGCTTAATTTGATGATATGCTGAAGTGAGATCTAAAGCAGTGAAATACTGAGCTCCTGCTGGCGTTGTTCCAATTTCATCAATTTCGGTAATGCATATCTATCAACTATAATCTCAGGATTCAATTCTCTTAAATCAACCCACAAACGTATGTCCCCATTGGACTTCTTTGCCACAACTATTGGAGCTAACTACTCTGTTGTCTCGATCAGTTCAATTGCGCCAGTGTGACACAATCAATCGAGTTTCTTTCACACATCTTCTTGTAAGCTCAAAGATACGCCTCTCACTTTTTGCCAAGACAGGCACAGCTTTACCATGCACTTTTATTTTATGCTTTTATCTGATTAAACAGCCTAATTCTTTTCTGAAAATATTTTTAAACTCTTTTTTATCATAACACCTAGGTCCTCTACCTCATGTGCTTGAATTTTTGGACTAGCTTAGGGGTTTATTGCAACTCCTAACAATCTTTGCTGAGGCCATACAATAAAATTATCACCATGTACAAACATGTACACTTTCTCTATGATGTATTTGTGTTGTAATTCCACACACGCTTCAAAAAAATGTAACATTTAAATTGGTAACCCACCATATCCACCTGGCCTCTTTGCAATACTCTTAAGTTCTACTTCTTTTTGAAATATTATTTATATGTTTTATTTGAAATTGTAGTCAAATGATGGCCATATTCTCATTAATCTTCGCATCACAACAGGAATAACCCTTCTGTTCACAATCATCTTGCTATCCACTTCTTTCACATCTCACTTAAATTTTTCTTCTTCTGACTTCCACAACATATTTTTAAAATCATGTTTTTTTATCACACCCATACCATGTCAGTTGAATAGCAGGACATTCTTTTGCATTTACTTTGTGACCTCGGTTGCCACAGCAGAAACACTCACCTATGAAACTCTTCTGTTTGTGGTATGTGTAGCTGTAGATACACATCTTCTGCAAGCTCCTGCCATTTAGTGTTGAACTCGGACATGTACAACTTGTTTTTGTTCGAAGAAGTGTTTCCAATCACGAGTTGTAGAGACTCCTTCCTTAGTTGTAATGTGCATGGGAATCGATTCCATGGTTAGATTGTTTTCTTCCGCCGTTGGAGTTGGGCATGCTTTGCCGGGGCTCTGAGTCCACACCGCATGGTGATTTTCGTTGGGGCCTCTTGAGTTCTTCACTCCCTTTGTGATTTACTACTTTGGCTCTGCATCAATAGTGTTTCTGACTCTCGCATAGGACCTTGCCGCGTCGGACCACTTTCATCGAGTCTCACTCTTGAGAATGTTAAAAGCATTGTTATATTCCATATAGGTACCCTATATAGGCGCAGGTAACATTGCAACCTTTCACCTATATTCTTCCCTACATTACATACATAACGGTTCTTAGGGACTGACCTTTTACATAGATACGACACTGCATTCAGAACGCGGGTTTCCCCCTAGTTCGAATCTCATACATTATGCATGAGGCTTCTTGGAAGCACAGCAGGACGAACATCTCCTGTATAATATCTCTGTATTAAGTTCAGGCCTGATGTCATCCTTTAGGCCGACACAGTAACACAGCAAGGTAGGACCCCTGGGGAGACTTATGGGTATATATACATCACATCTTGCTTGGAAGGACAGAGGAGACCGAGACTTCCCGGCTGACACACTGACCAGAGACGCTGAGGTTCCTGCATGCAGATGCTCCAGCTCGCAGTGGTCTAGCATCCCTCGCGGGGTGTCCAACTCGAGACCAGGACGGGGTCCCATATTCTCTCATTTTCAGGTAATGGGGTTGACTAGATCCTAGAGGGATTCTTGGCATAACACCTACACAGATGCTAGGTACATTTAGGTACATCTAGTTAGGGAGGCATTGTAGGAGTATGCACATTTTATTATGTGTTTTATGTACTTGTATATATTCATGATTTCTGCAAGATGGTAGAACTATACCATCCCTTTACTTTCGTAATATTGCTAATCATATCTCTCTGCTACTGTCTAATGGTTGTTGCAGCTCATCTATTCTACACTAGAATAACAACTGTTCAATAAATACTTATTGAAAACGCCCAGCCTGTTTATTCTGTGTAACTCTCTGAGACAAACTAAGTAAGCACGAGTGACTGAGCGAAAGGTAGTATATTGTTTCCACGATTCTGAGGGATCAGGGTTGTCATGTTCTGAGGTTGCCAGAATCTATTCTCTCCTTGGTAAGAGGAGATTATAGTGGCACTGTGAGCTAGCTAATACAGATAGGCTAACGTATCCGGTGGGGGTGCACGGAATCAGTCTGCCACCAGTCCCACAGTTTAGGTTATCCAAATGCGCAGATCCTGTATAGGTCATATAGGAACTACACGACATGGCGCGGCCAACGTTGGTTGGGTACTTATTTAACAGTAGAATATGAGTACTTTAGTCATGCTATTCTCAGAGACCCCGACTCACAAAACACCAGAGACGTCTGGAGTGGATGGGCACAAACTCCGCCACAGCTGAGTAGGCTAAAAAATCCTATTTATTGGCTGTTGGTTAATCAAGCTTGAAGGACTCACTGTTCCTAAAATTGTGCAAAAATGCCTTATCTTAGTTTCCTTGAAATACTTCTTCCTCTAAAAAAGGACTGAAAGCATGGAAAACACAGAGGGAGTTGTGCATAGTTTGCACCTCTCAGACGATGAGGTTAATGCAGATGCAATTCCGATTGCAGAAAATCTTAGAAAATACAGTCATCCTGAAACTACTTGTGCATGGTGTAACAGCCAGGGGTGGCATAGTAGCTTTCGTGATTGAGGCACACAAAGCATATAGAACAGAGGTATTTTATTCGTGGGTTACATTCCCAGCAGCAAATGCAAGAACAAAAACATTTCACTCCTACACAGAAGGAGATGCACCAGTGGTATATTGTCCATTTGTGGACATTGAGGTTCCGCTCACATACCAGGAACACTTATACTGGTTTAAAGGCGCCCTACCCCATATAAGAAGAAGAGTGAGACTCGGCCCGCTCGGAAGAGAAGGGGCAACATGGCCAATATTAGCAGCCTACACACCACATCCCGACATTGAAACAATGCCACCAGGAGACTTACACACACAACACAAAGAATTAATAAAAATCTAGAGAAACTTGATGCAATTCGTCATGAGGACACTTACAGTCCAACCAGCAATAGTTGCAACAAATGGAACTCAAGCTCAGAGTACAGCAACTAAAATCACACCACAAACATTACACGCGGTGATGGGTAAAATGCCCACAAAACGTGAACAAATGCCATTCTGGGTATCTCAGAAAATAACACAGCTAGAGGCAGTATTCCTGAATACTACCCCGTATGAAAAACACAGAATGCTAACAATCTGCTTGCCCATGGGGATAACACCACAAATAGAGGATTGTACCACTTGGGGTACAGTCTTTGCTGCCATTTATACCAGAACTCATGGTATCCCGTCATTAGCAGTAGTACCAGATGTATTGAGACAAATATAAAATGAGTACGGAGCAGAGCCTGCTCTGAACTTAGGGATGAAGTTACTAGGTAACTATGCCCAGGTATCAGCCATAATATTAGCTAATATTAAAGGGGAAGCAGCTTCAGTGGCCATCCGCCAACGCCTAAGGGAGTTCAGTCCTTTAGAACAAGAACACGAACTACCAAAAATAATTGAAACTGCATATGCAGAATTAGCCAGAGACAGTTTGGGTGGGAAAGCTTTAAAACCACAACTGATGGGCAGTCCTGAAAAGGACACTTCTAAGCAGATACCTGCTTCAACAAAGAAGAAGTGGGACAATAAAAAACAACAAAACTTTAAAGGAAACAGATCTCAATCCAGAGGTAGATCTCCTCCACAGGAGCTCTCCGAAAAGTGGTATAACCTTCGGAATAGGGATAATATTAGGAAACCTGACAGGTATCGGGATATTGATACACGTTCCTCTCGTTCCTTTCAGGGTTCATCGAAAAACTCTGAGAGGGAAGGACGGTCAGACAGACAAGAAGAGCGTACAAAGTCCGGAGACAAGCAGCACGCTCAAGATTACACTTTTAAAAAAGAAGAGAAACCAAAGCAAAAGCCACAGTTCAAAAAGAAGAAGGTTGCAGGTCTAAAGATCAGACATGCCCAGACTTCTGAGGACTCGACTTCTGAACGGGGAATGGGCTCTGACAATGCTAGACAGTGCAGCAGAAGTAACAATAGCTCGCCACAACCTGATGGAACTTCTGGTGACAGCGGACTTGCATGATATCATGGTAGAGACACCCGATACTAGGGTAAGTGTCCCACATAAGTTATATGAAATAACACTCCAAATGGAGGGGGACAGTTAGAGGTCTCTTTTGGGAGAATCTGTCATTTGGCTATGACATTTTGTTAGCTGAACAATTGGCCGCCAGCATTCGTCATGGATTGCCCTAAAGGAGAAACTGTAATTTTACCGGCATTCTCAGACCATATTCCCGAGCACCTAAAACACATATATGCGCAGGAGTGGGCGGTAGCCCAAGCCCCTGCATTATACAAAAACCATGTTGTATGGGATGAGGATTCAACCCACCACATAATTCCTTTAAAAAATACTCCAACTGCACAGAGGCAGTATCGAATAAAGCAAGAAGCTAAAAAACAGGTCAGGGATATCTTAGATCAATTTGAATGCCAACGGGTGATCGAAAATTGCACCTCATTGATGAATAATCCTTTGTTTCCGGTCATGAAACCTGACAATTCATATCGTTTAGTTTTAGATTATAGATATTTTAAACACTTGCACTAAGACATTTGCAGTCCAAAATGCACACAGTGCCGCTTTAATGAATAACATTGTGCGGAAAAAATATAAAACGACACTTGATATCTCAAATGGATTTTTCTGCCAAAATATAGCGCCTGAAAGCAGGTATCTAACAGCGTGATCAGCACTAGGGTCCCAGCGTCAATTTTGTCGACTCCCCCAGGGGTATAAGACCAGCCCAGGGTTGTTTTCGGCCAGAGTAACTGAGTTACTTCAAAATTTGGATGAAGAGGCATTGTCCTATGTGGATGATATTTATCTAATGGACGATGACCTAGAGAAGCACTTGAACAGAGTGAATACCATAATTTTGGGATTTGCATCAGAGGGCTACAAATTCAACTTTCAAAAATCAAAAATTGTCCACCTCAGTGTCCTGTTTTTAGGATATGAGCTTTCAAGTGAAGGGAAAAGCTTGGCAGCCAATTTTTTAGAAAAGTGTGCGCTGCTCCAACCTCCAAAATCATTGAAAAATTTACAATCAAACCTGGGATTCCTGAACTTTGGCAGAACATACATTTTGGATTACGCAGAAAGAGTAAAACCTTTCTATCATTTAATAAAACCTGACTTTTCAGTAAAACAATGGACACAGGAACACACAGATACACTTCGTTCCATACAAGCTGACATGATAGCTTCCAAACACTTACAGACACACGTAAACGTACGCAACCTGGCGATCCGTATAGTTGCGGGTCAATCTGGGTACACCTATCTAACATATAATGAAGGTGAAACGGTACCAATTGCATATAAATCGCATTTGTACACAAATGCTGAGATGCACTTCGCATCTACAGAAAAGATTCTGACAGCAGTACAAACTGCTGTAGTGAGAGAAAGAGCACTGGCTCAGGGGAAACGAATAATAGTAGTGACTCCGGTTCCAGCCTTGGAGGCTGCGACAAAGGCAAGCGTCCTAACGCTAAAGCCTTACATCCGAGATGGATACAATGGGCGAATTCTCTCACTGCAACAGATGTGGAATACAGGTACGACCCAAATTTAAAGACACAAGCATTTCTGCAATACGAACAAGAATATCCTCTACCAAACGAAATAATGCCTCTAGATCAGTATGAATATATAATTTACACAGATGGATCAGCTCAACCGGCCATAGGAAGTAAGCAACAATATAGCGCGGCATGCGCAATCGTTAAAGGTCGCATGCGGGATGGAAGGTTCCACCCAAGTTGCACAAAAATGCAATCTCTAGGAGACTGCACGGCACAGCTGGCAGAGTTGAAAGCCTTGATACTGGCACTGGTAAATACGGATCGAGAATTACCCACACTAATTGTGTGCGATTCCTTTTACTGTGTGCAGTCATATAATGAATATTTGCAGCACTGGGTTCAAAATGGGTTCAAAGATGCAAAAGGTGGCACAATTAAGCATAAAATGCTATGAGAACAGGTAGTGGAGTTGAAAACCGAACTACTGAGAGCTCACGTAATACATACACTGAGTCATCAGGCGTGATGGCGTTCACGTTGAAGGGAATTCATTGGCTGATGAAGCCGCAAAGGGGGCTGTACGCACAGCTTCTGTAGCTGCAATCACTCGTTCTAAAACGAGAATAGATGGTGAGATTATGGTAGCTATCAATGCTTGTCGCAAAAACAGCGGAGCAGTACCAAAAAGGTTTCCACTCAAGTACTCCTACAAGTTAGATGCCAATAACATTCCATTTGCTCAGATTCCTGGAGTGGGGGATAGAGTAATTCCAAACATGGATCGTAGGTTAGGTTTAATTCTAGCAGCACTCGAAGGGATAGGTTCTACACATGCAGGAGTTACGGCGACTGTTTCTTTATTGAAACAATGCTATTGGTGGCCTGAGTTAACGAAGCAGACTAAAGACTATGGGGCATATTAGCAAGACCGGCGATAAAATTATCGCCGTTTTAGCGGCAGGAAACTGCCGCTAAAACGGCGATAATGGGCTTACTAATATGCGTTATAAAATTCCAATAGAAGCCCAGGTTAGATGTGCAGGACATCTAACCTGGGCTTCTATTGAATTCCATAACGCATATTAGCAAGCCCATTATCGCCGTTTTAGCGGCAGGAAACTGCCGCTAAAACGGCGATAATTTTATCGCCGGTCTTGCTAATATGCCCCCCAGTCTTGAAATGCGACATCTGCCAGCAGATGAAAGGTTCCACCATAACACGTCCAGCACAGACACCATTATTAATATCTGACAAAACACTAGCGTGTGTTTACTTGGACCACTGCGGCCCCTTACTAAGAGATGGGGCTTACAGGTATATCATGGTTGCAGTGGATTCCTGCTCAAGATTCCTATGTGTGTGGCCCCAACGCTCAGCTGACGCTCGAACTGTTATAAAAGATTTGCGAGTCTTTATAGGGACATACGCAATTGGCACATTACATTCTGGCAAGGGCCCTGCGTTCAGCTCTCGGGCTTACAAGGAGGTCATGCGAGGATTGGGTGTAGCATTGCGGTACTCCTCTCCGTACCATCCCAAGGGAAATTCGGTCGTGGAGAGGTAAAACCGAGACTTTAAGCAGTCTTTAACAGCTAGAGTATTAGGCACGGGTGAAAGCTGGGTAAAACATCTGTATGGAGTGCAGCGAGCATTGAACAATATGCCAAGAAGTTCTCTAGGGGGGGGGGTCACGCCATATGAGGTCCTATTTGGGGCAAGAGTGTGGGTACCTGATCTTGATTGTGAAGGAGCAGTGGCGGATGAAAAGCCTTTTGACATCCATGATCGTTTGGCTGTTTTACAGGATCTAAATGAGTCCAGGACACAACAAAGTAATGTCCATATGAAGCAGACCGCCACTGGGGAAGTCAAATCAGTCACGGCAAGACCTGTCTGGATCCCAAAAGTCAGGGATCTGGTCAGAGAGAAAATAGCAGACAAGAAAGAATTTGGGCCATCATACAGTAAACCTGTACAGGTTCTAGCAGTTGAAGGAACAAGAACTGTACTTCTACCGCCTCTTGCCGGAAAAAAGGAGAAAAGATTTGTCTCAATCGACCTAATCAAACCACACTATGTGGCCGATACTGAGTAGTAGACTACGTGGACTCCAAAGTAGCAGACGCCCTCCTCTCGCTACAATTCAAGAAGTTTAAATGGAAAGACTCATCACGTTCGAAGAGTCTCCTGCACAGAATGATGGACTATGCAATAATGCTATGGAACTCGTTCCCCTTGAACCTGAAGTTCAAATTCAGAACCAAAATGAAAGACAAATTTCAATTCGACCAAATACAGATGTTTACATCAACATGCCTCAACAAGAGCAAACTACGATTTCTACAAATCCTGATGCAATACCAACAATTGATCGAACTGCTTCTGGCTACTTCATAAACTTTGATAAGTTTTCTTTGGATCTAAGTGAACCGGAAACAATGCCAGCCCAAAAATCGCGCAAGCAGCAAGTTAAAGACTTTTTGAACTTTCTTAAAAAGACTTACCTGGTGTCACCTTGGGTAGAACTATGGGTAATCACCGGGATACTTTTCTTTCTTTTCTGGTTAGACTTAGTAATAGTTTTTAGCATGCTTGTTAATGGAAAATACATTCGACAAAGCTCTGCAGCCCAAAAGGTGAATTTAATTTTAAAACCACAGCAATCATCTCATCGAGAACAAAGAGACTTGTCATCAGTGAACATTACAGCAGTTCCTATACCTGATGGTATAGTTTGAGACAAGGTTGATTTCGATATATTTGGCCCGACCAGAACTTTTAAGAATTCCTCTTTTATTTAAAATATCGTTGAGTGATATCATTACCTCAAGTACATTTTCCGATGATTGGGATTTTTGAAACTGTAAATAACATGTTTTCTGATTTGGAAAAATCTGCTGCATTTTCTAATAGTGAAACATTGGAAAGCACATCAGATTTCGAAACAATGTATTGTTATCAACACTATGGTCATCACTTTTTACATAAATCTGCTAATCCTAGAAATGTGTTCACATTACCACCAGTGGGAACATTGTCCAACACCGCCGAAAGGCAGTTCAAAAACATTTACACAAAAGTTTCCACATTTTTCAGGGTTTAATATGTCTGACCCAGCATCATATTATTATAAGGTTGCACCAACATCAGCACAGAAAACTATGTTAACAAACACCAAACAGATTTACTCTGCTTCTTTTATTGCCCAGGTGCCTAAACAAGGTTTCGACTTATGGAAAGACACCATAGACTTAAAATCAGTCTGGTGTACTAGAGAATGGCAAGTTCAGGGAACAGAAGCTTTGTTTAGAGCATGTCTTATCCCTCAACAAATCATGTTTTTGACCGAGACAGTGCAACAGACGTCTTGCCTTGGACTTGCCAAGAACAAAGACTTGAACACACCTCGGCTGCCAACTCCATCACACACCGAGGGTAACATAACATCACAGAAAGAGAGTACGTTGAATGACATTATACAATACAACAGATCATACCCCGATTGGAAGAAATGGTTGATTTGGCCCACAGACACGAATAGTTGTCAGGCGAGGTTCATGGGTAAAACCGAAGGTTTTGCTATCCATAGGCCGGATCCACGTTATGTACAGAGAGAACATCCAGGGGTAGTGACATCCTACAGTGTTGGGAAGTTGTGCCTGGATTGGCTAAAAACCTCAACACTCACAAAGGTGAAACAACACTTATCCTTACTGTCACAGGATGTGGAGCTCAGGGATTTTTGATTAGGTCCCTGGAAGCTACGTCAGAAACGTTTCTATTATGCTGTTTATAATGAAATTTGGATAATATCCCAACAAGAGGCCGCAGAGAGGTTACGTGAAATAGACCGTACAAATCTAGAAAAATATCTAGCAGTAGTAGACAATGGGTTAACTACATTGACCTCCAGAATACATTCCTTAGGCAACATTGTATCTTCTGCGATAGACATACTAGAACAAGATTTGGCCATATTACAACACGGGCAATCTCAATTACCTTCTATTATGTTATTAAGCTGGACGCTGCAATCTTTGCGTACAGGCTATGTGCCTTGGCGTTATATCAACAGTACGTCTCTGTTTTCTGAATACAATCTAACAGATAAACAGATAGAAATGGCACAAAGGGGAGCAAAATATACAATGCTGCGTATCGAAAAACTGGATAGATTAGCATTTACAGTGGCAGAATTACCGTCCACAGAATGGCTAATCCATGGCCACATAACTCTACTGGTCACTACTTTTCAGTTTCAATATTGCCTTGAACAAAAGCAGGCTGGCAGATATGAAGAGATGGGTAAGGAATACATTAAGGAATCATGGGTATTACCATACAGATTTTGATGCCGGAGTGGGGATCGAGAAGTGTTTCTAAGCGGTACAAACTGTGAGAACGCTTTAAGTGGATCACTCATATGCCAGGATATAATGCTGCTCTGGGCTTGTAATGGTTCTGTAGCAAACCTGTCCTGCCATTTGAGGGGTGCCCCAGGTGCAGTGATTACTCCAGCATTCAGGCTACTTTCAAATGGGAGTTACTTGATGCTGAACAGTCAAGGCTGCTGCGGAATGCTCCCGGGCATCGCATATCTGGTAACCGTGAGCTCCAGGGTTACTTGTTGTATGCAAGTATTGTTTCCACCACCAGATACAGTCAGGGAGACGCCGTTATGGCCTTCACAGAATGTTTCTTTAAAACGGTTTGATACTCTAAGCAGAATGAAAGCCATGCTTTTACAAAAGTCTGTGCCCTTAACCTCCGCTCGAGAGACTTTTGATCTCCAGATCACAAGGTCTTCGGCAGAGATACAGGCGCTTATTTATACAAACTGCCCTTTCCATTTCGCAGAAATGGTAAATCGTATCTTTAACATGTCTGATACGACAGGCATTGTCCACCTATTTAAGACCATAGGTTCTGGACTTCTGAGCACCTTTCAGACGGTACTTGGAGTTATACCAAACTTCATACACTCCGTATTCGGAAGCGTCTTTGGAGGACTTCCGCTCATCCGGTTTCTAGTAGCAGGTATCCTGATTGTTTTATATTTTCTACGCAATGGACGTCCCTGTCACCAAGGAGATGGAAAGAGCACTGCTGGAGCGTAAATACCGTGTCCGCATGGTACAACATCTAGGCACGCCTCGCCTAAGAGAACTAAGTGCATCTTGGTTCTTGTCATTTCGACCAGTCTGGATGGACTGCATCTTACCTGTCCTCCGATGCCTGTTTTGCGAAGAAGAATGCGTGTTAGACCTTTGTTTGACACTCCCATCATGTGCGCAACCGGACGTGAATGCTTTACTGGACCCGATAACGGCCCATGTTCTGCAGTGTCCTCAGCGTATTCCGATGTTGATGGTGGCATTCCATGAGCCCCCACAGGTAGTAACAGCACCTGTTGGTATGGACACCGGCTCCTCCTCTGACACCCAGGCTTTGGATGACGCACAGTCTGCCCCAGCACCGGCTGCGGACAGTGTGGAACAGTTTCTGTGCTCGATTGACGTACTCTTCGAGGTGCTACAGGGGCCGTCTACTGCGGAAGCAAGCAACGAAAATGTTGCGTCTACCATCCAGGACACATAAACAGTTGACTCATTTGGCTCGTCGTGTGCTGGAAGAAATTCGCCCTTTGTAAAAACAAGCTCAAATTTGGAACTCAAACCAAAGATTGACATTCCTTTCAATTATTGGGCATACATGGCTTTCTAATGCTTATAGTGCTTCGGACTATAACTAAGGACACTTTAGAGCTATGCCTTGCAAAAAAACTTTTAGACAGTTTTAAATTTTTTAGAAGTTTTTAGAAATGTTATACTTTTAGCTAAACAGATGTTTTTAAACTTTGTGCGTACCAATATCTAGTTAGGCTAGTAGTACGGTAATAAGTTACATAATGTCATCCAGTCGGAAGAGGAGTGGGTGTTATATTCCATATAGGTACCCTATATAGGCACAGGTAACATTGCAACCATTCACCTATATTCTTCCCTACATTACATATATAACGGTTCTTAGGGACTGACCTTTTACCTAGATACGACACTGCATTCAGAATGCGGGTTTCCCCCTAGTTCGAATCTCATACATTATGCATGAGGCTTCTTGGAAGCATAGCAGGACGAACATCTCCTGTATAATATCTCTGTATAAAGTTCAGGCCCGACGTCATCCTTTAGGCTCACACAGTAACACAGCAAGGTAGGACCCCTGGGGAGACCTATGGGTATATGTACATCACATCTTGCTTGGAAGGACAGAGGAGACCGAGACTTCCCGGCTGACACACTGACCAGAGACGCTGAGGTTCCTGCATGCAGATGCTCCAGCTCGCAGTGGTCTAACATCCCTCGCGGGGTGTCCAACTCGAGACCAGGACGGGGTCCCATATTCTCTCATTCTCTGGTAATGGGGTTGACTAGATCCTAGAGGGATTCTTGGCATAACACCTACACAGATGCTAGGTACATTTAGGTACATCTAGTTAGGGAGGCATTGTAGGAGTACGCACTTTTAATCATGTGTTTTATGTACTTGTATATATTCATGATTTCTGCAAGATGGTAGAACTATACCATCTCTTTACTTTCGTAATATTGCTAATCAATATATCTCTGCTAATGTCTAATGGTTGTTGCAGCTCATCTATTCTACACTAGAATAACAACTGTTCAATAAATACTTATTGAAAACGCCCAGCCTGTTTATTCTGTGTAACTCTCTGAGACAAACTAAGTAAGCATGAGTGACTGAGCGAAAGGTAGTATATTGTTTCCACGATTCCGAGGGATCAGGGTTGTCATGTTCTGAGGTTGCCAGAATCTATTCTCTCCTTGGTAAGAGGAGATTTTAGTGGCACTATGAGCTAGCTAATACAGATAGGCTAACGTATCCGGTGGGGGTGCACGGAATCAGTCTGCCACCAGTCCCACAGTTTAGGTTATCCAAATGCGCAGATCCTGTATAGGTAATATAGGAACTACACGACAGCATAATGAAAAAGACATCTTTCCGATACTGTTCATAGTGCTATTTGAAGAACTCTTAGACAGACCAGCATGCCGCCTGCCACCTTTGTCTGTCTCTAGACCACAATGAGGCCTACTTCTCCTCTTGTCTTGCGTTCAGGTCAAAAAAGAGTATTTGAAATTGTCGAGACCGTCACCTTTCACAGCCTGCCATGGAACAGCAACGTGGCAATGATACCCCAGACACCTTCGGGGAAGAAGTCCAAGGGGAGGAAGCGGAGTAAGGCTTCAACATTGGACAGGCAGCGGCCTTCAGCCTGGAACCTGATTCCCCATCTTACTCCGAGAACCCAGATCCACAGCGAATGTGGTACAACATCAGAAGACAACAACAGTGAGTACCACACTACACCAAAGCACTCACCGCCCCTCTGTGGGCCAGGTTTCCAGCCTACATTTGGGGATGCAGCCTACCAGGCCACCACTGCCTCCCAGCCATGGCTGGCATCGACCTAAGGCTTCGGAGCCGACTCCGACTCCAGCACCTAGCCAGCCTCAGACTAAGGAAGCAGCTCCTTCCAAGCAGTGACTCCATCTCCCTTCCCCCCAATCACACAACACATGTTGTGGGATGTTTGCCGGGGTTCCTTTCACCATGTCAAAACATCACCTCAGACCAGTGAGTCTTGTCCATCGTAGAGCACCGTCACTGTCTGGATCTCACTGCCACTTCACCAAACATCCCACCACACAAATACTCCCTTTTCCCTCAACACCAACAGCTTCTCAAAGAGGAGATGGCTGACCTTTTACTCTCAGCAGGCATACAGCCAGTGCCGCCTCATCAACACGGCAAAGTGATGTACTCCCTGTACTGTCTAATTCCCAAAAAAGACGGTTATCTCAGGTCCATTCTAGACCTTCCACCCCTCAGCAAGTACATCCTTTCGTAGCATTTCTAATTGGTCATGCTCCAGATGTCTTACCACCTCTGGAGCAAGACTACTTCATGACCACCCTCGACTTGAATGATGCCTATTTCCATATCCCAGTCCACCCTGCACATCACTGCTACCTCAGATTCATGGTAAGTGAACAGCACTTTCAATTCAAGGTTCTGCCCTTTGGTGTTACTACCGCACCCAGAGTTTTCACCAAATGTCTGGCAGTGGTCACTGCTCATCTCCGAAGGAGCAACGTCCAACACTTCCCGTACCTCGACGACTGGCTGATAAAAGAGTGTAAGCAAGCAGCAGTATCTAGCTCACACACAGATCGATTTAGATCTCCTTTGTAATGTTGGTTTCCCCATCAATGTCAGAAAATCCTACCTTCAACCGCTTCAGATACAACCCTTTATGGGGGCAATATTGAATTCAATCACGGGAAAGGATTACTCCAGTCCTGCTTAAGTACAAGTCTTTTAGTACCTGCTGCCTCTTTTTCAGGCGCATCGTCAGCTAACTGTACGCACAGTGATGCGCCTTTTTAGCATGATGGCTTCTTGCATCGCCATCATGCCCCATGCCCGGATACACATGCGTCTGCTCCAAGAGTGCCTCGCAGCCCAGTGGTCACAAGCGAGGGTCTTTGGGAAGATCTAGTGTTGATAAAAGCCAGCACCCTTCACTCTCTGCAGTGGTGGAACAGCAGCAATTTAATGAGGGGCATGCCTTTCCGAGACCCCCTTCCCCCAAGAGACCATCACCACAGACGCCTCTCTCACATGCTGGGGGGCACATCTACAGCACATCACTGTTCTGGGTTTGTGGGCTCCTCTCCAACAAACCTTTCACATAAACTATCTGGGGTTATTGGTAATACAGTTGGCTCTCAAATCCTTCTGCTTCCATGTTCACAACAAAATAGTCCTAATCAAGACAGACAACATGACTGCCATGTACTACCTACAGAAACAGGGTGGCACACACTTCTCCCAGCTGTCTTGGTTGTCGCAGGACATTTGACAATGGGCAATCCACCACAAGGTTCATCTCCTAGCGGAGTACCTTCCGGAAGCAGGCAACAACTTTGCATACATGCTCAGAAGGATGCTACAACAAGTCTACGATGGGTAATCCTCCCAAAAGTCATGCTCCCCTATTTTCAGTGTTGGGGATTTCCTGACACAGATCTGCCACCACGGGAAAACGCCAAATGCCCAAGCTTCGCCTCCAGGTTTCCACACCCACAGTCCTTGTGTAATACACTTTGGATGAATTGGTCAGGGATATTTACCTACAGGTCCCCCTTCCAAGCATTACGAACCCCCCCCCTTCCAAGCATTACTCAGAGGCTGGGATCAAAGTATCATCAGCCACATCCCTCTTTCCTCCCTAATCTCTCCCCCAACCCTGAGGCCCCTCACTCAGCATCTGTGATCCCTGACCTTGCCTGATGATCAGAGAACATCCTTGTGCTCTACCTACCTGCACCCCAACATTTGGTCATGGAACAGCTGTCTCAACAAGGATTCTGCTTGATGGTTTAGAAGCTTCATATACATTCATCACTAATTGACCCTGCCTGTATCGTGACACCCATCTCACCGGGACAAGAACAGTTGCTGTGCAAGGGGGGCAGATGTCTCAATTTAATGGCGTATCTTATTGCTTGGGATTCTAAGGAGAGGGTGCTTGTGTGTTTCTTTGTGTGTATTTTTCTTAGAGTGTACGGATGTGTCTGGTATGATAGTGGTTCTCCGAGGCATATTGGGCCTCCCCTTGCCGTACTTCCATTGTCATGTTATACTATGTTAAGAGCATTCCTATAGCCTGTTTCTGCTGGTTGTATGGCCTCATTGTATTGGAGTGACTTTCCACAAGTTTCTGGTCTTCCTCGCTGACTGCAGTCACAATAGTCGGGGATCTGTACAATAAGAGGTCTTTGTTGTATAGTGTTAGCAATGACTAATTTGTACTAATGGAGGATCCATGTGCTGCCCAAAAGTGCCTACATTGGCACAGAATAGTTACTGTCTTTCTTTTGCTTCTGAAAGAGGGAGTAATGGGAGTGTTATTTATTTCATTTCACAAGGGTGAGCGGTTTATCTTTGCTCATTGGGTTGTGCTGGGTTGTCTTGTCAAGGGGCATCCTGCTTCCAGATATATGATTCTGCTCCTGGTTTGTGTGCCTGGGAGTGTAAGTGGACTGCATTATGT
The DNA here is from genome assembly GCA_963921515.1 of Calotriton arnoldi. Classification (NCBI taxonomy): domain Eukaryota; kingdom Metazoa; phylum Chordata; class Amphibia; order Caudata; family Salamandridae; genus Calotriton; species Calotriton arnoldi. Next base: position 2,718,225 of record CAWUFW010001384.1, read on the forward strand.
TACTTGTTCTATCATAATGAGGGTATGTATCGGTAGTGGTTGGTCCTGTGAATTGGTATTTGCTTTGCCAACTATATGACCTTTGTGTATGTGTACAAATCGCAGATCATCATTTCTAACTCATGTTTAACAAAGGCCTGCACCTCTCAGACATGCTTGGCAGTCACAGAACAACATTTCACAAAGGTAGTAAACAATCACAGACTTGCTTTTCTCAGTCGTGTTTAACAATCAGATAATAGACGTCTATAACTATCACAAAATGAAAGGAAGCCTCGTGCTGGATGGGTGCTCTGTCTGGGGCAGCGGACTGGCTGGATGGGAGTGAGCAGGAGAGAAGAGGAAGAAGATAGGTGATGGTTAAAGTGACTGTGCCCTGACAGAGATAATATGGTACCCCTTTCCAGTGATACCAGGGCAGGCATGATGGAGCCCCCTGGAGGCAAGAGACTGCCCCTCCTATCTTAGCACGTTACAGGTAGGAGAATACATCCTCATTCCCTTAACACAGAGTCACAGTCGTTACTGTCATGCATCACATATGCCCACACCAGCCTTTATAACTAAAGCCGCCAGTCCTTCCGTGCCTCTTTGAGAAATACTTGCCGAGGTGCAAGTGCATTTCCTCACATCTTTTTGTATGTATTTTTTCAAAGCAGTATCCTGGAACTGCCTTCCGTGGCACATGTAGGAGCCATAGCTGGCATGATGATGGGCTTCCATTGCATGAGGGTGGCAGTGCCCAGATTCGTGGCGGCAGCCGAGGCCTTATGGTGACCTGACCCATTAAGCGTTCTGTGTCTGATAGTGGATATCTCACCAATCTCTGGGCTATCCTATCCCTGGAGTATTGTAGCTTTAGGATTGCCCTCCCTCGCATGCTGTGCTCATCCCAGGTGGTATTCAAACAGAATATCGAGTTGGAAATGTTGACTTACACAAATATCGACTTGGAAATAACGTGACACAGAAATATCGACAGCAAGAATATCGTGGTCAAGAATATCAAATTTAAGGTAAGACATATCGTTTTTAAAAATATAGAAGTGATTAATATCGTTTGCAAAAATATAGTTGTTTAAAATAATGATTTTTAAATTAGTTATGTATTTTAGTTTATATTTTAAATGTATGTGATGTATGTTTTTTTGTATAAGTATTGTTTATGTTTTTTAATATATGTTTTTTAGTAGTTATCAATTTTATTTTAAGTAAAATTTACGTTTCTTAGTTCCGTAGCGGGTTGTGGGTTTATAGGGGAATAGGGTGGGAAGTAATTTAATTATAATAAATTAATGATTATTTTTTATTTATTAATATGTATTTAATTGAGATATTATAGTGTTAATTGTGGGAAGTAATTTATTAGTAATTTATTAATTGGTTGTTAATTAATGTTAATTAATAAATTGGTAATTAATTATGGTAATTGTATAAAAAAATAGGGGCGGGTTTTGGGGTTTACAGGGGTAAAGGGTGGAAATAATTTATTTTTGATTAATTAATAATTAGTTAATTTATATTAATTAACTAATGAAAATTAAATATGGAAATTGTTAATTAATTTTAGGTATGGGTTGTGGAGTTTATAGGGGTAAAAGGTGTGAAGTAAGTTATGTTTAATTAATAATTAGTTGATCATTGATATTAATTATTGATATTTAATTAGGGTAATTGTTTATATTTTATATGTGTGGGATTTACTTTTATAGGGGTAAAGGGGGGAGTAAATTATTTTTACTTACTTTATAATTAGCTGTTAAATACTATTACTTTTTTAATTGAAAATAAGTTTTAATTGTGTAATTAATTTTTTTACAGTTTAATTTTAGCTGTGGGTTGTGGGGATTATAGCAGTAAAGTGTGGGAAGTTAATTAATTTTTATGAGTTTTAATTGGTTTTTTAATTAATAAAATTTATTTAATTGGTCATTAATTATGTTAATTATGGAAGTAAATTTTTTTTAATTTAGATGTGGGTTGTGAATTGTGTGGTTTTATAGGGTAGGAAATAAAAAGTACATTCATGTAATAATTAATGTTTTTGTTTCTAAATAATTTCTAATTAGAAATATTTATTTGTTTGAAAATTATTTTTATTTAATATATTTTAGGTGTTTGCCATATGTATATAACATAATGTTTTATAACATTGTAATATTAAATATATTTGTATTTTAATGTTTAACATATTTATATATATTTGTATTTATTTTGTTTTTTAAATATTTTTGTTTTTAATTTTGAAATGACTGGAGTGAGAATATTAATTTTTTCCCCTCCGCTAGCCAACACTTTCCCTACTGTGGCACTCACTGGAATGGGAATAGTAATTTTTACCCCTCCCCTATCCAACACTTTCCCTACTGTTGCACTCACTGGAGTGGGAATAGTCATTTTTAACCCTGCGCTATCCAACACTTTCTCTACTGTTGCACTCACTGGAGTGAGAATAGTAGTTTTCACCCCTCCACTATCCAACACTTTCCCTACTGTTGCACTCATTGGAGTGGGAATAGTAATTTTTACCCCTCCGCTATACAACACTTTCCCTAATGTTACACTCACTGGAGTGGGAATAGTAATTTTTACCCCTCTGCTATCCAAAACTTTCCCTATTGTTGCACTCACTAGAGTGGGAATAGTAAATTTTATCCCTCTGCTCTCCAACACTTTCCCTACTGTTGCACTCACTGGAGTGGGAATAGTAATTTTTACCCCTTTGCTATCCAACACTTTCCCTACTGCTGCACTCATTGGAGTGGGAATAGTAATTTTTACCCCTCCGCTATCCAACACTTTCCCTACTGTTACACTCGCTGGAGTGGGAATAGTAATTTTTACCCCTCCGCTATCCAACACTTTCCCTACTGTTGCACTCATATGAGTGGGAATAGTAATTTTTACCCCTTAGCTATCCAACACTTTCCCTACTGTTACACTCACTGGAGTGGGAATAGTAATTTTTACCCCTCCGCTATCCAACACTTTCCCTACTGTTGCACTGACTGGAGTGGGAATAGTAATTTTACCCCTCCACTATCCAACACTTTCCCTACTGTTGCACTGACTGGAGTGGGAAATTTAAGTTTAAAGATTTTGAAAAAGTTTAATGTTTTAATTTATAATAGAATGTTTTTTTAAATTAGATTTTATGTTATTGATATATATATATATATATATATATGTAAATTTTTATATAATTTTAAAATGATAAAATAAATTAAAATGATTGGTTTTTAAATTTTTGCAAGGAAATATATATATATTAATTATTATGTATGTGTTTAACTTTTTTAATTAAGTTTATTTGTTATATTTGTTAAAATGTATATTAAATCTACTTAATTTTTTAAAATTAATTTAATTATTTAATATATTTAATATTTATTATTTTATTTTATATATACATAACAATCGATATTTTGTAGAACTATATTTTTGGCATCGATTTTTTTTCCCCCGATATTTTTGTACTTACATGTTTAAGTATGAGGAGTCGATATTTTTGCATTCTATATTTTTTCATCGATATTTTTTACATCGATATTCTGTCAGTGAACCATCCCCGGTCTTATATTGACCATTCACGGCATGAAACTCAATATTTCTGGAATGATGATATATATCCATGGCAAGATAGTCTATCCCAGACATTAACGGGCAATGCAGAGTCATGTGTTGAGCATCCCAGGCATCATTGTGACAATCATTGCAACATCTTGGTCATCTTTGGCATGATGTTGGTCATCCTTAGCTTATGGTATTCATCAGTGGGCCTGCTTGGCATATGAAGCTGAAACTGGGATCATGAAACAAGCTAAAAATGCTTTGTTAAATTAATGGGAGGTTGGATCTGTCCATCAGAAACAGAAGAAAATAGGAGTATCTGTTAAAATGCTCAATAGATATGTTATGTCTCAGTTAAGAGGTCTACAAAACACAAGCTGGTGTGTGAGGGCCAAAAAATGGTTTTCATGAAGATTGCAAGCTGATTTTGGGACAAATTTTGATGTTTTGTCAGGAAACTCAAACACTATTATTTAAAGGCACAGTTTGTGGTCATTTATCAGAAAATGAAGAACTAATATTAGGGGTGTATGAGTTTGATTACAAAAATCGAAATGTTTTAATTAGCAACAAAGTAGTGTGTTTTAAAAAAATGGCTAAGATTTTGTTTACTACTACTGACAAGATGTTTAAAGATGAATTAAGTCTGCCTTAAAGCGTGCAGGCTGAGGAAGAAGGGACTACTAACTAAAATAGGCAATATGGTATTTGAGGGCAACAATAGTGTATTTCCATAAAATATCAAGTTAGTAATTGGTGAGAATTAGTTTATTACAAAAAATGACAAACCGGTATTTAGAAGCAAAATTATGGCATCTTAAAAAGTAACAGGTTGATTTTTCGGGACAAAATCTGTGCATTTCTAAAATAGTTTTAAAGCTGTGTTTGGGACACTGATTGCTAATGTTGTGCCATACATCTACTATATGTTTCTGTGAAGGCTATTCATAACTCTCATGGACATTTTGTTGCACTGACTTCATCCATTTCATCCAACCAAGCCAAATAGTCTGCCCACATCATGCACGGTCTTGGACCTCCAATAGGGTAGTCTGTGGCGTTTGAGCAGAGTGTCAGTATGGCGGGACCTGCCTTGCTGTGTCCCGCACCCTCCTTCTTGCTACGGCGGATATTAGAGTCTACGTTATCGCCCGAGTGAGTTTTCCACTGTGCATACTTAGGAGGTATTGGTGTCGCTGCGTGGTCGAGGTTCCGGTACATTGAGCTCACTCTTTTTACGCTACTCTTCCCGTGTGTTCGTTGCACCAATTGGTTGCCGGCGATATCGGGGGTGCCAGTGGCACGTTGGAGTACACCACCCTCGATCATATGGCCGAGGGGATTAGCTGGAACCCGCGGTATGAGACACCCCTGTTGGACCGCTCGACTACCAATGGGCAGTTGATACCGTGTTTTCATAGCATAGGCCATCGGAATCTTAATGGGCTAGTCCGCACTTTGGCCCGGTTTTGGTAACATCCAGCTTGGGTGTGGGTCTTGTGTGTTCACATGTATGTTGGGGTCAACATTATGTGAGCGTCCACTCTTTTCCGATGCCTTAACTTGATGCCTCTCCCACCCATATTATTTGTTAATATCCATAGGACACTGAATCTTGCAGTGTTTTCTACCTGCCGTGACATCTTGGTGGTTTGAGCTGACCCAAGTTTGGGTGAGTGTTCTAGTATACTGTATATATCTACATCTTGCTGGCTACTTCTGTTTTTATCAAATTCACAATGTGCACTAGCACATACATTTTGAGATGAAGCATGCTCACATCTCACGTGTGGTTTGCAATGTCACGATAGCATGGTCAATAATTGTACTTTCGCAATAAGGTTGAATTGCAGACTACAGTAGAACTTTGTATTAATCACTTTGATTCTCTTTTCCTACAGGCAGTGTTATTGATCGACAGGTACCACTTTGTAGGGTGCTGTATGAGTGGTCACTGAACTGCATTTATAGACCACCAACCATAAAGTGTAGAATGTCGATAGTAGGTCCTGAAGAATTGCCGTTAAATTAACATTAGGCATGAAACATGTTGGCCTGAGCTTTAGCACACAATCCTGCAATCCTTGGGCAGGCGTGTGCGCCTTTTCTATTTTTAATCAGGTTAGTGACCACAGTCATTAAAATAGTTTTGGGTGGTTCACTATTCCTGTTTTAGATTTCACACAATTCACATCTACACTCCACTAGGGCCCTTACACGCACTACACCCTACGGCTAAGAAAAAGATCTCCGCCAAGAAGGCCCCACCACGGGTGCCGATCGGGTATTGCAGCGCCGACCCGATAAGGAGCAGACCCAGTGATGAAGCAAGACACCTAGCTGGCTGGGTGTGTGAGGGTCTTTTTCTGAAAGGAGATAAGCTTTTCTCCGATTTCTACTAGCACCCACATGCCTCTTGTATAACCTTGATCTGTAGGATCTTTTAGGAACAGCATACCCTTTCTTGTTGTGTGCACATCATGCACGGTACCAGAAGGCAAGTGCAACGTGCACACCACGCTCTATATGCTTTAATAACTATGTTATGTTAGTTGCTTGCTTTGGCACCTTTAGCTGATTGCGTCTCTTTTTATAGAGGGGTCTCTTCAAATAATACTGTTTGCCTCTACTCACCACTCTCTGGTCCGCCACGGCATTAGCCAATTGTGTGCGAGAGTATCTAGTGCTGCTTCAGACGCCTAGTTAAGGCTACTTGGGGGCTCATTAGGATGGCGGGCGGACCTGAGTCCGCCCGCCATCCTTGCGGTGTTTGGACCGCTTGCCAGACATGCGGCGGTCCCGCACCACGAATTAGGATGCGACCGCCACCATGGCGGTCGCATTCTGAAATTTAACATTGCGGCGGGTGCTGCTGACAGCAGCACCCGCCGCGATGTTAAAATCGCATGTCTAGCATTTCACGGCCCCCATACCCAATGCCCGCCAGCCTTTCCATGGCGGCCTTGCCCCCATTGAAAGGCCTTTCTTTTCCCACATCCTAATATGGCGGACGGTGCCTGCTAGGCACCGCCACCATATTAGTGGCCCTGCTCTGCCCGCCAGGCAATCGGTGCGATTGCCACCAGTGGAAAAGCGGCGGACGGACTTTGCGTCCGCCGCGATACCCACCGCCATCCTTATATGGCAGTGGATAAATCTCAATGTGATGGCGGAACGATCGCCACCACCGGCCCGGCGGTGGCGATCGTGCCGCCATCGTAATGAGCCCCTTAGTGCGCGGAATACTCAGCTACCCGAAGGTGAGTGCAACACGCACACCACACTCTATGGGCCATATGCATCAAGCATTTTTTGCCTTCGCAAACTACCGTTTGCGAACGCAAAAGAATGCCTTTCTGATGCAGCAAACCCTATTTTGCGATTCGGTAACCTGTTGCCGGATGCAAAATGGAGTTTGCGATCGCTATTAGGAAGCGGCGTGTTTAGGGCGTCCCTTCCTAATACCGGAATCGCATCGGTATGCATGAATGTTTTGCGATCGGAATGCGGTCGCAAACCATTAAGCATTTTACCACCTACTTCAAGTAGGTGGTAACCCGACTCGCAAATGGGAAGGGGTCCCCAAGGGACCCCTTCCCTTGTGAATGTCTGTAAATGCATTTTCTAGAGCAGGCAGTGGTCCCACGGACCACTGCCTGCTCTTAGAAAAATGAAAGGAAAAGTTTTCATTTTCTCTTTTGTAAAGCATCCCGTTTTCCTTTAAGAAAAACGGGCTGCTTTACAAAAAAAAAGATTGTTTTATATAAAAGCAATCACAGGCATGGTGGTCTGCTGACCGTAGCAGGCCACCATCCCCGTGATATTTGCGATTCCTAGGGGGTCGCAAATTGCAACCTACCTCATTAATATTCATGAGGTAGGTCATTTGCGATCCCCTAGGAATCACAGAAAGTGTTAAACACACTTTCATGCATTCCATTTTGCGATTTTCTAATTGCAAATCGCAAGAATTCGCAAGTAGGAAATCGGAAAAATGGATTGTTGATGCATCTGACCCTATATGTTTTAAAAATGTTTTATGTTAGTTGTTTACTTTGGCACCTTTTGCTGATTACATCGCTTTTTCTAAGGGGGGGTGGGGTCTCTTCAAATAATACTGTTTTCCTGCACTCACCACTCTCTGGTCCGCCAAGGCATTAGCCGATTGGGCAGAGACAGTATCTACTGCTGCCCCACTTCCTGGTTGCAATTTCACCACCACCATCTTGGACAGGCAGTTGTCTAGGTGTTCCCTCCTAACTATAGACGCCAACTCATTGCTCTTAGTGTGCATACACACAGCGGGTGCGCCGCTGGCGTGCCTCAGGCGCACCTAAGACAAGCCAGTCTGAGCCCGAATGTCGCCAGGCACCAGAATCCTTGCATCTTTGACTAATGAAGCCAGCAACATGGTAGACTGGCGCTATTCCTTTCTGGAGCTTCACCAAATGTTTGTTAATCTTAATAACTCAGGCTCTCTACCTTACTGTTGTACCCAGCGTTTACCCACTTTAGAGGGCCCAACGTAATGCAAGGAGTGCAGGTTTTCTTGATCCGCCACTTTTCCTGCACTAGGGACCAGGAAGATGTTCACTTCCCCTTCCGCCTCCCCTTGTGCTAAAAGCAAAAAGCCTCTGGAGGTTCCTAAGCAGGTCTCCAGTGCTACTTCTTCCAGCACAACCCAAGGGCTCAAGGACCTTTACTGCAACATTAGGTCATTGGTAGAACACTCAAGTGAAATATGAGATCTTATCACAATCCTCTCCCAGAACATATGCTTCTTCAGTGAGACTTGGCTAAATTCTGCAGCTCTTCCTTGCATCTCACTGGCTGTACCAGAAAACTAGTATCTGGTCAAGCTAGATTGAGAGACCAGACCTGAAGAAGGTGTGGCCATTGCATTCCAAGACTCACTGATTGCAGAAATTGTCGACTCCCTGCTCAAAGATTGGGTGGAATTGTGTATTTTTAAAATGCCGCTCTCAACCACAGTTCACTGGAAGGGGCGCTTGTTTATCGTCTGCCTTGAGCAAAAAAAGATTTTAGCCACTCACTTATGGACTATATTGCGCTGTACGTGCTAGCATGCAACAATTTCCTGCTCTTGTGTGGACTTTAACTTCCACGGTGATAACTTTGTGGACACTAGGTGGCCCAACTCTTGACGGACATGGAAATGATTGGCCTCCAACAAATAGTGACAGGTCCCAGGCATAAGGCAGGCCATACCCTAGACCTTGTTTTCACCAACTCTCTGAAGGTTAGGAGTGAACCCCCACTACCCTTCACGTGGTCCTATCACTACTTGATCAAGCTACAGATCCAAGAGACAACAAACCTGCCAAGCCCAATAGAGGAGCCAGCAGAGTCAGGAGACAATGGAAGGCATTCTTTTTCCAAAATCTTTGAGCCCATTGAGAACACTCTGTATAATGTTGCAAACACAGCCTTAGCTGCATACAACTGTTCCATTATGCAGGCCTTTGACAAGATCGTCCCTTTTAAACAAACACCTTCCACCTCAACTAGAGGCCAAGCTCCGTGGTAGTCAGACAAATTAATATCTGAAAAGTCTAAGTGCAAACAACTGGAATGAAGATGGAGTCTGACCAAATCCTTATCTGATAGAGAAACCTACAGGATAATGCTCTACAGCTACCATTAAAAGATTAAAGTAGCCCGTAAACACTATATAACTGATAAAATCAACCAAGCCGGCAATTCAGCGAAATAACTTTTTCTTTCATGAGTTATGCTACTCATCAAAGGAGTCCTTTAGGTTTCCTACCTGAGCCCGACAAGTTTTTTAATATCTATGTGCCCCCCCTCGCGCAGATTGTTAGATTGTGTGGATTTGAGACCATATCATATGCTGACGATGCCCAACTTGTCATCTCCTTTGTTCATGACCCAGATAAGGTTGAATCTCTTTCCGCGGGTTGTATGAGGAAAATTGCTAACTGTATGACAAACAACTGTCTTCAATTAAATGGCGAGAAGACCGAGATAATGTTGTTTGGAAAGGCTCAGTCAGGAGCACTGGTTGGCGTACTGGTGTGGTGGCCCTCTGAAGTAAGCTTGGCCCCATGCCTAAAACAGGTTGTAAAAAACCTTGGCAATAAATTGGATCAGATTTTATCCATGAAAGCAAACACAAGGAGATGATGGACGGAGGCTGAAACTTTTCAAACACTCACCCCTAGTAACAGATTTGGTCTGAATCCATCATCTTTCTTTAGCTCACTTCGCCACCCCAGTTCAGACCCAGCCATATGCAAATCTGTCTTGACCCTATTCCTCATGGGAACAGTCCAGCCCGAACTGACAAGCCAGGTCTTCCCTGGACCGGAAACAAGCATCCTGGGACCGGTTTTGGGGTAACACCCCTCATCAGCCAGGCTAGCTTGAAACCAGTGGGAAAGTGAGCAAGGGACCCACGTCTGGGCATACCCTGTCAACTTAGGGCGAACAAAGCAAACACAAGGAAATGATGGAAGGAGCGCTGAAACTTTTTAGACACTCACCCCCAGTCACAGATCTGGGTTGAATCCATCATCGTTCTTTAGCTCACTTCGCCACCCAGTTCAGACCCAGCCATATGCAAATCAGTCTTGACCCTATTCCTCATGGGAAAGTCCAGCCCGAACTGCCAAGCCATGTCTTTTCTGGACCGGATACAAGCATCCTGGGACCGGTTTTGGGGTAACACTCCTCATCAACCAAGCTACCTTGAATCCAGTGGCAAAGTGAGCAAGGGACCCACATCCCAATAGCGATGATGGATTCAACCCAAATCTAATAGTGACTGGGGGTGAGTGTCTGAAAAGTTTCATCGCTCCGTCCATCATCTCCTTGTGTTTGCTTCATCCATGAAAGACCAGAGTTAGTGCTACCTGTGGCTCCTGTTTTGCCACAATGCGCATACTAAGGAAAGTTTTTCCTTGGCTCCCGTCTGCCTCAAGAAAAACCCTAGTCCATGCCTTGACCTTGAGTCGCCTGGACTATGGAAATGTGCTCCTAGTTGCAGCCAATGACACACTGTTGTCTAAGCTCCAGGTTGTGCAAAACACTGCGACCTGGCTGATCTGCATCCTCCCTTACGCTCCTCTTATGTACCCATCTTGAAGGACTTGCCCTGGCTGCCAGTTAGAAAACTCACAATTTTAAAGCTGTGTTGTTTGACTCACAAGGCGATACCCCACTTGTCACCAGCTTACCTGCACCACAGGCTCTGCCATTACCGCCCGCAAGAATGCTCAGATCTGCAAACAAAGCTTTACTACGGATTCCTCGTATCCCCACTTCGAGATTCGGAAGCAAATCTTTCTCGTATCTTGTCCCACTCCATTGGAACAAACTTCCTCTACAAATTCGTATGTGCACAGAAAATGACAAGTTTAGAAGACTCTTAAAGATGTGGTTGTTCTAATTCTACCGTACCAACCATGAGTAGCGAAGTGCCGAGATACATCTCCAGGTGAGTCGTTGCGCTATAGCAATTAACCATAATATAACATTCGACAATAGTTGTTGCAGTGCAGACATGGTTATCACAGCAACAGCAGTATGCGAGTATCCCCCCTTTGACTTAATTATGAATGGATACGCAGGTAAAAAAAATCGTGTATTTTTAAAACGTACAAGCCAATGTCACTCTGCTCCCTGAACCAACCTTTGGCCTTGTCGTCCCAGACTTGGGTATCACCACCAAATTCCCTTGTGCATCCCCTGCTGTGAGACACTCTTGCCTTCTAGAACCCCTGTTCGGGAACACCCTGCAATTGGAGTTGAGGTCTTTGACTTCTCTATAAGAGTTCCAGTCCAGAGGGTCTCACAACCCAATTTCTCTGCTTGGTATCCCTAGAAGCATACTTGTTGTCACCTGCCTGTGCTGCCGGCACTGTACCTCTCACGCTGGTACAAATATCCCACTATAAATGCTGTAAAATCACTATATAAACTTGGTTGCCCCCAAGCTTTGTTTTCGCCCCGCCTATACTTGCCTTGTCTGTACACAGCTGTTCTTGTCATCATGTTTCAGCATTGGATGAGTACAAAAGCTACATAAAACTCAACAGTCAGCGAAATATAACAAAAAGTGTACCCAGACAGTACGGTGTTGTTCACTGCAATATGGATGACACAGTGACTTGAGCAGAAAAAAGTACATTATAACAGCAGACGCCGAAAATACACAGATCATGAGGTGGGTGTGTCTGCATGATTTCAAGACCAAGGACAGACCACCGGCCCAGACGTGGGTCCCTTGCTCACTTTGCCACTGGATTCAAGCTAGCCTGGCTGATGAAGGGTGTTACCCAGAAACCGGTCCCAGGATGCTTGTTTCCGGTTCAGGGAAGACCTGGCTTGGCAGTTCGGGCTGGACTGTTCCCATGAGGCACAGGGTCAAGACCTGAGTTTGCATAAAGCTGGGTCTGAACTGAGGTGGCGAAAGTGAGCTAAAGAATGATGATGGATTCAACCCAGATCTGTGACTGGGGGTGAGTGTCTGAAAAGTTTCAGCGCTCCGTCCATCATCTCCTTGTGTTTGCTTCGTTTGCCCTAAGTTGGCAGGGTATGCCCAGACGTGGGTCCCTTGCTCACTTTACACTGGATTCAAGCTAACCTGGCTGATGAAGGGTGTTACCCAGAAACCGGTCCCAGGATGCTTGTTTCCGGTTCAGGGAAGACCTGGCCTGGCAGTTCGGGCTGGACTGTTCCCATGAGGCACAGGGTCAAGACTGATTTGCATAAAGCTGGGTCTGAACTGAGGTGGCGAAGTGAGCTAAAGAATGATGATGGATTCAACCCAGATCTGTGACTGGGGGTGAGTGTCTGAAAAGTTTCAGCGCTCCGTCCATCATCTCCTTGTGTTTGCACCGGCAGGTGAGGCCAAGTTCCATTAGGGAGAGGGAATTCTGCCATAGGGTCTTTAGCCCTCTCCTAACCTCACACACGGGTGGAAGGACCCAAGCTTCCATGTTAACAATTCACACCCGCTAAGATGCGGCAATGGGCTGTCTTTGCAATGTAGCTATATACTGTCTCTTTAAACTTACCTTTGTAATTAAGTAGTTCACGAAATCCATAGTTGACAAGCATAATAGATGTCACTCCACAAAAAAGAAATGCACCATTATTTGGTCACTTAACTTAATTGGGTCATAGAAAATGAATAGATTTATGGAGTGACTGCATTCTGGCAGCTACCCAGAAATGCGACAAAAAAGAGTGAGTTGAAAAACAAGCATTTTGGGCCACTCACCCCTGTCCTAATCTACAAATTCCAATGACCACTGTCCTTAATTAGAATTGGCTTGCTCTACTGTTTTATTGGGTGCAACATTGACTTAATCAAGGAAAGCACAGATCGACATTTTACAGTTTGACCACTCCGACATGGCCCAGATGTGGTTTGCAATTTAGCAGTACATGGCATTCCTTTGTGTGTACTAAGTGGGGCGCTTTTGTAGCCATGTAAGGAGTTCTGGTAAAGCAAGGGCAGATTAGCAATGGTTAAGGGGCAGCTGCACCCACAGGACATCATCTCCTATGAGTCTGTGCAGCAAAAGCTTTCCTGGACGTGAATATCAACGTAACTGTGTTAGGCAAGCTTGATTGTTTACAAAGTGCAAACCTATGGTCGAGCACACTGATTTTATGATGGCCCATCTATTTAAAGCAAGGACATGCATGTTTGTCATTCTGATGGATAGATGTAATTTGAGTAGCTGTCTTTATATAATAATGCTGGCCAGTCTCAATGATACGATAGATAAATATAAAAGAAAAAAAACATATGACTGTCGCGTGCAGTGCAGAAGGTGTTTTCTTGCCCCTCTTCAGTTTCTGAAGCAACATGAAGCCCGGAAAACATTTTAACAATAGAACAGGGAGAAGTACGTTTGTAGGCCGGCGCCATTAAGTGGTTCTACACTCATACTCGCCCATGCAGGAACAAAAACTTGAGGAAAAACAAGTGATAATTGCGACCCCAAGGACTAGATGCGGGGGGACTGCACACAATATGTGAAACTGAAATTCTACATGCTGCACCCGATTGTTGCTGGAAGTAATGTTCTCCATACACCACAGAGCTCCATTCAGACTTAAAAAAGGAATATCGTGCAAGAGTTGAGACACATGCAGAAAGCCTAGCTATGCACATTCCTAAAGATTAATAGACACTTTTTAAATTCATTGATTTACAATCGCAAGCTCGCAAATATGTCGTACTATGAGACAGCATCATTCATATTAAATATGCTGATTTTATTCCAAAATAGACTTCTCTCCAAGATGTGTCTGTTGGTAATCATCCTTCAGGCTACTATTGTTTTTGATTGATTTAGCCAAATTTGCCACTTTACAGCTCGTTGTAAACAATCTGCACTACAAGAAACAGCTGTGGTTTCAAAGATCATATTTAGGACTAGTTTACAAAATATTTTTAACTGGCACTATTACATATCCAGGGTGGTAAGTTAGGCAGGGCAGATTTGTAGTAATGTGTAACAAGAATATTTGTGCATATATAAGCAGGGTGACTGCAATTGAAGAACATCAATGCCATATTAGACACCACACCACACTAACAGCAGCACAACACAACCACACAACACAACAATGCAACAACAGCATCACGGCAAATACAGAACACAAACAACACAAACGAATGCACCAACAAAATGCAACAAAACAATACAAATTGACAATGTAAGAACACAACTCAAAACACCAAGACAACACAGCATACAAGCTCAAAACACCAATAAACTCGTTCTTGCTTAATGTCACTGGCAGCTAGCACAAACTGTGTCTTTAGTAGATTGATTTTTAGGTAGCTGCAGACATCCATGTTGGGATTGTGGCAATGTACTTTTAGATTTGCTTGTGTCCACTTCACTGGTGGTTACTCATTAGGATTGTCTACAGACGACAATGTAAATGAAGAAGAGAAGCAGACTTGTGTCTTCTTTATAGGAAATACATTTCCCTCTGCCCTCCTTCACCTTAACGTTTGGGGTTATTCCTCTCTAATCTAGGAAAGCGTCTTTACAGGGATGTAAATGTAAAGCAAAATATTTGTGCAGATAATTGTTTCGGTGCTGCATGCATTTTGCAGGGCCACTGCACCACCCAATTTCACCATGCTCCGCCCCGCTGCCTGCCCTAAATTTGGCAGTGTAGTTTATGTATGTATATGCCATCTGTACAGAGCTAACCTAGCCAAAAGGCAGTGGAGAGCTGATCATGGTAGAAGGCAAAGATTCAGCGAGTGATTAGAGGGGGAGATGGCTTTCTGAGAGCAGAGGTGTGTCTGCTGTGTAAACTATGCCTCTGGCATAATTTTGCAAGATGTGCTTTCCCACCCACGGGTGATATTGTTGAACTTGGTTCAATGCACCAACGCTGAATGTGAGACAGGTTATTGTAGCCCTGCAGACCCCTACCCTATACATTGTTGAAATGGAAACTTTGCTTCTGGGTTACTAACAATCCCTAAACCAGGATCTGGGGCAACGGGGTATCAGAAACAAACCTATTTTGCTCTTTACAATGTCAAACACACAAATAGTACTAAGAAGAATAGACACTTTTAACCAAAAGCATTTATTGCAACAGGGTGAACCTGTTTCTCATAACATCTAAAACAAACACACTGAATATCATGAAAATAGCAAATAGACACGTTCTGAGCGAGAATAAAATGAACATGTCCTAAAAACCACTTCTATGCACTACACTAGGAGAGCACGAAAGTTTAACTTGTAATATAGACTTTCTTAAGGAGAAGTAATGTGCTGCATACCTTGTTAACAGCAATGGCTGTAGTTGTCGTGAGTTGTGAAGGCATTGTTCCCTGCGAAAGGAAAACACACTTCATGGCAGCATCCTTCCTCCTGAACTCAGCTCACTCATTATGTGTATCAAGTGACATGTAGCATCTTGGTGCGCTGGCTGCAGTCAAGATTGTCTCTATCAGTATCTTCTGCGATAATTGTCAGACCACAGCAACTCTTACCTTGACCTGCAGTGAGACCTTGCAGAGACGATATGTACCAACTCCTCTGCCCCTTACCTTTTACTTGAAATACATAATGCCTGAACGAGAAGAAAGGTTGGGGAAGAAGGCCAGATAGCAAAAGGAATTTCTTTTACAGGCGTGAAGATTGTCACCTGAGGGAGAGAAGGACAATATCACTAGTCCCTAATAGTTGGAACAACCCTAATATAGTTCCCCCTTCCCATAGTTATGATAACTACCTGGAACAATGGATCATGAGTGTAGAACAGACGATGTGTAAAACAAATGGTAAGTATAGATACACTGCTCCATGTGAAGAGAGCTAAAAAAGAGAGAGAGAAATCAAATATATGTAGGAGGGATATCGTGAAACATATACATATGCACGCATCCACAGTAAGGAGGCTTTTCTATGAAGGAGAGGTAATAATATTAACCTTATTATGAGAACTGGTCCAGGAACAATTCAATAATCCTCAGTTAACCGTCACTGAGGATTCCAGTAGAAACAATACTTTGGCGCTCCAGCGCAGTGATTACAACTGTACCATAACGCTTCAGTGCATTGATCAAACAAACATACTACCACGCCAACAGCATGGTGATTACAAATGCCCCAATAAGCACTCCAGCGCAGTTATTGCAAATGCCTCAATTAGCGCTCCAGCGCGATGATTGCAAATGCCCCAATAAGCGCTCCAGCTCGGTGATTGCAAATGCCCCAAGTAAGCGCTCCAGCTCGGTGATTGCAATGCCCCAATAAGTGCTCCAGCGCGGTGATTGTGAATGTGTTTTTTTGCACTCCAGTGTGTTGACAAACAAATATCCCAGAAACCGCTCCAGTGCGGTAAATGTAAATATGCTTTTAGCGCTTCAGCGTGACGACAAACAATGTTCCATTAACCGATCCAGCGTGGTAAAGGTGAAACGACTTGTCCAGGCTGTGATATAATATCTACTCACAGGTAGGCTATAGCCGGGATCACAGCAAAACGTGATCCTAGGTTCCATACGCAAGACGAAGCAGCGCCAGGTTCCATAACCCGGGTATAAATACTATGTGACCTGGAAATGAAGCCTTGACCTGCTGTGTCTCAGCGTAACCCGGAAGTGGACGACTGCAGTACCGACCATGCAAGGATCTGTAATGTTATTTGTCATCCAACATCCGATGAGTAAAAGCCTGCAAGGGGTAGAAACCCCACCTTCGTTTCTACCGCAGTCACTCGTACATGTGTGCTTAAGGGTGAAAAAGTAATCGGTGTGGTGCGCCGGGGTTAGAGCCATGACAATAATTATGGTGAAGGACCTCTCCTGACAAGTGGTTAAGTGGTAGTCCCTATATATTAAATCTTATCAGAGATTTGAATTTTGTACATAAGTTTAGGAATGTCTGGCGTAGATTATGTGTATCAAAGTTTGTGTCTCAGATGTATCCTTATGAACATATAAGGTAAATGGACATCAATTCAGACTACACTATTTTGGCTATATGTCTGCGTTTGCTTTTTTTTTGGCCTTGATAGTATGAGAACTAGACACTTGTCCCAGACTTGATGTTGCATCATGTGTGATATCTATGACACTGTCTGAATTACTTGACACTTTCACAGTTCTTGGAATGATAAGGTTAGACAACACCTGTGTCAATGGCAGACATGACAGTGATTCTGCATCAATTGAGGAAAATGGTGACTCCCATTAACTAAAATTGAGAAAATTGTGACTTTCATTATATAAAATGGAGTCGCGCCTACTTAAAATGGAGTAGGACCTTAGGGGCTTTTCGTCATCCCCGACTTGTACATCTGAATGTCACATCATAGGAACATATTCAACAAATAGGGATTTAGCTAACGTGTAGAAAAATTCATGATTTCAAATTACTAGGATAAAAGACACATACAACGAGATAAATATCTAAACAATATATAAAACACATTATAGCATGAAATAAAAGCAGGTAATATATGTCTGAATACATTAAATGACACATGTAATAAGGGAAGCATGGTTACTTTTAGGCCTTACATTGTTTTAGGCTATTCTTGATTGTAAGTAAAACACAGCCTGTCCAAAGTTTGTCCTAAAGAGAGATGTGTGTAGGCTATTAAACATACCAGTGATGATAAAATTAGACCAGATAAAAAATATGCAGCATAAAAAAGGGAAGCAAAAATGTAAAAGAGTCTGTTCAAAAAGCGTTCTCCCAGTTCATAGTGCAGTCTTTGTGGTACATAAGTTGCATGAGGGTCACTGGGTGATTCACATTTCGATTTCAATCCTCATTGGAGGACATGTCAATGTCATCAGGTACACACGTAGCATACGTGTGGTCCTTAGAGAAACCAAATAATGCGTATGTGTTGTCTTTAGTTTGCACATACGATGGACCAGCAATAGGTTGCTCGTCTGAGGCACTTTGCAATATTGGAAGATCTGCCTTTAGAGGCTGAAACATCGAGCGTTGTGTCAAAAAGTGTCACTGGTGAGACTGACCTGTCATAGCTTCCTGTAGGAGGGACAGAATCATTGCTCTGCATTGTCTTTGGTGCTCTTGTATTGGTTGCAGCATAGTGTTCATATCAAGATAAGACATTAGGGAATGTTCTAGATGTAGGTCCGGAATAATTTCAGTTGGACAGTTTATCCATCAGAATACAGGATTCACTCTTGTAGTGTCCATTTTGCAGAAGGATAGAATCTGGTTTTGCCATGCATGTCCCAAATAATGTGCTAGAGTTTCTCTGCATCTTTGCTCAGCTGATTACGTGTACTCCGTGTTGTTGGTTTCCTTGTCAGAACAGGAGAAAGATGATAATACCACAGCTGATTAGCAGTAAGATGGTTGGAAAACCTCCAAATAGGCTGGAGAACAAGAGTGGAAAAATTATGGTATCAGTCAAAATACTGCTTTAAATCCAGTCACCAGACCAGAGCCAATACTCTTCAAAAGATGCTCAACACCAGTTGCCAAAGACGAGTTGAATATCGTTTGCACGATATCAGCAAAATGTGTCAGATATTGCTTGTTTAATAGCCTCTGAATCAGTTCTGGCTGTCTGCAGATTATATCGTTCAGCCGCAGAAGTCTAAGAGACTTCTTTTTGAAGTAAAACTGACAATAATTTGTTTAAGCCTTCAAAACGTTGACCTTCATATCAAAATTAGGCCAAGAAATATTTCTAATTATGCTTTAAGGTGGCTGGCACAAGGTCCTTCCACAACACTGCATTGTTTTTGAAACTGTGACAACATACTGCTGGCCAGTTTCCAGGCCACTGCGAGTAACATTTTTTACAAATAAATGAGAACCATTATTTAACAGTTCACAGTGTGTGGGGGATGGATTGAGTGGGAGTTACCGATACAATACAACTTAACCCTCGCATCAAAGCGCTACACATTCCATCAAAGGATATAGTGTCACACAGAAGGGAGTGACCCAGGGGATTTCTGCAATTTGCTGTACTGATATATACAGGGTTATCTTCATTTTCATTTGAACACATGTAGGAAAAAGGAAACTTCCATGAATGGAAAAATTGTGAAGTGTGCATGGTTTCATACCAGCCTACAGATTTATATATTTGGCAGTCGTGAAAATGAAATGTTGTAATTGGTAGAAAAATGATACCATGTATCAACCATGTAACTGGTGGTGTGTCACTAACTGAAAATGGCGCTTCCTACATTTGTTCTATACTCAATAGTGTATAAGAGGATTCTTTTTTCTATTGTTTTCTGTGTTAATTTTAAATTGTAAGTGTAGGAAAGTAGGATCTGCTTATTATGGTTACCCCCCACTTTTTGCTTGATGTTCTACTGTTTTTGACTACTCTGACTGGGATCCTGCTAATCAGGACCCCAGTCTATCTGCTTTCTCCCTAAACTGTTATGTCATGTACTTAGGTACACTCCAGATTGGATACTGAGGTACCCTTGTCAGTCCCTAGTATATGGTACCCATGTACCCAGGGCATAGGCACCCCAGAAGCCTCCTATGGGCTGAAGCATGTATTATGCCACCCATAAGAGGCCATGCAAAATGGAACTACAGGCCTGCCATTGCAGCCTGTGTAAGTTGGTGCATGCACCACTTACTTAAGATATAGGTTTGCTATATCTAAGGGTCACTACACTTAAAACCTATTAGTCACCCCTATAGCAGGCCTTGACAATTCTGAAAGCAGGGTGCTTGGTTCTAAGTGAGAGGGTGCCCCTGCATGAGCAGGACAACCCTGCAGCCTACGGAGTCCATTCTCCCGGGTTTTTAGTGCTGCAGCCATTTACGACATATAGAGTGGCATTATGTGACAGCGTGATGACCAACTCTAAAATGGCTGAAAGTAACCCTATCATGTTTGGTGTCAAACATTGTGGAATCATACCCCCACACTGGTAACCGGTGTATGAGGTATGATTCCACCACTCAGAAACACGCTTTGTGAGGTCCCTGGTGTTCCCTGTACCAGCCTTCTAGTCCCGGGCAGCCCAAAATGGTTGCTGCCGACCAGAGACACATTTCTGCCCTCCTGCTGCTGAGCCAAGCTCGAGCAGGGGAAGGCAGAATAATAGGCATCCTGTCACATGGAGGTGTGACCACCTCCCAGACAGAATTTAGTGTATTAGGCATGGGTGGGTGCGCTTGCCAGCGACTGAAAGTCTGCATGAGGGGCACATTTGGTGTCCCTGTGCATAGTCCCGTTCAAACCAGTCCTGGAAGCCATTGGCTCCTGCTCTGGCATGAAACTGGACAAAGGACATGGGAGTAACCTCCACCCCTGTCCAGACCCTCCCCTGGGAGGGTCCCCTGAATCTGTCCAACCCTCTCCCGTTGGTACAAAAGGGCTTACTTGGCTGTAAGGCCCTAGATTCGATGTGGACAAGATTCTGATCAAGAAACCTCTGAACTTCGACCGTCTGGACACTCTGGACTTCGCTTGGGCCCGACTTCGTCTCCCTCTCAGTCCGAAGCATCATCTGTGCCAGGGCACCATACAGGCTCCATGCAGGATCTGTGGAGCATCAAGAACAACCAAAGATATCTCCCTTGGGGTGAAGGAGTCACTCCCCTGCATTTGCAGGCACCGTAACGCAACTGACCGGTCTGCTGATCCTGAGCTCCTGCGGACTCCGAAGGCTCCAGCAACACAGGAGGTGGGTTTCACGTTTCTCAAGGTCCGAGCTGTCCTCTTACCGAGTTTGAGGTCAGAATCCTTTGTGGGGGCTGCAATACCTGAACCCCTGTGCACTGTGTACTTTTGCAAATGCATATGCTTGTTGGCATTTCCCGAACAAGTGCATTGGGCTACGAATAGCCGCAACCTCTGGCACCATTTTCTACAAAGAACTTTGGCCTCTTCACACTGAGTGCTCTGCAAGCTGTTGTTTTGTGAAATCGCTCGAGGTCCTCTTGCGACTCCTGTGCCTCTGGCCTGTGAGTCCCCTTGAGGGTCAACTCTGCTTTTCTTGGGCTCCTCTGGTTGCTCCAGGCCTGCCCTGACTACTCTTGCTGAGGTGAGTCTCCTTGACCTTGCTGGTCCAGACCGTAACCTTCCTTGACCTTCTTCTTGGGTTGCGTTGCCAAGGCTTGTTGTTGCTCCTGCCAGACACCGACTCCTCAGCACTCGACATCCTTTGTGGGTCAGCTTGTACCCAGCTCCTGGTCATCCTCGACGTCTCCTGGTCCCCGGGGCTGCAGAGTCAAGGTCTCCCTCAACACACCTGAAGCACCCAACATCGGTGGGCATTCGACTACCAAGCCCCTGGTCACTCCTGAGTGACCCAGACTCTGTCCCCTATGCTTTCAGGTTCCCTTCATCAAGAATCCACCTTTGGGTTCCATCTGACACTTTTCTTCTTTCCAGCAGTGGCATTTCCTTGAAGTCCTCCATTTAGATCGACGGCGGTTTCCGACACCACTTCAGCCCTATGCACCCAGCTTCCCTGGGATAGGTAACTCTGGTACTACGGTATCCATGGGTGGGGTGGCTCGTCAACCTCCTATGATCCAAAGGGCTTCTTCATAATCCACTGGGAAGGGTCCTTAAATCTAAAACTTCAACGCGACTTCCCTATAGAATTGTACGGAGCACGCAGTCGTGTTCCCACACTGCACCCGTCCTCCGTGGGGTCCCTACTTACTCACCTTGGGTGGTTCCTTGGGGTTCCAGCGATTCTACGAACTCTAGACATTGTCTTGACTCGAGTCGTGGTTCTTATACCACTTTTTTAGTATATGGTTTGGTCTCCCCCTGGAGCCCACTGTGTTTTAGTGCTTTTTACTATTGTTTCTGTGCTACAGTATTGTGTGCTCTGTGATTATCTGCATATAGCAGATACTTTATCGTACTAGAGAGTGTTATATTAATAAATACATATTTTTATAACTACTGTGTGGTTCTCCTTTCATTTAACCAATACTATAAGGTTGCATTCTGGTAAAACAAGCTGCTTAACATTCCTTCAAGACTAAGCCTGAAGGCTGCTCTCCACAGCTACCACTTGGATAGCTTTCTAACGTTATCTTTGACCTCTTAAGTCACCATAAAGGCTGTTTGGACTGGTACAGGATGCCCACTTTAATTAGTGGACAGCATATACCAGGCCAACTTCTCACAGTAAGGTTCAAAAAAGGCTTTTTCATTTAGAAATTGGCAAGGGGCAAAACCTGACCTAAGTGTTTTTATTGCCCAATTTAATTGTATGATAGCTCTCAACTGAGCTTGTCCATGTTCGAATAAACCCAAATCCCCTTTGTTAGATTTAAGGTTGAGTACAGAATGTGGTTTAATGAGCACACTCTTTTAGTAAGCTTGCGCATTCCATTGTCAATAACTTTAAAACTGCTTGCTAATTTTCTTAATCTGTTTGCCTGATACTTTCTGCAGCTTCTTTTTTGATTATTTGTTTAATTCATTATAAATGGCATGCATTCCTGTTGCCAGAAATCTTTTATTTCTAGTAGGATGAGGTCCTAGAATAAAATCAGAAACATCAATGGTTTCTTTAATTAGGGAAAAATGTTCTTTCACAGCTAATAGATTTGAATGTTATAACCATCATTGGCATAGCTTACCTACACTACATGTAGTGACTGTCCTAGGTGTTTGCGTGTTGTAACATGGATTGGGACGATTAGCTCTAGGTTCAGGAGTGTTGGAAAGGGAACGACGCATGCAGGTGTATGAATCATATGGCCATAAGGCTAAACCTTCAGTAGGGAACTGAGTATAATTATACGTTCCATTTTGGATCGTATCATTTATATCTGATTCTGACATATTCATTTGAATGTGCCAGCTATTGAACAGAGACAAATTGACTTTCGGTATAGACGTTTTTTAGGTCCTTCATAATACCGAATCCCAAAGAGGTAGTCTGATGGATAGTTTTATACGGAAAAATAATTTCTTTAGGTATTACACATGTTCAAAACAAGGCTTCTTTGCCTTGAATGTGCCAAACTTAGGTTCCTCAAATACTTCTCATCAATATTTGCTTTCCAATACTCATATCCCTGGATAGCCAGATTTTGACTGAACTCAGTGAAATAAATCAGCTTGTTGGTAGTGATTAGGTTTTTCTGAAGCAGTTGGAGCTTCTGTGAGAAATAGAAAGCTGAAGGATGTAATCTGTAAACACTCTGAAAATAAGGGAATTTCATTAATAAATTAGGGTGACTATTGGGAGGAGGAGCCTCATAATGTTCTTACTGTGTGCAATTGTATATTTCCCTTTGGTATCAGGTTTGATGTATGTATTAGTGTGCATAGTGATGATGATAATACATTTCTTTATAATTTGTGGAATTCAAATAAAGATTTTCATTATTCAAAGTAGCATATGCCTGTAAATCAGACATCATTCTTTTGACAGTCTCTATGTCCCAGTCATCTGAAATAGATCCTGGAATAATAATGTCATTCATTGAAACCTTTATCACATAAGGTAATTGCAATGTCTCAGTAGGTCCCATTATCTGATATGGATCCTTTTCCCAAACCATACCCTCAGGCACAGGATAAGCTGAGATATTTGCAGCATAGAGATCACTTTGAGCTCTGTGGGATGGAGAAAGCAGCTTTAGTTCATGAACCACAGGTGGTGCAATTGTTCTGAAGGGATGAAATGTCCATTCAGTAGCAGTAGAACGACAATCATCATTGATAGCCACACGATGAAAAGAAAAGTTCCCAAAGCGATCCAAGCATAGGGACCAAGGGGGAATCAAGTATTAGTCACAAAACCAATGATAGATGCAAAGCAATTTCCGGTGTAGAGCATGTTGAAAAGTCCCCTGTACAATATCCAGAGTCATTCTCATAATTAGTTGGCTCTCGAAAAAGGCATCATCTCGAATGATGTTGAGTCTGGTGGCAGTTCATAGTAAACCATGGAGGTGCATTGAACAGTAGCAGCTGCAGTGATGACAGCATCAGATTCATCTTTGGAACTTAATGCTGTGCGTAGAATTGGAGACGTAGTGTACTCTAATATCCCCGGCTGGGAACACGGGCTAGTAATGTTAACTGTTTTGTTGAATGGGTAATTCATTGAGAGTAAGGAGAGGCTGAAAGCTTCTACTCTGAAACTTTCTTGGTGTCTGCAATGGTCTGCTGTAGAGGATCGGCCACCATATGTTTTTTCATGTGGTTGATGGAGACCTGTTTGTTTTTTCTTGAACCTAACAAAGGAGACAGAATGGCAGTTCTGTTGGCTTTTACCCCAAGAACTGGAACGGGTGGTCTATACGATGGTTCAGAAACGTCCTTGTCATGGATTTTTTCACAAACTAGGTACCTAACCTTGGGAAGCTACCCGTCAGGCAGCAGTTAATAATAATAATAATAATCTTTATTCGGCATTTAAAATAATACCATAAAAGATACATAATTTTTTTAAATACAACATCAGATAACAAAAAATCTCTATAGAGATTACCACATACCAGACAAAAACCAGGTATATATACTTTCATTATCCCTCCTATGTCACATATAATCATAATGCATCCAACCCATTATGATACTAATTAAAAATTATTATTTAAGGTATTACGCTAAAATTTAAACAGCAGCAAGTCATAGTGCAAAGTTGCAAAAAGAAATTTCTCTGGGATTTAAACACCCTTCGTTTTTCTTAACTTTAAAGCAGCTCTTAGGAAATTGGAAATACAGAAAAGCGTAAAAACATCTGAAGACAATTTTAAAAACAACAATGCTACACGTGCTTGTCTGAATCTGGCTCTTTTTAAAATGCCCTTCAAAAACATTTTTCTAGGATATTCATAAAACGGGCAAAGTAGGACGAAGTGTAGGGTATCCTGTGGAGACCTATTGTCACAGCCACAGGGTCCTCTATCTTCTATATTCAATATAAAACCCTCAGGAACGGCCAATAAATAATGAAATAAATGTAATCTAAAACGCGTGAATAAAAATCTGTCATGTGCACTAGTTATGGACAATAAATAAGGTTCTATTCCCTGTGTTGATTTAACTAATACATGTTCTCTCACCGTGGGCTTGGAAAGTTCTATAGCCTTGCGTTGCCCCGTAACATATTGAAAATACAGGTCTTTAATGAGGGCCTTATCCTGGGTTCTCGCGTTCTCAGGCTTTAGGAACAAATCTACACGTCCTAATCTAAATAGAGAGTCCTTCACATATTTTAGCCAGGGAATTTTGAGCGCGTGCTCAAGCGAGAGACAGTCCTGTATAACCCTCCTGCTGAAGCCTGCCTCTTCATTTGTCCAGACTTTTGCCCAAGCTACTAACGGCTTAACTGCCACCATATCAGAGATGTAGTTAAGCCCAAGTTCTTTGTGAACAATGTATTGAGGGGGTGCTTTGAGGTACTTTCAATGTACGCCTCAGATATTTATTCTCTTCTGTTTGGAGTTTATTAACCTCAATAAAACCCCAAACCTCACTTCCATATAAAACCTTTGAGAAACAGATGGAATTATATAACTTTAAAATTATTCCTGGGGTCCAACGTCCTAGTCTGTGTGCAAAGTTGGCAATTGATCCTATAGACCTGCTCAGGGCAAGACACTTCTCCTCTAACAAATATTTAAAATTCCAGTGTCCATCAAATAATATGCCCAAATAAGTAAAGGCCGGGACTTTCCCTAAGATGTGTGTCCCTATTGTGAAATTGTAGGATTTGCTAGGCTTCTTTCCAATTTCCATAATATACGATTTTGTGAGGATTGGGTGACATGTCCAAATTGTTCATGAAAGTCACGAAGCCATCTATTAAAAGTTGCAGACCCTTTGGCGTACAAGCGAGTAATACCGCATCATCTGCATAAAGCAGAACAGGAACCGTCTTGTTCCTATCCTCGGGGTGTCTGCATGTAACAAACTCAGGGCGGCATCGAGACCGTTAATATATAAAGTAAATAAAAACGGCGCTAATATGCAGCCCTGTCTAACTCCACTGGAGCACTTAAAATGGTCTGTTACCTTCCCCTCCTGCGTGTATCTAACTGTCGCCGTGGTATTAGAATATAATGACTTTAAAATATTGATTATTCCTTGTTCCACCCCAAACTCACCCAAAATTATCCACAGTTTGCAACGATTCACTCGGTCAAAGGCCGCAGTGAGATCCATAAAAGCAAGATACATTGCCCCTGGCTT
Organism: Calotriton arnoldi; assembly: GCA_963921515.1. Taxonomy (NCBI): domain Eukaryota; kingdom Metazoa; phylum Chordata; class Amphibia; order Caudata; family Salamandridae; genus Calotriton; species Calotriton arnoldi. The sequence goes on from CAWUFW010001384.1 coordinate 2,744,475, forward strand.
GGCTACTGTATATTTTGCAGTGATAAGATACAAATTAAGACATTGATCTGTAGTGGACTTTCCTGGGCGAAACCCATATTGGACCTCCCTTATAATTTGATTTGCCTCTGCCCATTCCATCAGCCTATTTAAAATTACCCGCCCCAAAACCTTCACTGAAACATCGATAAGGGATATGGGGCGATAACAATGTGGGCTATCCCTATCGCCTTTCTTGAAAATAGGCACAATTGTGGCAGTAGCCCAGGATGCTGGCATTGCTGAGCTTACTGCAGCATTTAGCACCCTAGTTAAAAGCGGGGCCCATACCTCTGTATTACTGCGAAAGAGGTCTGGAGGGATCCCATCCAGCCCGGGCGCCTTATTCCTTGACAGTCCCTCGATTCCTATTCTTACCTCGTCCAAAAGGAATATAATAGGGGGAGAGTTTTGTGCTGGGTTTGGGGTCTGCGGATCCTCTGGTCTATGGGGCTGATTATACAGACCCTGCAAATGCTCCTGCCATTGCTCTGGTAGAATATTATTACTTATTTCAGATCTATTCGAATCTTTAAAGCATGGATTATTAATAACTTTCCAGAAGCGGGTGGAGTCCTTCAGTTCTGCTGCCTCTGTGAGCTCCTCCCAGGCGTTCTGTTGTAATTGCACCTTTCTCTCCTTGACGGCTTGCTTATAGTTTATACGAGAAGCCGCCACCCAATCCCTATCCCTCGGGGACTGCTTAAGGGCCGCTTTCAGCTCTCTTAAGGCCCGTGCGCACTGGCTATCGAACCATCTGGGAACTCCCATGGAGGACGACTGAGCAGGGGCTCTCAGAAGACTATCCGCTACCTGACTAATATTCCTGAAGGCCTCTATTATTTCCACTCCTTGGACATCTAAATCTAGACATGTCCAGATATCCTGTTTAGCTCTATTAAACAAAGAAACATTAAAAACAGCTGGGTCGACCTGGGCCCAACGCAACCTCCTACCTTGATCTGTTGCAGCAATCTTTGTCCCCCCTGTTAATCTATGTGGTACTCTATCGTGCTGTGCAGCAATCAGACATAAAATCAGCGGGTTATGATCACTAAACCCACTATATTGAATATTAAAAGAAATTATGCACCTTATCAATGTGATAGAAACGAAAATATAATCGATGAACGAAGAGCATCCTCTCCCTTTAAAGGTCGGGTTGACCGGTCTGCCATGGGTGGTGGCAATCTGATCCATCGTGTGAGCTAGCCCATAAGTATTTAATATATCACTCAATTCACGCCCCTCCTGCGTATGCTCCATATGTGGTCCCTCTCTTAAAGTGCAAGATGACCAATCACCCTGGGACACCCTCAAACTTGGGCACAGATGACGATTGAAATCACCCACAAGAATCAGCTGTAACTGTGCCAGCCCTCTCTCTCTCATGTGCTCCATCAGTGAATTTAATTCTTTGACACTATTCGAACCATGTACTTGTGACCTTGCATTATAAAAATTGATTCAAACAAACCGATACATGTTGTTAGTAAATTTGAGACCCAGGGCAACATCCGAATCCCATGCCAGATTCTTCCAACTACCCTGGATTCCAAGATCTATAAACATAGTCAGGCACCCCCTTGCTCGTCCTGAGCCCGACCTTATTGCTGGGCAGAAGAAGGTTTTATATCCTTCCATGAAAAAATTATTTCCTGTCTCCCATGTCTCCTGTAGGCATATTATTTGAAACTTCCTCACATATAGGAGCCATTGCTCGTCCTTAAATTTACTTGATAAGCCTGCTATATTCCAAGACATTATTTTTATGTCACCCCCCGCACTCGCTGCCCTAGGGTCCACACTCGGTACACTGCTAGGCCTGGTAACAGCCCTCTCTATGTTATTTAACCCTTGATTACTATCGTACCTGCATTCCTGTATAATTTGCAGTGTTATCCCACGAGTGAGCTCCTCTCTCCTCCCTACTGTGCCACTGTTAACCCCTGGGGTGTCAGTGACTCTTTCCTCCACCTCCCCATCTCGTAGTCAGTCAATATCGTTCAGGTCCCTCAATGGGGCAACGCATTGCTCAGGGCAACCGGCCTGCCTCCCCAGGTTATTCCCTCACCGTGTCCTGCGTGCCGTTGTGGAAAATTGGGAGTCGGTGGTGGCCTATAGAAAAAGCCCAACGGTAAAGGTTTAATACCTGTCTCTACTGCAAAAGTACTAAGAGGATAAGAAAGGATCTTGTGTGCTAATTCGCGATATCTAAGCGTGACAATCACACTATCCCCTGGAAAGGCTTTCCTTGACCTCCCAATCCATGATACCCTCCTTGTCATCAAAATGTGGTGATGCTCTGTGATGTTAAACCCCGCATACTTGTGCATCCAGTGCGCCGCTTTATTAATTAACTGCGCAGTGGATTCGTCATGTACATTCTTGTGCCAAGGTACACCTGTCAGCACCACTGTGTATGGGCAGCATGCAGGTGGAAGGTCTATTACTGGGAGGTCTCGACTACTAGAGGCAGCTACACTGGACTCCCCCTCGTTTGCTGGCACTCACTATGTTCCCTGGGGGCCCTTTGTCCACCCTCCCTCCGCGCAATGTCTAACCCCACCACCCCTGTCCCAGGGGGCTTTAAGCCCGAATTCCCACTTCCCGCCTCAGGCCCTATTACCCCCTGTTGTTTTGGGAGGCATGAGTTACCGTTCCATCGCAGGTGACTTCTCGTGGATTGGAACCCCAGAAGACAGTATCCCTGGTACCCCTGGTGCCAACCCTCCCCATACAGGTGGTTTAGGGGCCTTGGTGGCTGGTACTTGATCTAAACAGTTACATCGGCACACCCCCCGATCCTGTGATATTCTATTTGACCTTTCAATTTGAGACAATTTTTCCTCTATATTTGATAATTTACATATTAGAGGGTTCAAAAGAACAGACACCAAAGTCTCAAGTCTTTTCCACTGGTCAGTGTTACAATCCGAGTCCAACGGTGTTTGGGTACTACTCGTAGGCATAGTAATCATTGTTGGAACTTGTGTAAGTTCCACTGTAAGTTCCGCTGCCCTAGTTTCAGGTTTTGATACTTTGGCTATTTGCTGCTTTGATTTGGTCCTTTGGTTTTGTCTTATCACGGCTCCTCCCCTGCTTCGTTTGGCCGGCGGTTCGTTATTACTTGCTGTTATCGACCTTCCCAGGCTACCCCTGACTGATTTTTTAGATCTAGTAGAGACCTTACTGGTGCTTGGGTCAGATACAGATAATGTCGTAGGGGGAGCCACGGCTACCAGAGGGGCGGGAGACAAAGCCACAGATGAAATAGCCACTTCCCGCCCTGGAACTGGCTCTGACACAACCTCACCCCCCTAGTGCCTGAGTCGATACTAATGAGTTCTTCCGTAATGTCAAGGACCAAGTTTGCCCGGGTTGGGGTGAGGTCTACTATCGACCCGGACCTGCCCAATCCTGGACAATCGGCATGCAGCTGCTCAGTGGGAGTTCGTAGGCGTGCTGGGGATTTGGCCATACATATACGGCCTATCGAGGATCGCTTCTGTGTGGCCAGAGTGTCCAAAGAAAGTCTCTTTTCCGTGCATTGGATTTCATGTGTCAGAACTGACTCTGCTCTTGTTAGGAAAGCATCAAGGGTTCCCACAATACCACCCCCCGTGGTTATGCTGGTCTCCTTGCGCTTCCCCATCCTTCTAAGTACTATTCACCTATTGTTAACCGAAGTCTCTAGCCAGTACCTTAGTTTGGTGAGTCCTCCCGATGAACAGACGACAGAGAGTGGGCCCAGCCCAGCCTCCTCCAGCCTTTGACGGGCACGGCGCGGCTGGCTTTCAAGCGCCTCCTGGCGCTGGGATTGGCTGGCGGCTCCTGCCGCAAAGAGAGCCGGTCAAAGCAATGGCTACAAGCGGGACCCGCGCTGCGGGAGCCCGCAGCTGGATTTCAAGCACCTCCTGGCGCTGGGATTGGCTGGTGGCTCCTGCTGCGAAGAGACCCGGTCAAGGCAACGGCTACAAGCAGCAGTTATAACCTTCTCTTCACAGGTGCGCGTCAAAGTGGTTAACATTGGACAGTTTGTCCTTTACCTCTTGGATACTCTGCAAAACATTCAAACATTTTCCCCAAGTCAAATTTATCTTCATCCACCACCCTCCCAGGATTATCTAAGCCATGCACATACATAGGAACTCTGAAATGAACCTCTTATGAATTGCAGCTTTCCAATACACATCTAGGCAAGTTATTTAATGATCTCTGGAGTCCTTACAGATTATGGTACCAACTAAGACCTGAACTTAGTACCATAGCAGTCAAGGCTAGCACATTCAACTAAACCATTGGACTCGGCCCTAAACGGGTTGCTGAATTGCAGACAAACTCACAGAGCAGACATTGAATCCCTGTAAGCCTTCTAAGTGGATGCAGGACCATTATCTGAGTGAAATTAATGTACTGCCCCTATCGCTACCAGACTCTGCAAATCCTTTATGACTGCTGGGGCACACCCATAGAAATCATGAACATGAATTGATTGCCGCCAATATATACTTATATCAGTTAGCAGAATTTATTGGACCGATGTGATCCAAATAAATTACCCTGAAAGGGATGTTGGAGACTTTGAGAACAATTGGGGAGGGTATCTCGACAGTGCAAGGCTTAATTTATTGACAAATTTCACACTGTTTAACATAATCTCTGGTCTGTTTTATAAACCAGACCTCCAGTAGCATTGCTGTAGCTTTGTTACGGTTGCATTGACCCCTGCATGGGAAGATGCCAATCCTTCATGAGCTTCTTTGATTAAACTTAATCTAGACACCTTATTAGTATTATTCTGTCTCCCACTCCTGATAGTGTAACTACAAGAGTATAATCTGAATTAAGGGTGTAAGAGTACTTGGAAGGAAAGCCTGCAGGAGGCTTTCTACCTTGCTTGTTTGTGTGTATGGCTGTTAAGCTGTCTGTTTCGATGTTCGTTTGAGATCGGCTTAGGACTGCTACTCTAACAGTCTGAATTGCAGCTTTTGCAGCTAAGTCGGCCACCCAGATCCCTTTGTCATGAATTCCATCACGCTGATGGCCCAAAGTGTGCCTTCCATGGACCAGAGAAAGTTTACCTTGTAAGACAGCTACGTTTCCCCAATGCTGTTTATTCTTTATAGATATTCCCTTTGAATCCTTAAATTCATTCAAATGCCAATGTTTCAAGTCAACATTGTAACCTTGCACACAGATAAATGAGATGGACACAATGAGAGTGGAAACTTATAAGTCCGCCTTTTGTAATACAAGCAACAGGGTATGAAGTTCTGCATGTTGCGCAGTGCTATCACCTAGGATTTTATTGTGGGTGTGCTGTGGATGGAATTTGCCATCTTTCACTACACATTGCACTACCTCGCAGCCTGTACAGTACTTAAATTTTGTTCCTACTGCTGGCTGTGCAGAGCCATATGTATAGAATGTGCTCTGGTAAGACTCACTGGGTGAGTAAGTCCGAGTTGGAGTAACATGTTGTTCATATTGGGTAAAACTTGTATACGAAGAGTGGGATCATACTGAAACATTATATCCACAGCACTTAAAGAAGAGACCCACTGCACCCACCTTGGGTGTAGGGTGCGTGCATTAGAGAATGCTTGCCTTGGTGGCTGCCTCTAGTGGTAGTATGGGAGAAATCACAATCCTTAGTTTTCCCTGCGCTTAAGGGCTCTCCTTCAAAATAGCTATCTGCACACCTGAAAGAATCTTTTCAATGGAAGCAAAATGTACTTTGGCTGGAGAAAACAAGTGAGACATGCATGCAAGGGGAACAGTCTGTCCCTCATTGTAGGTCACATAGGTATAACCTGAGTGACTTGGTATGACTCTGATAACCAGGTTGGTCCTATTGGCTCTGATTAGTAAATATTTAGTCTCTAGCATGTCCGCTTGCAGGGCACGCAAGATATCAGTGTGTTTATTTTTCCACTGTTATGAATAAACATGGGAGAAATCAAGTCATACGAGGGCTTCACTCACTCAGCATGGTGCGGCAAGTAAGTACGTTCAAAGTTGAGAAATCCCAGAAAGGATTGCAACTTCTTCAGTGTGTTGGAGGCTGCAAGATAGCACACTTCTGAAGGAAGTCATGAGCTTTCATAAACCCTTGCCCTCGCTGGATAACTCTTATCCTAGGAAAGTCACCATCAGGTAGGCAATCTTCTATTTATTAAAGTTAATCCTGTAACCATGTTATGTTAATATGGTCACAACTCTGTCATTTAAGTCATCATCCGTAAGATAATTTCATCAATGTATGACAATACTGCGGGATCTGGTTGCAAGATTTCCATAATTTGTGCTGAAAATAGCCAGGACTCTTCTTATAGCCCACTGGTAAACATGGAAATGAGAACTGCACTTTCAGCTGCTACATTTTGACTGAAAAGCCTATTGGATGTCCAGGATCTTTTTATATTTTTCCCACACTAGGTTTGTCATTAAGCCTGTGCTATGAGCATTTTGCACTGTGTAGGTCTGCGTATGTGAGTTTTAATTCTTATAGTCTAAAACTATCCTATAGGATCTGTCTGGTTTAGAGACGGACAAAGGGGGGCGTTATTGGTGAAAGACAAGGCGCTATTATGCACTGGTATTGCAGCTGATCTAAAATTGCCTTAATATCACGCTTTGCTTCAGGTTTGAGAGAATATTGAGCTTGCGCTTGATGTTCACTGCGTAAGGGAATGACTAGTGGAATAGTGTGTTTATGCCATCCCACTTGGTATCTATATAAGGCCGGAGCCTGTCGTACAGCCAATTCACTGATATTTAGCCCTGATATCCTGACGAACAATGGGAGAAAAAGCTACTCTGATTACTTCATCCTCCGGGGAGCTTCTCTAATAAAGACTGGAGGCCAGTCTTCTTCAGCTAGGACGATGTCAAACTCATCAGGCACCTGCGTCCAGAAAACTGCTTTACTGGTACATGGTATATCCCCTTCAATTTGTATATTTAAAAAATAAATCATATTGGGAGGATTTAAATGCTTAGTTTGAGTATCAATTTGTATAAAATCATTAGTTGGATTCGCATTCAGAAACCTCTGAAGCATCTGATGCACTATTGTGGTTTCTGCTGCGCTGTCTAGAAGCGTTCTTGCCCCAGTCCTGTTTCGCAACAGTACTTGCAGTTGTATTGGCATGTTTTTAAGAAAGTCCTGCTACTTTCTTCTTCTTCAATGGAGTTTTAGAGTCCAATCCTTTCTCTTCCCTCTTTACACTGAAGTCAGTCTTGTGTCCTGCTTCGCTTTTTCTGCTATACGTGTCCTTTCTTCAGTGCTCGGATCAGCTCCCTCTCTCTGCTCTTTTACCAGTCAGTGTCCTGAAAACAACATGAAGAGCGGCTATGAGAATACTGATACCGTTCACGTTTTGTTTATTATATTGTGGTCCCTTAAATTGTAACCACCTCTACTAGATTCCAGAGAAGCATGTGAAACAGTCCATTTTTTTCTCTTTCTCCCTCTGTTTCTTCTTCACTTCCATTGCAGATTTATCATTGACGGAACCCTCATTGTTGCCTTTAGGTTTTGAATGTGGCTTGATAGGTCAGGTACACAGAGTATCATGACCCACAGAGGCATAAAATTCTGTGATTATTTTTGGTTGTCCCCATTCACGATCTTGAACTGGAACCACTTCCAATCTCTGGCGTGTGGCCAGAATCGAAGCTTCTCACTTAATGTTGCTTAGGATGATACAGGAAACTGTAGAAAAATTCCCTATTAAATTCATTCCTAAGTCCAGAGCTGGTGCAGCTCCCTGCTCATTTTGTACCTGTTTTAGTACGTTCAGGAGAATTGCCAATGAAGACATGCAATGTGTGCTGGTGTAAAGGCATTCAAATATGCTTCCCCAGGTGTTGCACTCCTATACTGGTGGCACCATCTTAAGAGGAAGACACACAGTTAGTAAACTATGTCTGTCTTGGGGTGTAGTGTACAGATACACTGCTTCTAACTGGTTAACCTTACGAGCAACCCAGAAAGCTATTTCATCATGCTTCATGGTTTGTACTGGTGTCAGAGCGGCTGGTCCCACTGCGAGAGCAGGTCTGGAGCTTAGCGTGCGTTGTACAAACTATACAAGTCTCCTGTATGAGGCAATTGTGTAATTTAAAATTCCTACCACCTCAGAGGGTGTTAGGTTGTCAAGGGGAGGAACAAGAGTGTAACCAGTCAAGACTGGCCACATAGCCCCATTATTGCCCAGGGGGCACATTTCTGTGCGTATTTGGGAATTGAACAGCAAACCAGTTCTGGTGTTCCTGGTAAGTCAGAGATTTCCAAATCTTGGTAAGCCCTATTGTAAGAAATTGGGTTGTTGGTTGACTGGAATATGAGCCCTGGTCAAGTAGTAACCACTATCATTGTCAGGGTGAGGCATAAGCCAACCCTAAATTAACCTGTGCTCAACCCTTTGATAGCTTGGCACAGAGCAGTCAGGCTTAACTTAGAGGCAATTTGTAAAGTATTTGTGCAACACTTCAAACAGTAATAAAGTGTCAAACACCACACAAAAAGGATCCCACACCACACCATACCACACCAAGTTAGAAAAATAAAGTTATTTTTAATAAATAAAACAACACCAAAATGACAAAAATCCAATCAATGGAACTGGAAATAAGCAGGTTTAAAGATTTCAGTGAAAATAGCGCCAAAAACCACAAACTGTGTATATCTGGTCGAACCAGACTCGGACAAAGTCTCAAGTTCAAGCCTACAATGATGGAGCGTGGAACAGCTACAGGTACCAAGTTGGGCCCGCAGAACAAAGTACCTTAAATCCTGGATTGCGGAGAATTGCGAGGATCCGTGTTGCACATGCTTCGAGCAGCCGAAGCGATGCTTAGGTTCCGAGGTGCGGTGAGGTTGCGACGCGCGGGTACTGTGGCATCATCAAGGACCCTGTCAATGAGGGCTTGCGATGCGAAGTCCAGCGTTGAGGATGCATTACGCAGTCGAGGAGATGTGCCGGTTCGGAGAGCTGTGAGACTGCGATGCGGAGTCCGGCATCGAGGCTGCCATCGATGAGGAATGGGAGGGTCTGCACCGAGAATGTGTCAATGTGTCACGCAACGGCAGTTACGAAGAGGTTGCGGGCTGCAGAGGTGATGTGGATCTTACCGATGGGTTCAATCTAAGCAGCAACGGTAATGAATCTGTTCTGTTCAGGGTTGTGCCGTGCAGCAGAGGAGATGCGTCAGTTCTGCTGTATCCACAGAGGCTGGCAAAGCACCTTTGGCCCATTTCCAGCAGTCCTGGACTAGGGTGGCACCACTTGGCAGGGTAGTCTCACAGATGGCAGAGTCCAGGTGCTGGAGCAGGGGTGTTGCATACCTGTTATGTCCCTGAGGCTTCAAATCAGGATGCCAGCCAACAAGCCCTTGGTGTCTCTCTGGTTTCTGATCTCAAGAATGCAGGTCCAGTCCTTCTCACCCAGGCAAGAGGGCAGCAGGTAGCAGGTCAGCACAGCAGGGCAGCAGTCCCTTCAGATAAGCAGCCCTGCAGGGCAGAAGTCCCTTCAGGTCAGCTGACCAGCAGAGTGGCAGTCCTTTCAGCAGCACAACAGTCCTTCTTCCTGGCAGAGTATCCACAGTTGGTGTCTGAGGCCCTGTATTTATACCCAGTTGTGTCATTGAAGTGGGGAGAAGCTTCTAGAGGCATGCCTTTGAAGTGCACAGGTGCCCTGTCTTCCTGGCCTTAGACTAACTACAGGGGGTATGCAGTATTTTGAGTGGAGGCAGGACACAGCCTGTTCAAGTGTAAGTGGGGCTGGGCCCTTTTCCTCCCTCCCATCTGCCAGTGATGGCCCATCCAGGCACACCTAAGAGAGAGATTGGAATTTCTGACATAAGTTTAAGAATGTCTGACATAGATTATGTGCATCAAGGTGTGCATCTCAGACTTATTCTTATGAATATATAAGGTAAATGGACGACAATTCAGATGACTCTGTTTGACTATATTTCTGTGTTTGCTTTTATTTGACCTTGTTATGATGATAACTAGACACTTGTTCCAGACTTGATGTCGTATCAGGTGTGATATCTATGTGACTGTCTGAATGACTTGACCCTTTCACAGTTCTTGGAATGATAAGGTCAGACGACACCAGTGTCAATGTGAGACATGATAGTGGATCTGCATAAGTTGAGGAAAATGGCGACTCCCGTTACCTAAAATTGAGAAAATTGTGATTTTCATTATCTAAGGTGGAGTCGACGCCTACTTAAAATGAAGTTGGACCTTAGAGGCTTTATATCATGTCTTTAGTACTTTCCCAAATTGGAGCACAGTTCTGCGTGGTAGTTATGGGCACAGGAATGTCGGTCCAGAATTTAGTATTTACTATTGGATTTATATTTTATTATATTTTTATTTTATTTACTAATATTAACTTTGTTTCGTGTTACTGTATTTTGTATTGCAGAAAATCTACCTTAATAGAAGATTTTCAGTGTAATAAATTCCATCTGCGTCTCAATAGACTTGATTGAGGACTGTTCAGGGACATTGTATGTAGAAAAACATATTATAAATTCCTGTGTGACAATGTTTTTAGTAAAAAAGAAAAATCTTTAATGTTTTACTCGACATTTTATTGCCATTATTTTGTGCATTTTATAGTAAAAAAAAATGTCTCTGGCTCAACTCTGGACAAACCCCTTTCATATATTACAGAATTTCAATATTATGTTTTTCCTCTAAATGTAAATACTAGGGGTAACCCATTGTACAAAGTTTCATGCAATGTCGCACTCAGGAGAGATAGCAATTGGACATGCAAGCGCTATAAAAAAAAAAGCATAGAATAAACAAAATATAAATATGAATACGATGTCTTTACTTGGGGGCTCACGTACATTATATCATTAGGGTACACGTCTTAACCCATCATTTAGAGAGCATTGGTAGCTGTAAACGTGCAGTAATTGGCCAAGTGAACATTGTGAGTCCCTACGGATTTTAATCAGTGACAAATTACCACATCACCTAAACTTAAGTATGACAGTAGTTACTGCAAGCAGAAGTGTGCTGGCAAGGTACAGGTTAAACTTGTTTAATTTACTAACAATACATTTTTACCACACATTTTTGGCCAACTTTTCAGCTGGGCCCAAAGTAATGTAGTAGTAGAATGAGTTAATCACCAGTGCTGGTCATTACTACAGGATTTATTAAAGTGCCATCATGTACTAAATGATGCATTTAGTTTTCTTTCTTACCTTCTGTAACCCACAAAATCCCAAACGTTCCAGTGATGTCTATATAGCTTTTGGGTCATAATATGTCATGAAGGCTTCAGATGCTTTAGTTAACCCTCCCTCAGCAGTTCATGGAGTAGCTTAAAGTCACCTCTTCATTTAAAGCTCACTTCCCTACAGCTGTTCTAGAAGGTGCTAATGTTCCCATGCTTTTGAATGCACGACTTTTCACTAGAGCTGTTTTATGTTACCTTGTCATCAGGGGGTGTAACACGGGCCCCCACATTGTTTGTGGTGCAGGGGGACCGACCAAGCCAGGGGTCATCTTCACTCTGCACACGATGCATTTCTGTTAAAATGGCGCCCAGCACTTGCTTCTATGTTTTTGAGTCTACCTGGCTGGGTGAGAGGCGGGCACAAGGAGGCGTCATTGTACTTTAAAGCAGGCCTCCTCCGATCTCCTTGCTCCCTTGCTTGTCGCTTGTGACTTCGACTCTCCCAAATATTCATGCCTTCCCTTTAGAGTTATGCTCCCTCATTCCTAACCCATATTAATATGAGGGTCAGGGATTTGTTCTTCCGCATATAACCTGCAATATGTAGTCGTCCACATAAGGAGAGAGGATGTGGCCTAATGGCTGGTGTGGTCGACCTCGAAGCTGGTGAACTGGGTACGAGTCTCGGCAAGAGACGCTCAACATCCTGTGATTCTGGGCAAATTACTTAATCTCCCGTGCCTAACAAAATGAATGTGTCTGTCTGTAATGCAAATGGTGCTCGTGTAAAGCACTCCGATACCTTCCTGTCAATTTGGCGCTATCTAAAACTCCACGAAAACAAAATGTATTCCCTTTGCAGAAAGTTCTGTTTCTCACCGGAACTAGGCTAGTGGTAAGGATAAGGCCACTTTTGTACTGATCTAGAAAGCAAGATTAAGCCATATGCTCGTTTTTGGAAGAAAAAATAAAAACCCTCAGAAAAATCGCCTGCTAATAACACACTGAGCTAAATTTGGAGGCCAGAAGGAATGCTCCACAGAAAAGAGTTAAGAAACCTTGTATCCTCTTCATTGAGATTGAAGTATGCCGTCTGAATATTCTTCGTTACTGGAAGAGTGAATCATCACTTTCATTCTCTGCAGCCAGAAACTGCTTGAAGGCGAACCACAAAGCCCGGGTCGTGATTTCTTTATGGCACGTTAACCAACCCTAGGCAATCATTTACGGGAAGTAAACGTGCAATTTTAATGTTTAAATCGAATTCTGCTGTAATCATTGACAAGCATTAAAACAAAAGAAAACATTAGAAAGGAGAGGAAATGGTTACTGCCTGTTAACTCCTTTGAACCGTAAATGCACATTTTGCTAATCTATGCTATTTTGGTCCCACTCTGGAAAGCTGATTGGCTGCTCTTATGGGGATTTGCATCTGATATTCTGCAGTTGTGAATTTGTCTAAAGTTCTGTTCAGTATTTGTATGTAGCTGCACAGTAAATTGCTGCATATTGTAATATATTTTTATTGGCCAACCCTTACACTGAACTGTGGGCCAGAAGTACTACGAGTTTTATCAGTAGAAACCCATGACAATTGCTAAATTTAGGTTTTGCAAAAGATTAAACTAAAGGAATATAGTGATTCGAAAACCTTTTTCGGAGTCACTAAATGGATTTAGAAACTTTTTCTGAATCGCTGTTTTAAAGAGGCATCTTTTGGGCATCCCTTCCAAATAGCGATTTGAAACATGATGTATCTAGCAATGGTTTGTGACCGTAATTCTGGTCGCAAATCATTGACCAGTTACTGATTCCCACCCTGATTCCTCTTTGGTGGTAACTGATTTGCACCCTGATTCCTCTTTGAGAAGCAAGGTGACAGCTTCAAGGAAATTAGGTAGTGGTCCATGGAACTACTGCATACACTCACAGAAGCTTGTCTATAATTTAAAAAATAAAAAAGAAGCCTGTTACCTTTAAGGAAATTAGGCTGCTTAAAAAAAAAAAAAAACAGATTTGAAATATAAGGTCAGGCATGGTGGTCTGCTGTCCCTTGCAGACCACCATTCCTTTCTTTGCAGCCAAATGGAGGGCATGACTATTTGCGACCTTTCTAATTAATATTGATTACGCAGGTCTTTTTTGACCCGCTTCAGTTTGGTATTTTGTGAACTGACCTATCAGTATATAGTTTTAAAACAAACAAGAGCAACCCACATGTCCATGTGAACTGGGTATTAAGTATTAACTTATGACAAGTATTCACATGGAACTCATTTCAAAAACAGTTTCATATTACCACAGATTTATTCTATGTTGATTTAATCAAGAGAAAATGATAATGAGACAGAACACGTCTGCCAAGAGTTAAAGTATTGGTATATACAAGGATGTCTGAATGTTCCTTTATGGGGGCTAAGCGTTGCCTCGGAAAAGAGTACAAGGTGCTCTTGTACATCCAGTAATTATTAGTAATGGGTAATAAGGTTAATCCTGATGTCGCCTCAGAAGAGCCATGGATAATGGTCTTCCTTCTGTGTGGATAGTTGATGCCTTGGATAATTGGTAATAATTAGATTCTGTCGGCATGCCCACAGATATGGGACGCCGCTCCTTGCTTCGGATGCTATGGAATAAATCAGCTCCTTGTGCGGACTCCCGGTTGGAGGATTAATCCTGAGAAATGAACATTCAGACATCCTTGTATCTACCAATAATCCTGTTTTAACTACAAGTCACCTCAATTGTCACCTATGTATTGTATTGTATGGTAATTGCATTTATATAGTGCTTACTACCCCTAGCGAGGTGTCAAAGTGCTTTTTCTGCGAGGAACACGCTACTCCAGAACCCATAAAGGATTAGTGGTGAATAGTATAGTGAAATATTAAAGTCATTTGAGTGGTGGATATGTTAGTTAATTATTTGGATTGAAAAGGATAGTGGAGGGATAGATGAGGGAAAAAGGTTTGCATTTATATAGCGCTTGCTACCCCTGATAAGGTGTTGAGGTGCTTTTTCGGCAAGTCGCATGCTACTCCATGTGAGAAGTTGGCCTGGCATATGCTGTCCACTAGTTATAGTGGGCACCTTGCACCAGTCCAAACGACCCTTATTGATGATAGGTTTAAAGACAACCTTTATTGAAAGCTATCCTAGTGGTAGCTATGGAGAGCAGCCCTCAGGCTAAGTCTTGAAGGAGTGTAAAGCAGCTTGGTTTACCAGATTATAACCTCTTGAATAACTAAATGAAAGGAGAACCACACAAGGTATATATATATATATATATATATATATATATATATATATATATGAAAAAAAGAGAACGGAGTTCCAACGAGCACTCAGGTCTGAGTCAATAACAGCAGGGTTCGTTCTTAAGCCAAAATGTGAGGTTTATTACAGCATAAACCAGTCGTGACGCGTTTCGCGCTCCAAAGAGCGCTTGTTCACACAACAGAGTCAATAAAGTTCGTCACTTAAAAAACATTACAACTCTATGAAATGGTCAACATAGAAAATGGACTGTGACATAACCAGAAAATAAGCGCCATCTTATCATCGGCAATACAACAATTGACCTTCAATATAAAGGAAAAAGTAAAAGTATCTGTCAAACACCGGGGAGTGATAAAGGGCTGGAAAAATCCTTACATAACACCACGATCTTCATTCTTATAATTTACATAATTTACAATAATCTCAATTTCCTAAACCCCTTTGGGCGAAATAACTTCCAAAATGCATTCTGGGAAACGTAGTGTATACGGACTCCTGAGCGAATAACTTCTATCTTCAAATATATGAGCCACTAATTTTATGCTGGTTAGTGCATTCTAGGGCCGTGAATAGCGTGAGTCTGTGTCTATTGCTGGTTAGTGCTATCAGACTCATGTGCCTCTTCCTTTGTCTATGCATACATATAACTATAACTAACCAATGAAAATGGATATCAGAACGCTGGTGAAAATACATTAAATAACAGCTATGCCACCCATTTGTTATCAAAATCGCCACATAATCATATATGGTTTCACTCCCCGGTTAGTAGGAACACAGTCCATAAAACAAGAAACGAACATTAAACCTCATTTTCATGCACCCACTGAATCAACATCAATAAAGCATGAATGTGCACATATCTACAAGTGTTGTTAAAAATCATGGTAATGTTACTTGACATGATGTAGAAAAAGAGGATGAATCACGGAGAAAGGTTTAGGGTACAGGTGCCGCAAGCCTGAGACAACGTCCCTCCCTTCCTTCCTGTGAGAGAGAGAAAAGAAGAAAATATATCTTAAATGATTAAAAAATAGCAAATGAAATGAAAACCAATCTTCAAATACATACTAAACAACATCAATGCATAATTGAAACATTGAATACAGAGTCAGAATTGCTTAGTACAGATGTAAAATATAATTCAAAGAAGGCTCTATTCATTTTGCAGATGTATGGCTAACTCCTCATCCATATTGTGCCCTTTAGGATAACGGGTGCACATGCTTATTATATATCTGGATTCTTTCTGTCTGAGTCTCAATGTGCGATTGCCTCCCCTCTGATTTAGAGTTACCTGGTCTATAATAAAAAATGAAAGTTTGGTTTGATCTGAGAAATGAAAAGCTTCAAAGTGACGGGCTATAGGATATTGTTTGTCATTTTTGCTTATGGCTCTCAGATGTTCAAGAATGCGTTTTTGGCCATATGTGTTGTGCTGCCCACGTACTTAAGGTCACATGGGCATACCAACACATATATTACAAATGCACTAGTGCATGTCAAAAATTGTTTTATTTTGTTCATCCTATTAGTACTGGGATTCCAATATTCCTTTACCATGTGGCTGTTATTACAGGCTTTACAATGACCACACGGATAGAAACCCTGTAGGTCTACACCTCTGTTCAAACTTCTACTACCAATGTTGTTTTGTACTAGAATATCTTTTAAATTATGACCGCGTCTATATGTTATACTTGGGCGATCAGGTAATATGTTATACTTCGTTTCTAGATTAAATCAGAATCAGATGAATATCACTTTAACATGCAATATAAACAAGGACGAGGTAGAATACCTGGACACCAAGGTACAGATTAGGAACAATACACTCCATACCATTCTCTACCGCAAGAAAACAGCAGGTAATACACTGCTTCATGCTCTGAGCAGCCACCCGGAGAATCTTAAATGGAGCATCCCCTATGGGGAGCTGCTCAGAGCAAAAAGAAATTGCAGCACTGAGGTAGATTTCAACAAAGAACAGAATATCATGACACAGAGATTTCTGACAAGAGGATATCCTAAATGGGTAGTAAAGAAAGCCATAGACAAAGTTAAACAGGTGGAACGTGAAGATCTACTTAGTAATACACAGGGCACACAAAATGAGAACCCTGATACATCACAGACTCGAGTCATACTTAACTATAATGGCAATTCGAATCAAATTCGGAAATGTATAGTAAAAAATTGGAAAATTCTCAAGGGGGACCCCATCATTGGAACCACTTTACCTGATCGCCCAAGTATAACATATAGACGCGGTCATAATTTAAAAGATATTCTAGTACAAAACAACATTGGTAGTAGAAGTTTGAACAGAGGTGTAGACCTACAGGGTTTCTATCCGTGTGGTCATTGTAAAGCCTGTAATAACAGCCACATGGTAAAGGAATATTGGAATCCCAGTACTAATAGGATGAACAAAATAAAACAATTTTTGACATGCACTAGTGCATTTGTAATATATGTGTTGGTATGCCCATGTGACCTTAAGTACGTGGGCAGCACAACACATATGGCCAAAAACGCATTCTTGAACATCTGAGAGCCATAAGCAAAAATGACAAACAATATCCTATAGCCCGTCACTTTGAAGCTTTTCATTTCTCAGATCAAACCAAACTTTCATTTTTTATTATAGACCAGGTAACTCTAAATCAGAGGGGAGGCAATCGCACATTGAGACTCAGACAGAAAGAATCCAGATATATAATAAGCATGTGCACCCGTTATCCTAAAGGGCACAATATGGATGAGGAGTTAGCCATACATCTGCAAAATGAATAGAGCCTTCTTTGAATTATATTTTACATCTGTACTAAGCAATTCTGACTCTGTATTCAATGTTTCAATTATGCATTGATGTTGTTTAGTATGTATTTGAAGATTGGTTTTCATTTCATTTGCTATTTTTTAATCATTTAAGATATATTTTCTTCTTTTCTCTCTCTCACAGGAAGGAAGGGAGGGACGTTGTCTCAGGCTTGCGGCACCTGTACCCTAAACCTTTCTCCGTGATTCATCCTCTTTTTCTACATCATGTCAAGTAACATTACCATGATTTTTAACAACACTTGTAGATATGTGCACATTCATGCTTTATTGATGTTGATTCAGTGGGTGCATGAAAATGAGGTTTAATGTTCGTTTCTTGTTTTATGGACTGTGTTCCTACTAACCGGGGAGTGAAACCATATATGATTATGTGGCGATTTTGATAACAAATGGGTGGCATAGCTGTTATTTAATGTATTTTCACCAGCGTTCTGATATCCATTTTCATTGGTTAGTTATAGTTATATGTATGCATAGACAAAGGAAGAGGCACATGAGTCTGATAGCACTAACCAGCAATAGACACAGACTCACGCTATTCACGGCCCTAGAATGCACTAACCAGCATAAAATTAGTGGCTCATATATTTGAAGATAGAAGTTATTCGCTCAGGAGTCCGTATACACTACGTTTCCCAGAATGCATTTTGGAAGTTATTTCGCCCAAAGGGGTTTAGGAAATTGAGATTATTGTAAATTATGTAAATTATAAGAATGAAGATCGTGGTGTTATGTAAGGATTTTTCCAGCCCTTTATCACTCCCCGGTGTTTGACAGATACTTTTACTTTTTCCTTTATATTGAAGGTCAATTGTTGTATTGCCGATGATAAGATGGCGCTTATTTTCTGGTTATGTCACAGTCCATTTTCTATGTTGACCATTTCATAGAGTTGTAATGTTTTTTAAGTGACGAACTTTATTGACTCTGTTGTGTGAACAAGCGCTCTTTGGAGCGCGAAACGCGTCACGACTGGTTTATGCTGTAATAAACCTCACATTTTGGCTTAAGAACGAACCCTGCTGTTATTGACTCAGACCTGAGTGCTCGTTGGAACTCCGTTCTCTTTTTTCATATTGATTACCGGCTGCTCCGCCGGCACCGAGCCACCCCGAGAAAGGCGAGGGATCTCCGGAAGGAGCTGCTTTTCATTTTGGATATATATATATATATATAAAATATATGTATTTATTTATAAACACTAACTACTAATCTCTTTATGAGATTAGAGTTCAAGATACACAATATCACAGTATTAAAACGACAGTAAATAGCACAATATACACTGGGCCCCAGGGGGGACCAAACCATATACTAAGAAAGTGGTATAAGAACCACGACTTGACTAGACAGAGTGCCTAGAGCACGTAGAATCGCTGGGACCCCAAGGAACCACCCAAGGTAGTGACACAGGAGACCCACGGGGGACGTGTGCAGTGTGAGAACACAGCCGCCAGCGCCGTAGGATTCAATGCGGAAAGTCGCGGTTGGAATTTTAAAGATAAAGGACACTTAGGAGAGGACATTCAGCAAACCCCTTTAGACTTAAGGGGTTCTAGGGCCAACATCCACGGGAGCACTGGAGTACTCGAGTTACCTCACCCAGGGAAGCCGGGTGCATAGGTGTCAAAAGGTGTCGGGAATCGTCGTCGTTTTCAATGGTGATCTGCTGCAAAGTGCTGCTGCCGTGGAGAAGAAAAGTGTCCGAGATGATCCAAGCCTGGATCGAAGATGTGAAGAACCTGAAAGCAGAGGGGACAGAGTCTGGGTCACTAGCCAGTGACCAGGAGTGGAGCAATCGAATGCCCACCGATGTCGGGTGCTTCAGGTGCGAAGAGGTGAAGTTTGACTCTGCAGCCACGGGGTCCCGGAGACGTCGACGATGACCAGGAGCCGGATTCGAGCTTTCCCACAAAGGATGTCGAGGGCCGGGGTGTTGGTGATCGGATTGACCACAACAAGCCTTGGCAACAGCAACCCACGCAGGAAGAGAAAAGATGCTTCTATGCGGACCAGCAAGGTCCTGGGGGCTCCCCAAGCAATGGAGAGTCAGGGCACGTCCGGAGCAACCAGGGAAGCCCAATAAAAGTTAGAGTTGCCTTCTTGGGGACCCACAGGTCAACGGACCAGGGATCGCAAAGGGACCTCAAGAGGAATCACAAAATTGCGACCCACGGAACACTCGTTGAGTGTAGGCCTGCAATCTTCGGTGCAATTACTGCTCGGGGTCAGGGCTACAAGTAACCCAAAGCTCATCCTCAGGGTTTGCCGGAAAGCTGATGCTTCTGCAAATGGTCGCGGAGTCCAGGGGTTCGGGTTGCACAGTCTCCATGAGGGATACAGGCCTCAGACTTGCTGTGGGCACAGATCGACCTCAGAGACCTCCTGTGTGGCAATATTCTTCGGAGCCCGCAGGAGCTTCGGAGATGCCAACCGGTCAGTTGTGTTAAAGGTGCCTGCCTTGCAGGGGAGTAACTCCTTTACTCCAAGGGAGATTCTTCAGTCATCCAGCGTAGTGTAGATCATCGAAGTACTTGGTTTCTGGTAGCAGAGTTTAGTCCAGGTGTAGACTAAAGTCCTGTAGTCAGGGTTTCCTACTTTATACCCAAGGAAGGGGTGGGACAAACTCTGGGGACCCACCTATGGGAGGGTCAGGAAAGAGGGGTGGCTACACCCATTTCGTTTGTCCAGTTTCGGCTGTGTGCCCCTGCAACCGGTTTGAGCTGGATTATGCACAGGGACACCAAATGTGCCCCCAGTGCAGACTTCAAAGCACTCTGAGAGTGCACCCACCCAGCCCCAATACACTAAAGCCTGTCTGGGAGGTGGTTACACCTCCCTGTGACAGGAAACCTATTGTCCAGGCCTTCCCTGCCGGAGTTTCGTCCAGCAGCAGGAGGGCAGACTCGTGTCTGTGGCTGCAGCATCCATTTTGTGATGCCAGGGTTCTGTTAAGCTGGTACCGGGTGTACCGGTGATGCCATGCTGCTCCCTCTAGAAGGGAGGAATCATACCTCCCACCCCAATACTGGGGTGGAGGTATGAATCCAAGGTGTTTGACACCAAACACAACAGTTTTCCATGCAGCCATTCTCAAGTTAGCATTTACCGCGGGGTTATAATGCACTTAAGAGTATATGGTCTGGCTGCATCACAAACAACCCTGGAATGAAGATTCCAAAAGCTGCAGAGGGGCTCTGCTCATGCATGAGCACCCTCTTACATGAAACCCAGCACCCTGCCTTCAGGATTGTTAAGGCCTGCCATAGGGGTGACTGATAGGTTTACATGTGCAGTGATATGGAGAGATATAGGGAACCTATATCTTAGTAAGGGGTGGATACACCACCTTACACAGGCTGCTGTAGCAGACCTGTTGTGTCATTTTAAAAGGCTTCCCAGGGGTGGCACAATACATGCTGCAGCACCTGGTAGTCCTCTGGGGTACCTATGCCCTGGGTACATAGTATACCATATACTAGGGACTCACAAGGGTACCCCAGAATCCAATCTGGAGTGTACCTAAAGTACATACAATCAATTTAGAGTAGAAAGCAGATAGCCAGACTGAGGCCCTGCTAATCAGGACCCCAGTCTAAGTCGAAAAACAGTGAAACATCAGCAAAAAGTGGGGGTAACTATAAGAAGCAGATCCTACTCTCCTACACAACCCCCCCCAAACGTCAGGACATTAAACTAACCTTGACCAGTTGAGTCTTCATGTTCTAAGTGGAAATATCTGGAGAGTCCATCTGCATTGGCATGGTTACTCCCAGGTCTATGTTCCACTGTATAGTCCATCCCCTGTAGGGAAATGGACCACCTCAAAAGTTTGGGGTTTTCACCCTTCATCTGTTTTAGCCATAAGAGGGGCTTGTGGTCTGTCTGAACAATGAAGTGAGTGCCAACCAAGTATGGCCTCAGCTTCTTCAAGGCCCAAACCACAGCAAAGGCCTCCCTCTCAATGGCTGACCAACGTTTCTCTCTGGGGGTCAACCTTCTGCTAATAAAAGCTACTGGCTGATCCTGACCTTCATCATTCAATTGTGATAACACAGCCCCTACCCCCAACTCAGATGCATCTGTTTGGACAATGAATTGCTTGGAGTAATCAGGACTTTGCAGAATGGGAGCAGTGCACATGGCCTGCTTCAGGTCATCAAATGCCTTTTGACAGCTAACTGTCCACTGAACTTTCTTTGGCATTCTTTTAGAAGTTAAGTCATTCAAAGGGGTCACTATGGATCCATACCCTTTGACAAATCTTCTATAGTACCCAGTCAGGCCCAAGAAAGCTCTGACCTGAGTCTGGGTGGTTGGAGCAACCCAGTCCATGATGGTCTGGATTTTGCTCTGCAATGGTTGAACCTGGCATCCACCCACAAGGTGGCCCAGGTACACAACCTGACTCTGCCCTATCTGGCACTTGGTGGCCTTGATAGTTAGGCCTGCTTTCTGCAGGGCCTCCAAAACATTTCGCAGGTGGACCAGGTGATCCTCCCAGGTGGAGCTTAAGACAGCAATATCATCTAGATATGCTGCACTATAGGCTTCCAGGCCTGTAAGGACTTTGTTCACCAACCTTTGAAAAGTGGCAGGTGCATTTTTCAAACCAAAGGGCATCACCACAAATTGGTAGTGCCCACTAGGGGTAGAAAATGCTGTGTTGGCGTTTGCATCCTCAACTAATCTGATTTGCCAGTAGCCAGCTGTCAGGTCAAATGTGCTGAGAAACTTGGCTGAGGCCAAAGTGTCTATGAGCTCATCTGCCCTTGGTATGGGATGGGCATCAGTCCTAGTGACTGCATTGAGACCTCTGTAGTCTACACAAAACCTCATCTCTCTCTTACCACCCTGGGTGTGAGGTTTAGGCACTAAGACTACTGGACTAGCCCAAGGGCTATCTGAGGGTTCAATCACACCCAAATCCAACATCTTCTGGACTTCAGTCCTGATGCAGTCCCTGACATGGTCAGGTTGCCTGTAAATCTTATTTTTAACAGGCAGACTGTCCCCAGTGTCCACTTCATGAGTGCACCAGGTAGTCTGACTTGGAGTCAGAGAGAACATATGTCTGAACTGATTGAGAACTTTTCTGCAATCAGTTTGCTGCTGGTCAGTGAGGCTGCCTGCCAAGGCTACACCATCTACTGATCCATCATCAGGGTTCTGAGAGAGCAGGTCAGGGAGTGGATCACTCTCTTCCTCCTGTCCCTCATCAGTAGCCATGAGCAAGCCCATGTCTGCCCTGTCAACATATGGTTTCAGTCTGTTGACATGGTGCACCCTGTGGGGGCTCCTGGGAGTTCCAAGGTCCACCAGATAGGTAACCTCTCCCTTCTGTTCAACAATGGTATGGGGGCCACTCCACTTATCTTGGAGGGCTGCTGGGGCCACAGGCTCCAACACCCATACTTTCTGTCCTGGCTGATAAACAGTCAACACAGCCTTTTGGTCATGCCAGGCTTTTTGTAATTCCTGGCTAGCCTCAAGGTTTTTATTTGCCTTCTTCATGTACTCAGCCATCCGGGAGCGGAGACCAAGTACATAGTCCACAATATCCTGTTTAGGGGGTTTGAGAGGTAACTCCCATCCCTCCTTCACTAGACACAATGGACCCCTAACTGGATGTCCTAACAGAAGCTCAAATGGGCTGTAACCAACCCCCTTCTGTGGAACCTCTCTGTAGGCAAAGAGAAGGCAGGGCAAAAGTATGTCCCATCTGCGCCTAAGCTTTTCTGGGAGACCTTTAATCATGCCCTTCAAGGTTTTGTTGAACCTTTCAACTAAACCATTGCATTGTGGGTGATAAGGGGTGGTAAATGTATACTTTACTCCACACTCCTTCCACATAGCAGTCAAGTAACTAGACATGAAGTTGGCACCTCTGTCTGATACTACCTCCTTAGGAAAACCCACCCTGGAAAAGATTCCCAGGAGGGCCCTTGCCACCACAGGAGCTGTGGTGGTCCTGAGGGGAATTGCTTCTGGGTACCTAGTGGCATGGTCCACCACCACCAGGATAAATCTGTGCCCAGATGCTGTTTGAGGATCTAGGGGACCAACAATGTCAATCCCTACCCTTTCAAAGGGAACCCCCACCACAGGTAGTGGTATCAGGGGGGCCTTTGTAGTGCTACTTGCCTTAACACTGGCTTGACAGGTGACACAGGAGCGACAAAACTCATTGGTGTCCTCAGACATATGAGGCCAATGAAAGTGAAGGACAATTCTGTCCCAAGTCTTGTTTTGGCCTAGGTGACCTGCCAATGGGATATCATGTGCTAGGGTCAATAGGATGCTCCTAAACTTCAGAGGTATAACCAACCTCCTGGTGGTTCCAGGCTTGGGGTCTCTACACTCTGAGTAAAGGAGTCCATCATCCCAATAGATCATATGGGTACCACTAGCACTCCCAGCAGCCTCAGCAGCAGCTTGCTGTCTGAGGGGTTCAAGAGAGGGGCAGTTCAGTTGCTCCTGGCTCAGATCTGCCCTGGAAGGGCCCCCTGTCCCCAAGAACTCAACCTGATCAGGCTCAAGCTCCTCTGGGACAGTTCCTTCTTCAGGACTGAGATCATCTCCCTCAAGAGACTGATCTGCATTCTGAGGCAGGGGGAAGACACTGCCTTAACCCTACTGCTCCTCCTCTTGGGAGGCACCTGGTCCATTCTTCCAGAATCCAGGGCCTGTTCAGTTTTAGACATTTTTGCCTGTGACCTGGTCATAGCAAACACATCTGCAGGGATGCCCAACATTTCTGCATGGGTCCTGAGTTCAACTTCAGCCCAAGCTGAACTTTCCAAATCATTTCCAAGCAAGCATTCAACAGGGAGGTCTGCGCTTACCACAACCTTCTTAGGGCCAGTTACCCCTCCCCAGGAGAAATTAACAACTGCCAGGGAATGGTCTGTCCTGACATTGCTAGCATTGGTCACTTGGTACATTTCACCAAGTATGATCTGCTCAGGGGCTACAAGATCTTTTGTCACCATTGTGACACTTGCTCCTGTGTCCCTAAATGCCAAAGCCTCTCTTCCATTAATTAAGGGCTGCTGTCTGTATTTGCCCAGATTACTGGGACTCACATAGGAGGACATATCCATGCCTCCATCACAGATCAGTACAGCCTGAGTTGGAACTCTGACTAGGCCAGAGTCCATCTCAGATCCCAGGGTCAACTCTACTACACCATTGATAATTATGGACGCTTTTGCATTGTGGTATAGATTTTTCACCACCTGACAGAATACACTAGGGATCGCAAATTTGTTTAAGATTGTAAATAAGACCTGCCATTGTACTCTGTCGAATGCTTTTTCGGCATCGAGCATTATTATAGCCGCC
This sequence comes from Calotriton arnoldi, assembly GCA_963921515.1. Lineage (NCBI taxonomy): Eukaryota > Metazoa > Chordata > Amphibia > Caudata > Salamandridae > Calotriton > Calotriton arnoldi. Next base: position 2,769,179 of record CAWUFW010001384.1, read on the forward strand.
TTAATTTTATTAGCATGTAAGTAATCAATTGCCTGCACCAAATAATGAGTGTTGGAAGCCAAAAGTCTGTTTTTAAGAAAGCCATTCTGATCATGATGGATAAGTGAAGGGGCAGCCTGCGCAAGTCTATTTGCAAGAATTTTAGTGAAAATTTTGTAGTCGGAATTTAATAGAATAATGTGACTATATGAGTTGGTCTCATCTTCTGGTTTCCCTTTTTTAACAAAACTTATTACTGTAGCTTGAGTAAAGTTTTCTGGAATTGGATCCCCTTCAAGAATTTCATTAAATAACGTTTTTAAGAAAACAGAAAGTTGGGGTGAAAAAATCTTATAAATCTCGGAAGGGATTCCATCTGGGCCACAGGCCTTGGCTGCAGGAGATAAATTTATTGCCTGTGTGACTTCGTCCAGAGAAATAGCTGAGCTCAAGAGCTCTTGAAACTCGGGCGATAATATAGGGATGTTTATCTTATCTAGCCAAGCTAAAGCAACCTCAGAGGTAGTATTATGTGTTTCGGTATAAAGGTCTTTGTAATGATTAAGAAAAACTTCAGAGATTTCCGAGGGGAGAGACGAAGGACGTAGAGTGATTTGGTCTACTATTTTTTTTATGTAATTAGTATTTGATCTCTTTTTAGTGGACCAAGCTAAGAATCTACCTATGTGATCGCTCTCCTCATATCTTTTCTGTAGTACTGAATCATGATGTAGAATTTCTTTAGCTACAAAAAATTCCTGTAAATTGGACTTGGCACCAGCGAGTTTAGTTTTCCCTACTGGTGATGGCGTAGCAAGATATTCTGCTGTTGCGCTACTTAGCTCTTTCTCCAATTGGAGTCTTTGAATATTTTCTTTTTTCCTTTTGAAGGCCAAGTATGCAATCACCTCACCTCGAAAGAAAGCTTTTAAGGAATTCCAGACATTAAACGTAGAGGCGGTGTTAATATTTAGTTTCAGAAACTCCTCGAGCGACACGCGCATGTGCGAAACCCAATGTTCATCAACAAGGAGGGACTTATCAAATACCCATCTAGGCCTGATTTTTAATTGAGTTTTAACTTCAAATTTCACAGTAATCAATGCATGATCTGAAAAAGGGTTTTCATAAATCTCAGACTCGGTCTTTAAAAGAGTATGTGAAATCAAAAAGAAGTCAATCCGAGAGGAGGAATGAAATCTTCCTGAAAGGCAAGTATACTGCCTTTTATCTGGGTATTCATCTCTCCAGCAATCTACTAGCGCAAAGTCCCTTAAAAGATCTTGGTATAGCCTTTTAGACTTAGGCTTGGTTTGTGTTTTATTAGCCCAGGAACAATCTATAGCTGGATTGATCAATAGATTGAAATCACCCCCCAGTACCAAATACCCGGACTGATTAGTTGCAAAATCATACAGGGACTGCAAGGATGCTGGGGTGTCCTCAATAGGGCCATAGTAGCTCACAAAGTTAAAAAGTTGGTCTGAGATCTTCATCTGTACCCAGAGCCACCTGGCATTATGATCTTTATGAACCATCTGTATCTCACACTGGAGTTTCTTAGATACTAAAATAGCCACCCCTCTAACAGCTGTATTGTAGGAAGCATAGAATTCATATTGAATATAGCCAGGAGGTCTATCTAAGGGGGAGCCCTCCTTATAGTGTGTCTCTTGAATGAGCATTATATCAGCCTGTAGAGCTCTAAACCAAGCCATCATAGATCGTCTTTTGATTTTGTTATTGAAGCCGTTAACATTGCAAGACACAACATGTAACCTTTTAGTGAACATTCTTTTTTCCTTTTTTTTCTCAATGAAGACTGTCTAATAGTAAAGCAAGAAACAACAGATAATTTTTCATTGGTCTTTGAGCTTCTATACAAATGCTACATTTTGTTTTCCCTCCCGTGACCCTGCCACCCTCCACTCCCAACCCACTAGAGTGACCCCCCACCCCACCAACCCTCAGGCCCCCTTGACCTTGGAACCCCTGCCCGTCTAGGGATCCCTGGGTGCCCCCTCCCTTCGCGAGTGATCCTCCTCCCCCCTCCCTTCGTGACCCTATCCACCCCCTTCTTCTCCCTAAGTTGGGGTGCAGTGACATGGCACCCAAGGCGATTGGGCGGGCGGCTAACATTCTTCAAAGAAAGGGAAAGGGAAAAAGAGAAAGAAAAAAAAAAAAGGGGAAAAAAAGGAGAAAGAAAAAGAAAAAGAGAAAAAAAACGTATTTAAATCTACTCCTGTCTAAAACCATCTATAGCTCATAAAAGAAAGAGCAAAAAAGACAAGAAGTAGAAAGCATTAACCCTTATTCACCTCCCCTGCATGTCTAGATCCACTACTGTCTATAACCATCTATAGATCAGAGAAGAAAGAGCAGAAAAGACAAGAAACAAAAAGCACTAGCCCTTATTTCCATCCCCTGCATGTTGTAGGGACCGTAGGAACTCCTGAGCTGTTTCAACCGAGTGGAAAATCCTGACACGCCCTTTATTTAAAACTTTCAGTTTAGATTGCTGGATTATACCCGCCGGGGCCCCTAACTGTTGAAAGGAATTGATCATGCCTCTGAACTCTTTTCTTCTCCGTGCTGAGAAGGCCGACATATCTGAAAACATTTTGAATGAAAAGTTATCAGAGGTCTGAAATCCTTTCTCTTGGATGGCACGCGCCAGAATCTTGTCCTTAATTCTGAAATCACCAAAATTTGCAATAATAGTTCTTGGGTATTTGGCGTTGGGATACTGAACCGCCGGGACACGGTGAGCTCTGGTGATAGTAAAATCGGTCCCCTCAGTTGCCATTTCAGGACAGATATATTTAGAGATAAGATCCAAAACAACTTCCACCACAGGTCGGCCATTTTCACTGCCCTCAGGGACTCCTATAAAGCGAAGATTACATCTTCGTGATCGATTTTCTGCGTCGTCCACTTTAATTTGGAGGCTGATAAGTTCGGATTGCAATTTTGAGATCTGACTTGTCTGTTCAGGCATTTTATCTTCGAGATCTGACACCCGTTGTTCTATATCGGTGATACGTGATGCAAGTTGCTGGATGTCGGAATGTATCGACCCCAGCTGAGATTCGATTTTCTTTTGTGCTTCCCCTTGAGAAATTTGCATATTCTGAAGTTCTGTCAGTATCTGCTGCAGTAGAGCATGTGACGTAGCCCCCGCTGCTCCTGGATTTTCCAGCGTCATAGATTGAACGGTCGCTGGACTTAAGGAAATCTCCTCCATTGGGGTTTCACCTAGAGCTTCAATAGCAGTAGTAAAAGGAGAAGTACTGGGGAGCTCAACTGTTGACTCTTCCCCCGAGAAGCCTGCTTCATGATTGTCGAGAGTAAGGCCTTGTTTCGACACTGTAGGGTTGGCAGCTTTTGGATGAGTCTTCGTGCCAATACCTGCGAATAACGAATAAGTTCCCTGTTGCATCTCTCTTGGGAGCAATTTCATTAAAGGTATAACATTCGATACCGATGCGCTGGATCTGGACTTGGAGGGGAGTCCTGGTCTGCTGCACATGGAGGATCAAGAAGGCTTTTAGTAGCTGTAAGACTCCAGGGCGCTGCTAAATTGTGAACCTCCTGCTCACTGGGTTTCTTGAAGAACAAGTCCTCTTTGGGAGAGACACATTTAGATTTCCCGCTTGACAATCCGGAGTCCATCTCTTTTATGGATGTGGTTCTACTGCGGTTTTTTGCGGCCCGTGTAGAATTGGCCACTAGTCTGGGTTTAATAGTGCTCTCTCGGGAGATTCTTTTCATGACTTTTTACCGGAAACGCTGGAAGAGGACAGCCTCAGGGGAGGAATAAACCGAAACCTAGCTAGGCCGCCTCCACGTCCACTACCCTAGCTGACTATCCCCCATACTTTCGCAATAGCAGTGATCCGATTAGATTTAGAGAGTCTTGGAAGAAAAGGGAGACCGGGAAATAAAGTCAAGGCTGGAGGAAAAAAAAAAAATACCTGGGGTGCCTGAAGAATTCTCCAAATCTCCTGATCAGAGGTAGCAATATTGCCGTGCGAGAGGAATTGCCAGCTGCTACTCCCAGGGAAACCAGTAGAGCAGAACTATAATGAAAGAAGCAGCAGTTCACTAAATAGTGATCGTCCCGTTCTACCTCCTGCCGTTCTGACTGCAGGGTTCTTTCGAAAGCAAGACCTCAGTCCAAGCCCTCTCCCCGAGGCTAGGAGCAAGTATACCGCAACAATGTAGCAATGAAGCACCGCCGTAAATCCGTCCTAAATCTCAAGCGCCACGTAAGTCCAGCACGAGGGAAGATTCAGACCTGTTTTCCTTTTATTACCAGCCTCGAATTAGTATGCTGCAATATTGTAGCATTCCCCACGAACTTGCCGTGCAACGAGACACCGCGGGGGAAAAGAAATCAAACCCGCTCCTCCTTCCAAACCAGCAGAGAGCAGAATGCCGTAAGCCGCCCAGTCCGCCTTGCCTCGCCTCTCCTTCACTCGCGGAGCATAACGAGAGCTTCGAAGTGTGTAGCATCCCCCATGAACCTGCCGTGCAACGAGATACCGCGGGGGAGAGAAATCAGACCCGTTCCTCCTTCCAAGCCAGCAAAGAGCAGACTGCCGTCAGCCGCCCAACCCGCCTCGCCTTCACTCGCGGAGCATGACGGGAGCTCCGGGAAACAATAGCAAACACATCTGCAGGGATGCCCAACATTTCTGCATGGGTCCTGAGTTCAACTTCAGCCCAAGCTGAACTTTCCAAATCATTTCCAAGCAAGCATTCAACAGGGAGGTCTGCGCTTACCACAACCTTCTTAGGGCCAGTTACCCCTCCCCAGGAGAAATTAACAACTGCCAGGGAATGGTCTGTCCTGACATTGCTAGCATTGGTCACTTGGTACATTTCACCAAGTATGATCTGCTCAGGGGCTACAAGATCTTTTGTCACCATTGTGACACTTGCTCCTGTGTCCCTGAATGCCAAAGCCTCTCTTCCATTAATTAAGGGCTGCTGTCTGTATTTGCCCAGATTACTGGGACTCACATAGGAGGACATATCCATGCCTCCATCACAGATCAGTACAGCCTGAGTTGGAACTCTGACTAGGCCAGAGTCCATCTCAGATCTCAGGGTCAACTCTACTACACCCTTATTTGGAACACCACCACTTGGAGCTGAACTAGGGGGAACAGTTGCCTTAGGGGCAATGGTGGCTGGAGTTGAGTCTTTGGTCTTGGTACAATCACTAGTCCAATGGGTTTTCTGCTTACAGATTTTACACCATGGTTTCTTTTGGCCTTTTCCTTTGTTAGATTGGGACTCCCCACCAGATGCAGATTTTTGGGGCACCTTGAGAAGTCTTCTGGTCTTTACCCTTCTCCCCACCCTTATCAGAGTTCTTAGAATCTTGCTTCTTAGAGTCACCACCTTGGTTCTGAACCTTCTGCCTCACCCTGGTTCTGACCCACTTGTCTGCCTTCTGGCCCAATTCTTGGGGAGAGGTCAGATCAGAGTCCACCAGGTACTGATGCAACAGTTGATTTTGACAGTTATTAAGGATCTGCTCTCTCATGATTAAATTATACAATCCTTTGAAATCACACACCTTACTGCCAAGTAACCAGCCTTCCAGAGCCTTAGTAGCACAATCAACAAAGTCAACCCAGTCCTGAGTCTGTGCCTTTTGGGTATCTCTGAACTTTAACCTGTATTGTTCAGTGGTTAGGCCAAACCCTTCAATCAGAGCACTCTTCAGGACTTTGTAATTGTCAGCATCCTCTTCTCTTACAGTGAGGAGCTTGTCTCTACCTTTGTCTGCAAAGGAGAGCCACAAGATTGCTGCCCACTGCTCCTGAGGGACCCTCTGTACCTTACAGGCCCTCTCAAGTGCAGTTATCCATTTGTGGATGTCATCCCCACTCTGGTAGGGAGGGACAATCTTGTTCAGGTTCCTATGGTCATGAGTATGATCTCTACCTCTAGGGACACTGCTGCTGCCACCATGGGACCCTAGTCCCAATTTCTGTGAAGCTTTCTGAAGCTCCAGGGATTCCCTGTCTAAGGCCAATTGCTCTCTCTTGATTCTTAGTTTAGCTTTCTCAAACTCAAGCAGTTGGCATTTCTTCTCATAAGAGGATGCCCTTTTATGAGAAGCAGAGGACCCTATAGAAGTACCAGAATGATTAGATTCCTGAGAAGGAGATCTTGATCCTCTTGGTAGACTATTAACCCTTCCAGGTGGGGTAAAGAGAACCCCACTGGGGTCTCCTTCCTCACCTTCAGGAAGAATTGGATTTTCCAGGTGGGAATCATTTTGATCCCCCTGGCCAGCATCAGAGACTGGGTCATAGTTATTTTCACTACCTGGCCTTTCCTCTTCTACTGCCCCACCCAACTTGCCTGCTTCATCAGACCCTGGTGTCTTTCTGAGGTCATCTAACAGCAAAGCCTCTATGAGGCGTTGAGTGCTTGCATGTCTCCCTGTTTTCAGTCTCCTAGAGGTACACATATTTCTCAATTCCTGGAATGTGAGATTGTCATACCTAGTGAGCAAGGAGTCACTGACTTCAGGCCTTGAAGACATTCTAGTGTGGTATGGTGTATGCACCCACCTACTCTAGTGGGAACTGAAACTCTCTTGAGTTGTAGAAAGGGTGTGCTAAGCCCTTGACACACAACTCTAAGTTCAGAGTTACAAGTTCTCCCGCTGCACGTTTATAGGGATAGCTGAGATATTAAACTGCTGTGACTTTTAAAAAAAACATAACTGTTGTTTTTATCTTGCTAATTGGGCATTGCGTTATTTTTAAAATTACTTTTTTTAAAAGGAACCTCTTACTGTTGTTGTATCCATTGCTCCTGCTGCACTCAGTCACTTTTCCCTCAACGCTCCCTTGATGTGCTGGTGTACTCGTATGTCAGAGCGAGTCACCGGAAGCGCCGCCATCTTGGGTAGCGTTCTAGTTGTTCATTTGCACTCTCCCTATTTAATGGATGAGATGCAAGCGCGCACAGCGGGCGCGCCAAAGGCAAGCCCGTCTGCGCCCGTCCGCGCTCTGGATGCGCTCAGCGCCAGCTATGTTGCTCCAACTGCCTCCCGTTTGGTCTACTCTAGAGATGAGCTTATCCGACTTGATACTCGGAGAGACAGGACCATGTTGAATGAAAATGGCACTGGCGGTAAGAGTTTTCTTAAGAAAGTTATATCAGAGACGCTTAACTGTGGATTGATCAATGTTAGATCCCTGGCTAAACATTACCTGGAGATCTACACATTATTAGAAGATCATAATTTCGATGTCCTGTTTCTTACAGAAACTTGGACACGAGTAGATAGAGAAGTTGAACTGGGCTTAGCTTGCCCCCCAGGTTATAAAATTTGCCACAAGCCTAGACTGGATGGGAGAGGGGGAGGAGGAGTAGGATTTATTTATAAAGACACCTGGAATTTCACCCCACTCTGTGTAGAGGATATTCCGGGGATTGAATCACTGGGGTTTTCACTTAAGGATACCAGTGGTACTTTATGCCCAGGCCTACTTTGTTATAGACCCCCAGGTGGAGCTGCCCATGGCTATCAAGAACTGATTGATGCGATATATAATTTATCACACTCTCACTCTAAACTATTGATCCTTGGAGATTTTAATCTCTGGGAGAATGGTACCCTTGACACAGCGTTTAAAGAGCTTTGCCAGGCTTGTGAGAATGTTAACCTCCAACAGTTGGTACTACATCCTACTCATCAGAAGGGCCATGTGCTTGATCTTGTCTTTGCTGGTGAAAAGGAGACAGCTGAAAAGGACATACTTCCGTTATGCTGGACAGACCATTTCTTGGTTTTTTTTCTCCTTAAAAGTAGCTAATTGCCTAAAACAAGCTGCTTATATGACCTTTACTCGAACTAGTAGAGAATGTTCTAAAATACTAAAATTAGTGGATCTTCCCCGGCTGGTTGATGATAGAGTTGTCATTTATGACTCAGTGGAGTTGAACTACCTGAATCTATGTCATCAAATCACTAATACGTTAGATCAGTTAGCCCCTTTGAGGAAAGCTAAAAATTGTAAAAAACCCTCCGCTTTCTGGTATAATGAAGAGCTAAGACTGATGAAGACTAGCTGTAAACAAGCGGAAAGGAAATGGAGGAGGAACTACCTAGAGATAGATAAAGTAGCCTTAAAAAATCTGCTCCACATCTATAAAGAATCGATAGGCAAAGCTAAGGCCAAATACCTTGAGGAGACCATCTTACATTCAGCTAATAAATCTTAAACTTTATTTAGCTTAGTAAGAGGCTTGTCCAACCCAGACTGCGCAAAGCCTAAAATTCCGGCATCGCAAGAATTATGTGATGAGTTAGCAGTCTTTGTTGAGGAAAAAATCAATAAACTTTTAAATGGACTAAAGTCCTCTATGGATGATGATGCGCTCCGGTTTACTGGTAATGACACCTTAATAAACTGTGACATAAATGAAAGGGAACATATGACATCTTTGGATCAATTCCAGATTCCCTCACAAGAGGAATTTAATGTAATTGCAGCTGGCATCTCCTCAGGTTCCCCTATGGACCCACTTCCACATCCGTTCTGGAAACTGTTTGGTAGTGAACTTTTTCCACATCTGTATCAAATCTGTTGTCAATCCTTAACTAATGGGGTAGTACCGGATTGTTGGAAAAAGGCGGTGGTTTCTCCACTGTTAAAAAAGGCTACACTGGATCCCCAATGTCCCTCCAATTACAGACCCATCTCCCATCTCCCTGCTACCGTATCCGATTAAGATCTTGGAGAAGGTAGTGAGTAAATCTCTCTCAAAATTTGTTGAGGATAATGAGTTGCTGGGCGAAGTCCAATTTGGATTTCACCCTGCACATGGAACCGAGACTGCCTTGGTGGCAGTCTTGGATGACCTGCGAATGCGGGCCGACAGTGGTCAGACAGCCTTTTTAGTGCTGCTTGACATGTCGGCCGGATTCGATACGGTTAACCACCGAATCCTGATTAAGAGAGTAGTGGAGATGGGTGTTACGGGTAGGGCTCGGGACTGGCTGCATTCTTTTCTCTCTAATAGGCAGCAGGCAGTGACCCTGTCGCCATTTACCTCTCAGAATAGAGATGTTAAACATGGGGTTCCACAGGGCTCGGCTATCAGCCCGATTTTGTTTAATCTTTATCTTTGACCACTTATTATTTTAATTAAATCATTTGGCATTGATGTCAAACTATCCGGACGACACTCAGCTTGTCTTCTCCGTTGAGGGCAACAAAGCAGTGCCTTTAGAAAAATTCCACAACTGTATGCATAGAACAGCAGAATGGCTGAAAGAGAACTCATTGCAATTTAATGGGGAAAAAACTGAAATCCTGTGTTGTACCGCAGGTAAAATTCAGCGACCACTCCCAGTAGACTTTGCCAGGCCCGGCCAACAACTCCGTATTGCCCGCTAGTACAGTGCGCAATTTAGGAGTGATGCTGGATAGCAATCTACAACTAGATTCCCAGGTGAATAAAACGGTGAACACCTGCCTATCTCTGCTCCGAGCTCTTCGGAAGATTCTCCCGTTTTTACCTATTCTTGCCAGACCTCAAGTGGTGCGGAGTATAGTTCTAAGCAGATTGGATTATTGTAATGCACTCCTTTTAGGTGCCCCAGCGTCCCTGATAATAAAATTGCAAAGAGTACAGATCATGGCGGCTAAGTTGGCGCTAAACCGACCGCGTAGAGCCTCGGCCTCACTGGCGTTAAAGGACCTACATTGGCTGCCCATTGCGCAAAGAGTCCAATTTAAGGCACTCTGTATTGTTTATAGGGCAATACATAAAACTGGACCTAAATTGTTGCAAAGGAAATTTGTATGGTATTCCCCTGTTAGATACTTGCGTTCTTCTTCTGCTAATTTGGTTTGCGTTCCCCATGTCAGTAAAGTGCGAATGGGTGGCAGATCTTTTAGCTTTACAGCATCTAGACTTTGGAACGCTTTGCCCCCGGAACTCAGACAACTGAACACCTTGTCACGCTTCAGGAAGGAACTGAAAACCAGATTGTTTCCTAGAGACTGACTCCTGCCTATCTCAGCTTAGTTACGCGCAGTGGATGATTTGGTAACTTAAGCGCCAGGATACCCTTGGGGTGGCAGCTGCGCTATATAAGTGTACCTTACATTACATTACAGTAGAACTTACTGTATTCTAAACTTGATTTATATGTACCTATAGTGGTTTTCAGTTAGTCACTTCAAAGAGATTATCTGGTAAAGCAATAGCAAGCTTGAATCCAACCGCTGCACACCAATGTGAGAAGTTGGCCTGGCATATGCTGTCCACTAGTTATAGTGGGCACCTTGCACCAGTCCAAACGACCCTTATTGATGATAGGTTTAAAGACAACCTTTATTGAAAGCTATCCTTGTGGTAGCTATGGAGAGCAGCCTTCAGGCTAAGTATTGAAGGAGTGTAAAGCAGCTTGGTTTACCAGATTATAACCTCTTGAATAACTAAATGAAAGGAGAACCACACAAGGTATATATATATAAAATATATGTATTTATTTCTAAACACCAACTACTAATCTCTTTATGAGATTAGAGTTCAAGATACACAATATCACAGTATTAAAACGACAGTAAATAGCACAATATAAACTGGGCCCCAGGGGGGGACCAAACCATATACTAAGAAAGTGGTATAAGAACCACGACTTGACACAGTGCCTAGAGCACCTAGAATTGCTGGGACCCCAAGGAACCACCCAAGGTAGTGACACAGGAGACCCACGGGGGACGTGTGCAGTGTGAGAACACAGCTGCGAGCACCGTAGGATTCAATGCGGAAAGTCACAGTTGGAATTTTAAAGATAAAGGACACTTAGGAGAGGACTTTCAGCAAACCCCTTTAGACTTAAGGGGTTCTAGGGCCAACACCCACGGGAGCACTGGAGTACTCGAGTTACCTCACCCAGGGAAGCCGGGTGCATAGGTGTCAAAAGGTGTCGGGAATCGTCGTCGTTTTCAATGGCGATCTGCTGCAAAGTGCTGCTGCCGTGAAGAAGAAAAGTGTCCGAGATGATCCAAGCCTGGATCGAAGATGTGAAGAACCTGAAAGCAGAGGGGACAGAGTCTGGGTCACTAGCCAGTGACCAGGAGTGGAGCAATCGAATGCCCACCGATGTCGGGTGCTTCAGGTGCGAAGAGGTGAAGTTTGACTCTGCAGCCACGGGGTCCCGGAGATGTCGACGACAACCAGGAGCCGGATTCGAGCTGTCCCGCAAAGGATGTCGAGTGCTGGGGTGTCGGTGATCAGATTGACCACAACAAGCCTTGGCAACAGCAACCCACGCAGGAAGAGAAAAGATGCTTCTATGCGGACCAGCAAGGTCCTGGGGACTCCCCAAGCAATGGAGAGTCAGGGCACATCTGAAGCAACCAGGGAAGCCCAATAAAAGTTAGAGTTGCCTTCTTGGGGACCCACAGGTCAACGGACCAGGGATCGCGAAGGGACCTCAAGAGGAATCACAAAATGGCAACCCACGGAACACTCATTCAGTGTAGGCCTGCAATCTTCAGTGCAATTACTGCTCGGGGTCAGGGCTAGAAGTAACCTAAAGCTCAGCCTCAGGGGTTGCCGGAAAGCTGATGCTTCTGCAAATGGTTGCGGTGTCCAGGGGTTCGGGTTGCACGGTCTCCACGAGGGATACGGGCCTCAGACTTGCTGTGGGCACAGATCAACCTCAGAGACCTCGGAAAACCCACCTCCTGTGTGGCAATATTCTTCGGAGTCCGCAGGAGCTTCGGAGATGCCAACCGGTCAGTTGCGTTAAAGGTGCCTGCTTTGCAGGGGAGTAACTCCTTTACTCCAAGGGAGATTCTTCAGTCATCCAGCATAGTGTAGATCGTCGAAGTACTTGGTTTATGGTAACAGAGTTTAGTCCACGTGTAATCTAAAGTCCTGTAGTCAGGGTTTCCTACTTTATACCCAAGGAAGGGGTGGGACAAACTCTGGGGACCCACCTATGGGAGGGTCAGGAAAGAGGGGTGGCTACACCCATTTCCTTTGTCCAGTTTCACGCCAGAGCAGGGGCTGTGTGCCCCTGCAACTGGTTTGAGCTGGACTATGCACAGGGACACCAAATGTGCCCCCAGTGCAGACTTCAAAGCACTCTGAGAGTGCACCCACCCAGCCCCAATACACTAAAGCCTGTCTGGGAGGTGGTTACACCTCCCTGTGACAGGAAACCTATTGTCCAGGCCTCCCCTGCCGGAGTTTCGTCCAGCAGCAGGAGGGCAGACTCGTGTCTGTGGCTGCAGCATCCATTTTGTGATGCCAGGGTTCTGTTAAGCTGGTACCGGGTGTACCGGTGATGCCATGCTGCTCCCTCTAGAAGGGAGGAATCATACCTCCCACCCCAGTACTGGGGTGGAGGTATGATTCCAAGGTGTTTAACACCAAACACGACAGTTTTCCATGCAGCCATTCTCAAGTTAGCATTAACCGCGGGGTTATAATGCACTTAAGTGTATATGGTCTGGCTGCATCACAAACAACCCCGGAATGAAGATTCCGAAAGCTGCAGAGGGGCTCTGCTCATGCATGAGCACCCTCTCACATGAAACCCAGCACCCTGCCTTCAGGATTGTTAAGGCCTGCCATAGGGGTGACTGATAGGTTTACATGTGCAGTGATATGGAGAGATATTGGGAACCTATATCTTAGTAAGGGGTGTATACACCACCTTACACAGGCTGCTGTAGCAGACCTGTTGTGACATTTTAAAGGCTTCCCAGGGGTGGCACAATACATGCTGCAGCCCCTGGTAGGCCTCTGGGGTACCTATGCCCTGGGTACATAGTATACCATATACTAGGGACTCACAAGGGTACCCCAGAATCCAATCTGGAGTGTACCTAAAGTACATACAATCAATTTAGAGTAGAAAGCAGATAGAATGGGGTCCTGATTAGCAGGGCCTCAGTCTGGCTAAGTCGAAAAACAGTAAAACATCAGCAAAAAGTGGGGGTAACTATAAGAAGCAGATCCTACTCTCCTACACTCCAGAACCCATAAAGTATTAGTAGTGAATTAGTATAGTGAAAATATGAAAGTAATTTGAGTGGTGGATATGTTAGTCACTTATTTGGATTGAGAAGGATAGTGGAGGGATAGAGGAAAAAAGGTTTGCATTTATATAGCGCTTACTACCCCTAACGAGGCGTCGAATCGCTTTTTCTCCGAGTAGCATGCACTCCGGAACCCATAATGCATTTGCGGTGAATTAGTATAGCGAAATATGAAAGTAATTTGAGTGGTGGATATGTTAGTTAGTTATTTGGATTGAGAAGGATAGTGGAGGGATAGAAGAGGGAAAAAGGTTTGCATTTATATAGCGCTTGCTACCCCTGATAAAGTGTTGAAGCATTTTTTCGGTGAGTAGCACGCTACTCTGGAACTCAGAAAGGATTAGTAGTGAATTAGTCTAGAAGTCTGGCTATGGTTACTTCACTTGGGGTTCCTTTATCACTCTCCTCCCCTTTTTGCAAAAAGACCACTAACAAAATCTAATGCGTTGTAACAAATATATGTTTAGAGTTAAAATATAATCTTTCTGTACACATTTTTTGTGTATCATAATCAAATAAAAATCTCAATTCGGCTGAATTGAGTTGAAAGAAAGGCAATTTTTGGGCTGCTTAATGTAAGTATGAATTAACTCTTGGCAGACGTGTTCTGTCTCATTATCATTTTCTCTTGATTCAATCAACACAGAATAAACCTGTTTGCTGTAAGCATGGGCGTAGATAGGGCCGCATACCTCAATGTAATAGAGTTTTCACTGTTTAATAATAGTCCTCTGAACAGCATATAACAATTGCATGCCTGTTTCTTAGATATTTCATAATTTAAATAACATTTCCCTAGGCACAAAAAGCACATATCTCAATTTCTTATCAACGAAAACCCTATTTATTAATATTTAGCATTATTTCAGATACAGATTATCAGCTCTGGATATCCCTTCGAGTAGAGCGATATGCTGTTTCATTTCCATAGTAGGTGCCTCCTTTTGATTGTGTCAATAAAGTTGCTGTGTTAACATGTTTCTAAAGGCACACATGCATGTATCTATATATGCATGTGGTATTTGTACAGCATGAACCGAACTAAAAGGCAGCAGTGTGCTGTACAGGCTAAAAGGGAATGATATAGTCAACAAATGTTTGAACAAGTAGATGGTTTCTATGGCAGAAGTGGGGAGTTAATGCATCATTTTGTAAGGTTCTTTAAAGAAGTATGTCTTCAGCTCTTTCCTAAATTGAATCATGATTGGGGCAGTCATGATAGTACGGGGATACTGTTTCAGATCCTGTATACTTAGATGGAGATGGCCTGTTGTCATCTTTTGTCTTTTTTGCACTTCTTTGCCTCCATTCTGATGGAGTCCTGGCTGTGATTGTGCTAAGAGCCACCAAAGATGGTGAGCTGGTCAGCCAGAAAGGCAGGGTTGCTTATCATGATGGCTTTGTAAATGATGTAGCTTGTCTTCAAGATGGTGTGGACCACCAAAGGGAGCCAGTGGTGTCCCATCAGGGTGGGGGTGATGTCATATTTCTTTTTGATCCCGATTTTCACAATGCCTGGGCCGTCGACTGATCAAGACCTTTCCCCTCGACTGCCAATTTGAAGCAGCACACTGATCCTTAACTTTTGCAAGGCCATTTGACTTTAACCCTTTGCATGTTTGTCATTGATTAATTCGCCATTTATTTTACTTGTTGACTTATTTTTTCAATTTACCACTCTGGAATCCCACAAAGCTTTTCTAGTCCTGATGAGGACCCTTTAATCATGTTGGCTCAAGACACCAACAATACTCTTGATAATGAGAACATACCATTGATTAACTGTTTTTCTATATAAACTCCAGGACCTGTCAATTGTTCAGGCCTCTAAAGCTGTTATGATTGTTCTATTGTGTTTTTATACTACACACACTTTTTCATCTGCTTGGCATTATTCACTGTGTGATTGCATGAGCAAAGAGGACTTGTTTGCAATTCTATTTTTAATACAAATTATACATTTTTAACATTTAATGAGTGGGTCCAGTGCTCTATTATTGATTAATTGTAGAATTATGTTAATACATTATTTTTTCCCAATAGGAACCACTGTTCTTGATATGTGTCAAATGTATTTAGGCCTTAGATGAAAGGTGCTGGAGCAAGTAGAATGCCAAAAATGGGGGTCCAGTGGAGAGTGTGGGGGGCCATGTAGCAGGATGTTGCTACCAACCCTAGCCCTTTCATGGTCATACTTGTTAAGGAAAACAGCACAGGTGTGCCTTTGCTTCTTGTTGTGTATCCCCAGTGCACATTACTTTCTTCTGTTATATCTTTGTCTTAAGCATTGCATCATTTGGACATTTATTTCAGTTTAGGGAACGACTCCATGTCCTATTAGTTGTATATTCATTTGCATAGGTATCGGTATGCTTAGTCACTAAGGTTCATCAAAATTGGTCCATCTGAAGTTACCTATTAGTATTTTGCTTCGCTCCTCATAACCCAGGGCATTGTCTTTACATGATGTGGAAGAGGAACTTCTCTCTAACTTGGATTCCCCAAAGAATGCTGTATGATGTCCAGCTGTATAAAGGATCCCATGTTCGGTAGTGGCAATAATTAATGTATGGCTGTTGCTTGGGGCATTTTGTGTTTTGGTTTAAAACTCCAGAGACATTGTGCATTTGTTTCTTACAAGTAGCACCATTCTGGTCACAAAAGTACAAATCTGATTTTTTAACTCCCCAAAAAATTTTCACAGGAAGTCCACATTAGGAATTCACTCTAATTGCGGAATAGGTTCTGTTTGAATTTGGCCAGTGTGAGAAATTGGGTTGTTGGTTCACTGAGGTGCGAGCCCTGGTCAAGCAACAGCCACAATCCCTTGCAGGGTGACCACAAAAAGTCACTAAATTAACATATACTTAACTCTGGGTAGCTTGGGACAGAAAACAGTTAGGCTAAACTTAGAGGCAATGTGTAAAGTATTTATGCAGCACACAAACTGTAATAACGTGAAAACACATTACAAGGAAAATCCCAAAACAATTTAGAAAAATCAAGTACATTTTAATTAATTATTTGACACCAAAGCAACAAAAATCGAATCAGTAGAACCGGAGTTATGGATTTTGAAAGTGTTTAGTAAAAACTAGAGCCAAAAGTTTAAAGCGTTTACCGCGGACATTTAGTTGCGTGAGCCTGGGTCAAAATCAAAAGTTATGGTCAACCGCGGTGGAACGCTGGTCAGATACAAGCAGTGGATTGGGTCTGGTCAGCGCGGACTTAAAAATATTCTTGAAGAAAAATGTCTGAATAGGTAGAAGTTCAACGGGGCAAGGCTGCAGGAGGCTGTGAAACGAAGTCGCAGTGAAGACTCTTTACCTTTGAACTTAGTCAGCGGGACGAGGCAGAGTGCTGTAGCTGAAAGCAGTTCCACAAGGGCGAATAACCCTTTAGTGAAGGACAGCTGAAAAGGATTTGCTGCTGCGGAGAAGAACGTAGCGAAAGATGCCGCAAACTCAATCTGACTGGTGATGTACCTCGGGCAGATATGCGATCAGGTTGGTCCCGGGCTTTTTCTGGTTCTCAGAGCACTTTTTGGGTAAGTCCTCAATTTGGAAATGGTCCATCCTGGCACCATTAACACCACAACCAAGAGTTCGGGACCGGTGGGTCACTTCTTGGGGGTTCAGGAATCACTCAGGCTGGGTCCTGGTGCAGGTTCAAGATTCTGGGAGCCTTTTATGTCCCTGTGGCTCTGAACAGGAGGCCAGCAAACTAGCCCTGGGAGTCACTTCTGGTAGTCCTGGGTGCAGGCGAAGATGCAGGGCTCAACAACAGGATTGGCTTTTGAGGGTTTAAGGCAGACTCCAGGCACCAAATAAATCCTTCAAGGTACAGCAGCAATTTGGCAGAGAGCGCAGCAGGTCACAGCAGCAGGCAATCCTCTGAGAGTCCTTCCACAGGTCCAGTAGTGAACTACAGAGTGGGTCTGAAGGTCCTATTTTTATACCCTGGTGCCCTTCTTCTGGAAGGTGGGAGAAGTTTCTGGAACGGTTCTTTAAAGTGCATGGAATTTCTTGACTCCCCTTCCCTGGCTTCAAGCTGGCTGACGTGATAATACAGGGCTGTTAAGCCCTTTGTGTGAAGGCAGAGCACAGGCTATTCGGGTGTAAGTGTGGCTGTGCTCAGTTCTACCCCCCCCCACATCCTGCTAGTTGATGGACCATTGAGGCATATGTAATCCCTCCATTGTATGACTATCTGGGAGGAATTCACAAAGTCTGTCAGCTATACCCAGTCATGTGACCCAAGACAGGCTGCAGGCAGAAAGGGCTACTGGCAGGAAAATGCCCACTTTCTAAAAGTTGAAATCACAGAAAGGTGTCAAGGGAGGTTTATTTCAAATATTCGCGATAAACCTGAGACCACTAATTCTGAGGTTTATGAGCATTTATTCTGC
The DNA here is from genome assembly GCA_963921515.1 of Calotriton arnoldi. NCBI lineage: Eukaryota > Metazoa > Chordata > Amphibia > Caudata > Salamandridae > Calotriton > Calotriton arnoldi. The sequence continues at coordinate 2,786,666 of CAWUFW010001384.1, forward strand.
TTAGTTTTGATAATTCAAAAGACATTCATAAATCAATTGGACATGTCTTTTAAAAGGAAACAGTAAACAACAAGGGGGACAATGAGGGCTTGATAAAGGTCCACCGTACTTGCCCTGGGTAGAACTAGAAGACAAAAGAGGTACGGTGTTCCTGGGTGGCAAATTGGCCACCTGGTTAGTACTCAAGAGTGGTGGGGAGGTGGGAAATACCTCCTTTCGGAACTAGGACCCTCACACACCCAGCAAGCTAGGTGTCATGCTTCATCATATGGGTCTGCTCCTCGTCGAGCCGGCGCTGCAATGCTCGACGGGCACCCATAAAGGGGCTCTTTATCGGAGATCTTTTGTTCCTTGCCATATAGGTGCCGTGGGTGTGAGGGGCCTGGTAAGATGTAGATGTGGTGTGTGGGTTAAAACAGGTAAGGGAATCCTCTATAATTATTTTTATTCTGGAGAGGTCACAACCTGATTAAAAAGTAAAAAGAAGAAGGAGGGCGACTATTTTGTTTTAATCTGACAAAATTACGCTCTACCCCTTAGTGGTCAACATGTTTCTCGCCTATAAAATGTCTCTAATAGATCAGTTGGCGATTCCTCAGGACCTAGTGACTAAATGAAAACTATCTACAGTGTGTGGTGTGGTTCTACATACCACTTCTTCTCTCGGTAGGACGTTGCCCCGGAGAAAAGCAGCCAACCTCTTAAGGATTCAAGTGCTGCTTCATCAGACCGCAGCGGAGTATATGGACACTCAACGTAGTCAGGAAGGATGCAGCGGAGCGGGTAGGTGAGCCGGACTGCTCTGAGCGGGAGCAGCGACACTACGTTGAGTGTCCATATACTCCGCTGCGGTCTGATGAAGCAGCACTTGAATCCTTAAGAGGTTGGCTGCTTTTCTCCGGGGCAACGTCCTACCGAGAGAAGAAGTGGTATGTAGAACCACACCACACACTGTAGATAGTTTTCATTTAGTCACTAGGTCCTGAGGAATCGCCAACTGATCTATTAGAGACATTTTATAGGCGAGAAACATGTTGACCACTAAGGGGTAGAGCGTAATTTTGTCAGATTAAAAACAAAATAGTCGCCCTCCTTCTTCTTTTACTTTTTAATCAGGTTGTGACCTCTCCAGAATAAAAATAATTATAGAGGATTCCTTACCTGTTTTAACCCACACACCACATCTACATCTTACCAGGCCCCTCACACCCACGGCACCTATACGGCAAGGAACAAAGATCTCCGATAAAGAGCCCCTTCATGTGTGCCCGTCGAGCATTGCAGCGCCGGCTCGACGAGGAGCAGACCCATATGATGAAGCATGACACCTAGCTTGCTGGGTGTGTGAGGTCCTAGTTCCGAAAGGAGGTATTTCCCACCTCCCCACCACTCTGAGTACTAACCAGGTGGCCAATTTGCCACCCAGGAACACCGTACCTCTTTTGTCTTCTCTTTTAAAAGGAAACACCACATTAGTAAATCACACAATTGCAACACATTTGTATGCGTGATTTAGAACCATTTCTTTTGTGAGACAATATATACAACACATACATAATACCAAACGTTATTTGTGACAAAAATATATACAGCAAACCAATGATCACAAGACAAACATCGATAAATTATGTGTGCCAGCCTGAAATTAAACCAGTCCTGCATTTGCACTGAAAACACAAGGCGGACAATTGCTCATTCAAAGGCACATGTCTACTGTCCTGCCTGTGGGAGGGTGGGGATGCATATCCTACTTAAGGGTGTTGACAACCTAGAAAAAGGGGGAAATCATTTCTATTCAGTCCCCTCGTGGCACACCCTGTTCTACCTTCCCCCACACACAACAGCCAACGCGTTTCGAATCCCCAACAATTCCGGGATTCTCTTCAGGACTCGGACTTGGTTTTGTTTTGGCTCTAAAAAAATAAAACTTTTGATCGTATAATACCAGTTTTCGACCGGGTTGGAATTATCACCGGTCCAGCGATATCGCACATTATCATTTTTTCCAGTCAGCCCTGAAGAGTCACGGGTTAATACCCAGGTGACGAAACACGTGTCGGCTGGTGCTCTTATTTGACATACTCCATGACATTTATAAATATAATTCTACAAAAGAACCTACTGGTGTCGACCTCTGCAATTCTTTCACATTAAGTACCATAACTGTGCATTGACACTCTTAAGCATTACTCTGAACGTGTGCCCAGGACTTGGTTTCAATTTTCAGTGTGGGTCCGCACCCACACATTCTCAGGGGTTATCTGGGTTTTCCCCAGACCTGGCAGCACCGTAACTATTCTTTGTTTCTAATACTCTGCCGTGAACCAGCTTGAGCGCCATTCTTCCTGCCTATTCAAAACCCCACGCAGAACCAGTACTTATTAAATGTAATAAGGAATTCCCAATGTTATCCAATGGGAGAGGTAGGCCTCACAGTAGTGAAAAACGAATTTGGGAGTTTTTCACTACGAGGACATGTAAAACTTAATCACACATGTCCATCCTTTTAATTACACAGCACCCTGCCCTATGGGCTGCCTAGGGGCCTACCTTAGGGGTGACTGAAATGTAATAAAAGGGGAGTTTAAGGCTTGGCAAGGGGGTTTAAAAGCCAAGTCAACATGGCAGTGTAACACTGCATTCAGGCCGCAATTGCAGGACTGGGACATGTTTTATAATGCTACTTAAGTGGGTGACACAAAAAGGGCTTCAGGCCCACTGGTAGCATTTAGTTTACAGGGCCTGGGTATATGGTATACCACTCTACAAGGGACTTATAAGTAAATTAAATACGCCAATTAGGTATATGCCAATCAAATCATGTTTAGGAGAGTGAGCACAAGCTCTTTAGTACTGGTTGGTAGTGGTAAAGTGCACAGAGTCCTAAGGCCAACAAAAGCGAATTCAGCAAAAAAGTGAAGGGTAAAGGCAAAAACTTTAGGCATGACCCTGCAGAGAGGACCAGGTCCAACAGTCAGTAAGTCCTTAATTTTCACTTAAATGTGGTATGCTTGTACCACAATGGCTGGTGAACTCTGGTATTTGGAAGCCATACATGCACTCATCATAGCTGACAAACAGTCCATTTCAGGTTCCTATTTGGGAAACATCCTTTACAACACATGCGTTACAACGCATGTCATTACCCCACATTTCTTACTCCGCAAAAACTTTTACAACGCAGGGCATTACACCGCATTCCCCATTACAAAGCCCCGGTGGAGTTAGAATAGTAAATTGCGTTGTAATGGACAATGCGTTGTAATGGATTGCGTTGTAAAGCCCTGCGTTGTAAAGGTATTTGCGGAGTAAAAAATGCGGGGTAATGGCACGCGTTGTAAATGCGTGCGGAGTAAAGTGTTCTATTCGCCTATTTAGTATTGTGTATTGCTCCACATGTACAGGCTCATTGGCTTTATTTGAAGACGATGAAATTTCCCAGGTGTGCTTCTTTTTTTTTTTTTACATCATTTTGAAGGATTCTGTCAACCTTGCAGATGTGCTCCATTTTTACATTTTTCTGCACTTTATAAGTGTCCCCATAAGTTTAAAAAAATGTTTTGGTTTAATCCTCGTACCCTTATTTATATGGCTATCCCATCCTTCAAGTTCACGTCACACTTAAAACATGAGCAAGTGATAGTACACAGCAGGCTTACTGGTGAGTGCGTAAGGAATCCATGTTCACTTAAAAGCGCCACCCAGTGAATAATAATGGTTCTGTCGGGTATCTCAACTATTGCTTCAGACAATAATTAATTAATAGTCCTCAAACATTCATGTCTGCATTATTTAAGACATATGGAACACATTGATGAGTATTAAATCTTTTATATAAATTGGTTCATTCAAATATACTCATACATTTGTAGAAGAGCTGTCAAAAATTAACAATAAAGTGATATGTGATCAAGTGACATTTGTGCCTAATAGTGAAGTATAGTGCATACTATTTACAGTGTAATAGGAATATGTACAAAGGAAAGGAGGGGGGCCAGAATCTAATGTCAAGCACAATGACTCTGTTGCTTATACAAATTAATTAATTAATTGCACACAGAGTCTTGATCTGTCTGGACCGTATTCGTTCGTCGACGTTTCAACCCAATCTACGCTGAGTTAGATAGTCCGGGCGGGTCTTCATCAGGACAATTAAAGGTTAATAGGAAATGACAGCCTATAATTACAAAAAGCGTGAATTAAAATGTGTTCCACCGATGCACCCAAATGGTCTGCAAACTCGAAATTAATGACGGGGTGGCGTAACTCACCCACAAAAACCAGAGAATCCTGGTAAATCGGACATCTGAGGATCACGGTAGTGGTGAATCTATGAGCAAAGCGTGATAGACAGTTAATTATACCCGCTTCGATGTGCATATGACCTGCTAAACAAAAACTCTCTGCTAGTCAGCACCACTCACCAAAGCTGAATAACTTGCAGCAGAATTATTCTAACATGGGGGCGTATTCAATCAGCCATCCCTATTGTGTGGGCGATCCGGTCAGATTGCGCCCATTAGCCGGATCTAAAATCAAAGGAGAGTGAAAAGCCGGCTTTTAAACTCGTCAAGAGACAATATATCCTCAACGTTTAGAGAATCCTAATGGAACTTACCCAAAGAGTGGAAAGGTTTCCAAAGCTTAGGCGGAGAATCAAAGTCAATACAGGAAGCCCGGCGTGAGTCCTGGTACTTCACTGCCGTCTGTCAGCAAACCTGTATGATTCTAACCAGCCGTATTTGACGGCTTCAACGCGTCTGCTGGAAACGCGCGCGTGGCACGCAAGGGCGAGCAGAAGCTAAATGCATGCACGCCTGGTTGCTAGGAAACGGGCTACCAGGGCTCCCGCACACAGCAGCTAAATGCTAGTATTCATGGCGATTAAGCTCGTGTGACACGAAAGATAAATCTAAATAGATATATTCACGAGGATATGTGCGGCAGAACCGAAAGTCAGAAAGGTACTCACTGGATGTTGATCAGAGTCACACGCATTATATACATTAAACAAGCACCCAGTGATTGTTGTAAATTAATACATCTTAAATATTCACGGATTTTAGATATACCGCAACATCCGTTTAAACTCATATGACACAAACGTTAGTATTTAAATTAATCTGTACAACAAAAATGAATCATATAATGCATTACCTTAAATAAAAATGTACACATAGGATGTATATCATGGTTAAACACATTATATATGTTGACAAAGCATACATTGATTCTTATATAATAACAAGAAATAAATAATTGCTCATCATCATGATATAACCAAAAACTGACATAAATTATTTATATAACACAAATTAGAAAAATGAAAAGTCCATGTCAGCTCAGTAACTAAACATGGGATGCCAAGTATAGGGAGCGTATGAGTACAAATACCCTCATTTCTCTACCATTTGGACACCTATAAAGCTTACCCAATAAATCAGTATACCCATGTATTCTACAGCTGACCCATCTGCCTCGAGGTCTCCTCAAGTTCGTTGAGACCTACAGAGACTTTGTTTAAAAAATGGATCCACCTGCATTCTTTCAAATTGAGAGCCACAGTCAGAGAACCACCTCGAGGGTGAGGACAGATTTTCTCAAGAACCCACCATCGTATGCTCTCAGGGGCGTGATTGTATGTCATAAAATGTTCAACTAAGGGGGCTCCTTGTACCTTACACCTTACTCTACTCATGTGCTGGAGTATTCTTGCCTTTACGTTCTGGGTGGTCTGCCCTACATAAAGTAAATCACATGGACAACGGATGATGTAAACCACATTGGTACTGTTACAGTTGGTAAATAGTGGTAACTTGTGTGTTCGATTATTGTATGTAAAAGTAGACCCTTCGATAGTTAATGGGCATGCTTTACATCCACCACATTTGTGGTGTCCAATTATCGGTGGTAGTCCCAATTGGCCCCTTAGATCAAGAGGCTTTGGTGGTACAAGGTAAGCTTTAACTACATTGTCCTTGATATTCCTGGACCTCCTGAAGGCAAACAGTGGATTCTCCTTTGTTTTCAATTCACTGGCGACCAGATTCCAATACTTTTACAATCCTTTTAATGTCATTGCTCTTTGAACTGAATGTTGTAACACAGACAATATTTTCAGTCTTCGGGATTTTCTTTTACTTGAAGTAGCTGGTCTCGAGGACAGTACCATGCCCGTTTTCGGGCCCGTTTGAGCAATCCTGTTGGGTAACCTCTCTCTTTCAAACGGATAGTTAGAATTTCCGTTTCCTTAAAGAAGTCTGTCCTGTGTGTACAGTTCCTCCTGAGCCTGAGGTACTGACCATATGGTAGATTGTCCCTCATGCTCCTTGGATGGTGTGAGTTATATTTAAGAAGTGTATTCCTTTCCGTTGGTTTTCTGTATACATCACAAAACAAGAGACCCTCTTCCACTCGGAAGGTAAGATCTAGGAAGTCAATAGCTTCATTATTGCAGGACATCATGAACTGAATATCCCTTGTTCTGTTGTTTAACCAATCCGTAAACTTCTTGAGATCAATTTCTGTGCCTGACCAGATCATTATCACATCGTCAATAAAACGTTTCCACACGGCAATGTGATCTATGTATGGATTTTCATAGCTGTACAAATATTCTTCCTCATACTCATCCATAAAGATATTAGCCAGACTAGGTGCATAGGTAGCACCCATGGCAACGCCCTTGCACTGGTAGTAGAATTGATTCCTGAAAACAAAGTAATTCCTTTTCATTGCGATTTCCAACATCGCTATCAGGAAATCAGTTGGTATCCAATGCGGCCTGGGGCGTTTGTCCAGAGTGAATCTGACCACGTCTAATGCCTTACCCTGAGGGATGGACGTGTAGAGGGAAGAGACATCCAAAGTCACAAGTAGTTGGTTTTGGATATCGAACGGTTGACCTTCCAGCAGTTGAATAATGTGCATAGTATCTCTCACAAACGATTTTGTCTCTGGGACCCAATGTTGCAAGAAATGATCAATGAACTGATTCAGCGGTTCAAGTATGGACTCGCAACCTGACACTATGGGTCTCCCAGGAGGCTTTTCAAGCCGTTTATGTACCTACGGAAGGGTATATAAAGTAGGGATCCTAGGTTCTTTCTTGTTCAGGAAATCATTCTCTGGTTGGCTCAGAAATCCCTCTCTCAGTCCTTCCATGGTCAGTTTCTCTATCAAAGACTTGATCTCAATAGTTGGATCCTTCGTAATGGGGCGGTAACTCGCCCTGTCTCCCAACTGTAGCTGAATCTCATCCACGTAGTCTGTGGTATTCTGTACCACTACTGCACCACCCTTATCGGCAGCCTTGATGACGATCGCTTCATTGGTTCCTAATGATTGTAGTGCTGTTCTTTCGTCTTTGCTGATGTTATGCTTTATGTAACGCTGAAAATCCGCTGAAAATCCGACTTAAGTATACTTTAGCAAGACCATCTATACTCCCACGGCAGCCGCTACAGCGTTTAGACCAGCATCCACTTTCACACCAGGGGCTTATCTGATGAGTCAAAGGATTTTAGCCTATGAGCAGATTGTCATGCAGGAAATCATGGAGGCACTGGGTGAACAGCGTTACATAAAGCATAACATCAGCAAAGACGAAAGAACAGCACTACAATCATTAGGAACCAATGAAGCGATCGTCATCAAGGCTGCCGATAAGGGTGGTGCAGTAGTGGTACAGAATACCACAGACTACGTGGATGAGATTCAGCTACAGTTGGGAGACAGGGCGAGTTACCGCCCCATTACGAAGGATCCAACTATTGAGATTAAGTCTTTGATAGAGAAACTGACCATGGAAGGACTGAGAGAGGGATTTCTGAGCCAACCAGAGAATGATTTCCTGAACAAGAAAGAACCTAGGATCCCTACTTTATATACCCTTCCGAAGGTACATAAACGGCTTGAAAAGCCTCCTGGGAGACCCATAGTGTCAGGTTGCGAGTCCATACTTGAACCGCTGAATCAGTTCATTGATCATTTCTTGCAACCTTGGGTCCCAGAGACAAAATCGTTTGTGAGAGATACTATGCACATTATTCAACTGCTGGAAGGTCAACCGTTCGATATCCAAACCCAATTACTTGTGACTTTGGATGTCTCTTCCCTCTACACGTCCATCCCTCAGGGTAAGGCATTAGACGTGGTCTGATTCACTCTGGACAAACGCCCCAGGCCGCATTGGATACCAACTGATTTCCTGATAGCGATGTTGGAAATCGCAATGAAAAGGAATTACTTTGTTTTCAGGAATCAATTCTACTACCAGTGCAAGGGCGTTGCCATGGGTGCTACCTATGCACCTAGTCTGGCTAATATCTTTATGGATGAGTATGAGGAAGAATATTTGTTCAGCTATGAAAATCCATACATAGATCACATTGCCGTGTTGAAACGTTTTATTGACGATGTGATAATGATCTGGTCAGGCACAGAAATTGATCTCAAGAAGTTTACGGATTGGTTAAACAACAGAACAAGGGATATTCAGTTCACGATGTCCTGCAATAATGAAGCTATTGACTTCCTAGATCTTAGCTTCCGAGTGGAAGAGGGTCTCTTGTTTTGTGATTTATACAGAAAACCAACGGAAAGGAATACACTTCTTAAATATAACTCACACCATCCAAGGAGCCTGAGGGACAATCTACCATATGGTCAGTACCTCAGGCTCAGGAGGAACTGTACACACAGGACAGACTTCTTTAAGGAAACCGGAAATTCTAACTATCCGTTTGAAAGAGAGAGGTTACCCAACAGGATTGCTCAAACGGGCCCGAAAACGGGCATGGTACTGTCCTCGAGACCAGCTACTTCAAGTAAAAGAAAAATCCCCGAAGACTGAAAATATTGTCTGTGTTACAACATTCAGTTCAAAGAGCAATGACATTAAAAGGATTGTAAAAAAGTATTGGAATCTGGTCGCCAGTGAATTGAAAACAAAGGAGAATCCACTGTTTGCCTTCAGGAGGGGCAGGAATATCAAGGACAATGTAGTTAAAGCTTACCTTGAACCACCAAAGCCTCTTGATCTAAGGGGCCAATTGGGACTACCACCGATAATTGGACACCACAAATGTGGTGGATGTAAAGCATGCCCATTAACTATCGAAGGGTCTACTTTTACACACAATAATCGAACACACAAGTTACAACTATTTACCAACTGTAACAGTACCAATGTGGTTTACATCATCCGTTGTCCATGTGATTTACTTTATGTAGGGCAGACCACCCAGAAAGTAAAGGCAAGAATACTCCAGCACATGAGTAGAGTAAGGTACAAGGAGCCCCCTTAGTTGAACATTTTATGACATACAATCACGCCCCTGAGAGCATACGATGGTGGGTTCTTGAGAAAATCTGTCCTCACCCTCGAGGTGGTTCTCTGACTGTGGCTCTCAATTTGAAAGAATGCAGGTGGATCCATTTTTTAAACACAGTCTCTGTAGGTCTCAACGAACTTGAGGAGACCTCGAGGCAGATGGGTCAGCTGTAGAATACATGGGTATACTGATTTATTGGGTAAGCTTTATAGGTGTCCAAATGGTAGAGAAATGAGGGTATTTGTACTCATACGCTCCCTATTCTTGGCATCCCATGTTTAGTTACTGAGCTGACATGGACTTTTCATTTTTCCAATTTGTGTTATATAAATAATTTGTCAATTTTTGGTTATATCATGATGATGAGCAATTATTTATTTCTTGTTATTATATAAGAATCAATGTATGCTTTGTCAACATATATAATGTGTTTAACCATGATATACATCCTATGTGTACATTTTTATTTAAGGTAATGCATTATATGATTCATTTTTGTTGTACAGATTAATTTAAATACTAACGTTTGTGTCATATGAGTTTAAACGAATGTTGCGGTATATCTAAAATCTGGGAATATTTAAGATGTATTAATTTACAACAATCACTGGGTGCTTGTTTAATGTATATAATGCGGGTGACTCTGATCAACATCCAGTGAGTACCTTTCTGACTTTCGGTTCTGCCGCACATATCCTCGTGAATATATCTATTTAGATTTATCTTTCGTGTCACACGAGCTTAATCGCCATGAATACTAGCATTTAGCTGCTGTGTGCGGGAGCCCTGGTAGTCAGTTTCCTAGCAACCAGGCGTGCATGCATTTAGCTTCTGCTCGCCCTTGCGTGCCACGCGCGTGTTTCCAGCAGACGCGTTGAAGCCGTCATATACGGCTGGTTAGAATCATACAGGTTTGCTGACAGACGGCAGTGAAGTACCAGGACTCACGCCGGGCTTCCTATATTGACTTTGATTCTCCGCCTAAGCTTTGGAAACCTTTCCACTCTTTGGGTAAGTTCCATTAGGATTCTCTAAACGTTGAGGATATATTGTCTCTTGACGAGTTTAAAAGCCGGCTTTTCACTCTCCTTTGATTTTAGATCCGGCTAATGGGCGCAATTTGACCGGATCGCCCACACAATAGGGATGGCTGATTGAATACGCCCCCATGTTAGAATAATTCTGCTGCAAGTTATTCAGCTTTGGTGAGTGGTGCTGACTAGCAGAGAGTTTTTGTTTAGCAGGTCATATGCACATCGAAGCGGGTATAATTAACTGTCTATCACGCTTTGCTCATAGATTCACCACTACCGTGATCCAACTATTGGACCATTCAGATGTCCGATTTACCAGGATTCTCTGGGTTTTGTGGGTGAGTTACGCCACCCCGTCATTACTTTCGAGTTTGCAGACCATTTGGGTGCATCGGTGGAACACATTTTAATTCACGCTTTTTGTAATTATAGGCTGTCATTTCCTATTAACCTTCAATTGTCCTGATGAAGACCCGCCCGGACTATCTAACTCAGCGTAGATTGGGTTGAAACGTCGACGAACGAATACGGTCCAGACAGATCAAGACTCTGTGTGCAATTAATTAATTAATTTGTATAAGCAACAGAGTCATTGTGCTTGACATTAGATTCTGGCCCCCTCCTTTCCTTTGTACATATTCCTATTACACTGTAAATAGTATGCACTATACTTCACTATTAGGCACAAATGTCACTTGATCACATATCACTTTATTGTTAATTTTTGACAGCTCTTCTACAAATGTATGAGTATATTTGAATGAACCAATTTATATAAAAGATTTAATACTCATCAATGTGTTCCATATGTCTTAAATAATGCAGACATGAATGTTTGAGGACTATTAATTAATTATTGTCTGAAGCAATAGTTGAGATACCCGACAGAACCGTTGTTTTTGTTTATATATATACACCCAGGTTCTGAGGGACACAGGGTTGCCCCATTATTGTTTAACCCAGTGAATAATGTCACAATATGTCGCAACCCTAAGCAGAAGTGTTCGAACAAAGCAACGTTCTAATATATTGTGGATGATTGTTAGTGATGGCTCCATTAAAACATACCTATCTAGCTTTTATGGTGCGTGAGAGCTGAAAAATCGTGCATATTTTAATGCATTATATTAAATTGTGCTGTAGCTTCCATGTTTCTATCATCGTGTTCACTTTTTTCAGGCAAAAAGATGCACAGGATGCCAATAGACCAATGTATCATATAATCTCTCTTTTTAATCGAAGAATACGTTTATATTTGATTGATTTATAAGTTATAGATCGCTGGTTCATCAACATAGGTACTTTGGCGCTAGATAGCGATAAAACGGGAGTAAGGCTAGATTAGAAGTGATAATTTGCAGAAGTGGTAAATTTTCAAAGCTTACGTGAATGCTAAATAAGATTGACCACTTTTGATATGTCGTGCGAAAGTATTATAAAGATGAGACCCCAGGTAGCAGAGGGCCAGCCTATCCGAGAGAGATCGCTCTTAAGGGTGGGGGAGAGAGGGGGGGGGAGGGGTTGGTGGGGGTGGGGGGTGAGGCGAGGAAATTAAAGTCACTTGATAGCGGAACGCAGAAATTCATTGTTTCACCAGTAGCCAGTGGAGCAAACGCTTGACTGCGTTGTATGGTCGAATTTTTGCAGCTTGTCCACTACCTGCACTGCGAAGTTCTGTATCCTCTGATGTTTTGCATAGTGAAGAATCGGGCAGGCCCATTTTGTCCCCTTCACATACCCTCTTTGGTAGTGGTGAACTTCATGAAATTTGAGCAAAATGTGTTACTTGGTGAATGCTATAAATAGGATATGTGCTTGGGAAAAAAATACATGAAAGACTATTGAACTAGACTTGTAAAGCTTTGTCGCCATCTCGAAAAGTATCCTGCTGCTGGGAAAAAGACTGTGCCCAGATAGGCAGAACACGGTAGAGTGCAGCAGAGGCTGTAAATAGCCAGGTCTTCAGGCGGATACATTTGCAGTAGAGATAGAGCACTTGGGCTTTCCACAGTTTAACACTGAGAAAGGAAAAGGGTTTTTGCTTTTTTTAAATATATTTTTATTGTTTCAGTTATTTAAGAAACATTATCACATAACAATAACAACAGATTGCATTTAGACCAGGCAAGTTTGTTCAGTTTTCTCATCTCTGGTAGCCATCCACGTTCTTATTACATGGCAAGCACATGACCTCATCTATAACCCTTTATGAATTCTGCTTGTTCCCTATCTCGCTCACTCCCCTAGTGCCCTGAGTTCATCTGGTTTATTTTAGCCCTGTGCCCCTGCCGTGGTGGTTTGGGTGTCCTTGTTGCTTTGTGTTAGGCCATAGTATTTCATACTATGAATACAATACATACCCCAGATTTTAGTGAATTTCTTGGGGCACCCTTTCCGCTGCCATGTATAGATCCATACCACGTTTCCATTTGTGTAGTGTCGGAGTCTCCTGCATGACCCAATATCCTGCAATGTCCCGATTCGCTACTACCAAGCCCAGTGAGCTGAAAAGTAGTTTGGGTTTAGGAACATCAATGTCGCATGGGATTCCCAGAAGGATAAATTTCAGATCTATTGGACGGGAGATTCCCAGGATTGCATTTAGTTCTTTAATTATCTCGCCCAAGTACACCCCTATACAGGGGCACGCGCAAACAGTGTGCAGGCAGTAGCGTAACAAAAGTTGAGGGGGCCCCCCTGCAAGGTACATGGAGGGGCCCCCGCTCTGGATTTAATCAGGAGCTCTCAGGCCAGAGTACTGTGCCGAGGGGGCCCCCTGCAGCTCGGGGGCCCCCCGCACTGCAGAGGCTGCGGGGGCCTGTGTTACGCCACTGTGTGCAGGAAGTTACCTACGGCAGCTAGACAGGGCAAGCACTGGGCGGACTCGGCCCGTCCCATTTTATGTAGTTTTTCTCTATTGTAATAGGCCCGGTGAAGGATTTTAAACTGGATGAGGAGGAGTCTGACTGTTATTGCAGCCTCTCTGGGGTGCATCAAGGCCGCTTCCCAGTCTGTCTCTTCCATTTCCCCCAGATCACCCTCCCACGTTTCTTTCAGTTTACCCAGGGTATTGGGCATATTGTAATTTATCGTTTTGTAGGTGAAGGAGACTGCCTTAGTCGTAAACTCTTCCTGCAGTATTCTCCCTTCAAGTGGCGCATACTCTGGTAGCTCAGTTTCCCTAACATCCTCTGCTCCCCATGCATGTCGTAGTTGGGCATATTTGAGGAATTGGGAATTATGGAGTTTAAATTCAGCTTGGAGGGCAGGAAAGGATTTGAATTCACCCCTTACTGTGATATCACCCTCTGTGGAGATCCCAAGTAGGTCCCATGCTTCGAAGCCCTGATCCCGCCCACGTCTTTGAACCAGTTTCCCTTCCAAAATGGTGTGGCCCTAGTTATCTTGTGGGCCCAACCCAACACCATAGTGGTCCTTTCCCACACTACTATAGTGACCCTTGTTGCGGGAAGCAGCCTGTGCGTCCCTTTTCCCCCATACAGGTAGTGCATAAAAGTACGTGGTGTCAGTGTTTCCCTTTCAAGTCTATAGATGGGATGGTCCCACGTTGCATGTATCCAATCGTTTATGGGGGTGAGGTGGGCCGCCCAATAATATGCTTCGATGTCCAGAAGCGCTAGTGCCCCATTGTATGAGTTGCGTTGTAGCGACTTTAGGGCAGTGAAGCTCAGCAGTGCGTGAAGCTCAGAGTCTATTTCCCTGAATATCGTTCTAGGGAGAGGGTGATATGTATTTTGTAGAGCATATAGGAATTGGGGCAAGGAAGTCATCTTAAACATGGCTGCCCGCCCCATTATGGTGAGCGGTAGTTCTCTGAGAAAGGAAAAGGGTTGATCATCTTGTTGGGCTCAGTGTGTGAACAGCATTTTCAGGAGGTGATGGACAAATTGTGGAGGAAGCGAGTTGTCCTAAATCTCTCATAGATGAACAGGAGGAAGAAGGGGCTCAAACCTCTGTGTGGAATAGTAAAAAATGGAAATGCTTTGAACATGATTCTCTCTGAAACCACCACCAATCAGTGGAGATCAGAATTATGGACCGGCCCCTACACAATAAGGTGAGTAAACCTAGCTGCCATGTTCTAAATCATTGCCAGTTGTGCCAGGAGACAATTGGACACACCTAGGTAAACAGAGCTGGCTTTGTTAAGATAGTGCCACTGCCTCGATCACCAACTTGCAGAAGTAAAGGAGGTGGAGTGGTGCTGAGCTACCTCAGAGATTTAGGGAATAAAAAACACTTGTGGAAGCCAGTTTAAAGTTTAAGGCTTAGACAGGAAAGATAGCGGATGCCAAAGCTATCAATCAATATATCAATAAAACTTTATTCGGAGGCATTTTGCCATCCATGAAAGTATACATAAAACAAGCAAAGCAGAATGTACAGTTCATAGCAGCACAATAAATATATAGAATAACAACAATACATGATAAAGCAGCAATGACAGCAAAAATGTAAAATAACATGGACCTACGAGCTCGCACAGCAAATTTTAAAAAGGTCCCAAAATGTAAAACAGCTTCCTCATTTGTTAGCAGCAATAAGAATCAAAAAGCAGGTTTACATTGGGCAACGTTGCAACAATACTTCTTTAAAATGGAATTAAAAAGAAATCTAGTATACCACACATAATATTCGTGGAAAAACATCAAATGAAGCATTGATTGTCTAGATACATCATCACAAGGGCAGGGCTTGGGTTCGAGAATTTATACATGACCCAGGGGAAAATAGAGAAAATATTTCATAGTACCAGATCTAAAACGAAAAAGCAAAGAACGTTCCCAACGGGTGCGAGCAAGCCTAATGTAATCAGTGGTGCAGTCTGATTCACACAAATAGAGGTATTGAACCACACTGGTCTTCCCCCTCCATGTCACTTAGTCGCCTCGATTCCTCACAATTATACATTGCTTTGGCCACAGCCTTCTAATTTACACCGTGGCATGATAATGGGTCAGTGATGATAGATTGCATCCTGATTTTGCTAAGTTCGGCCTTTACAAACGCGAGCCAAGGGCTAGATAATCCTTTATCTAGAGCAGTGGTCTTCAAACTTTTTGATGCCGAGACCACCCATCAAACATTTTTAGGCGTAAGGACCGGCTCTCGACAAATATTTCTAGAACCTGGTAGTCCTCATCATTGACAACCATAAATGTTCTCCAGAGAAATGGTCAATCTGTGGTTGCACCTCATTAGTACCAGTTTAACACCCAAATATAGCAATAAGCAACAAAAAGGTGACCAGTAAAGCTTTACAAAGGGCCTTCTACAGAGCGGCAACACCTGTTGCTACTTTTTAGTAACTTTTAAACCTTTTGAGTAAAAAATTATTTTTTTTGTTAAAATCAGCAGATTATGTGTCATGATGGATTATGTGGCAAATGCAGCAAATCTATAATTATGCTAAAATCGCTGCTGCTGCACAATCACATAATTCCAGTGGCCCTTGGTATAATAGCTGCAATGCATGGGCTGCAACTTTATTACACGGCATTAGAGGAAAATCATACTATATTACATGGGATGCTGACAGCTTGGCATTTACACCTGCATGTAACCGGAGGTAGCTGAACATCATTCATCATAATTAAAACATACGTACGTTTTTTAAGTCTTTCACCGTCAGGTAGCTACACTCTAATCAAACCTGCTATGTAGGGAAGCCCAAGTTCCTTATGGAAGATAAAATGCAATGCTGAAATAGGAATAGATAAAAGCGTTCTAAAAAAATCTATTTTCTTCACACTAAATAGCCATGTAGTTAGAAATCCCACACAATTCGGCCCCATACATAGCAATAGGCAAGCATTGTGATCTGTATATTTATAGCAAGGAGACAAGGGAGCCACCCCCTCCAGGCTGTGGGAGGCTGCGTAAAGATCCATTGGTCATAGAGAATTTAGTAGTGTGGTGCACAATGTTGGGAGACCATGAACCTTGCGCAGAATAAATAATACCCAAATATGTGAAGGTATTAATACTACTCAACCAATGGTTACCGATGGTTATGTTTACAAGGGATCTGAATTTAGGGCCACAGGACATGATATGAGATGTTTGTAAAATAAGTCTGGAGATCAAGGGAGGACATGAAATCAACAAAAGTACAAACTAACAGGCGCAGTGCCCTGGTAGTGTGTGCCATGAGCACTGCGTCATCTGCGTAGAGGAGTGAGTGGAGCGGGTTGCCTTTTATGATAGGTATATCTGGGGTGGCCCGTATAAAATGAGAATGTACATCATTAATATAAAGAAAAAATAAAATGGGGGCCAGCACACATCTCTGCCTCACGCCACGATGAATGCTGATGTCCCCTGACACCTCGCCCTGTGTGCTAATGAGGACCCTGGACCTCACATCCTTGTGCAGATAAGCAAGGAGATGAGCTAAGACTATATCCATGCCTTCGGCAACGAGCAAATGCCACAATTTGGCCCGATTCACACAGTCAAATGCGGACAAGAGGTCCATAAATGCTAAACAGAGGGGAGATTGCTTTGCCACCGTATATTTCCCACGGACCAGATCTAAATTAAGGCACTGTTCAATGGTTCCTACTTTGCGCCTAAACTCGTATTGACATTGATGTAATACAGACTCCTCACTCACCCAATCCCTGATCCTATTACAGATAATTCGACCAAGTATCTTAGCAGTAGTGTCAAAAAGTGAAATTGGCCAGTAACAACCTGGAAGTGAGCAATCCCCTTTTTTAAAGATAGGGACTATGATGGATGTGCCTCAAGTGTTGGGAAGAGGTGAAAGGGTGAGATTATTTAAAACATTCACAAGCAAGGGTGCCCAAAAAGTGATGTTGCTTTTAATAAGATCGATGGGAACCCCATCAGGGCCCACTGCTTTACCACCTACACTTTGACTGACAGCGTCTTCAATTTCCACTTGGGTTGTCTGGAAATAAGATACTAGGCAGGGGTCTATAGTTAAGGAGACAGAAGATAGAGGTACTGCATATATTGTGCTAAAGTGTTCGTCACAAATATTGCTAACAATATGACAGGAAATAGGGCTAGATGGCCTATTGTTACATTTTAAGTCATTTACAGAGTCCCAAAACGACTTGGTGTTGTCCAGTTGTGAAGCCTGAACTAGCGTTTCCCTCTGTGCAACAACCTCCTGCTATCGCTTAGCAGTGATTTTTTTATATTGCTTACGCTGGAGGGCCACTAATGCAGGGTCCCTAGGTTTAGATGGCAGGGTTAAATGGAGAGCCCTGTTCGCTACTGAGCATTCAGAGTTGAACCATTTAGGGGTATCAGATAAAGGCCTTATGGGTTTCAAAAGAGCCTTCCTGGTCCCCGAACAGGGATCAGTGAAGACTTTCACCACCTGCAAATCTTGGACTTCCACTGTCAAACACAAATTCACCAACTCCAAGTTAGTCCCAATTATCTCTTTTAAAAAGTGAACAGGGACACAAAGTCTCCAAACCAACCTCAGACTATCAATGGTAGGTTGCAAATTGCCAGCCCCGATATCCCACCTAAATTTCCCTTAGGGCGCAGTAATAATAAGACTTCCATGGAATTATGGTCGCTATAACATGATGAAATGACAATGCCAGGTGAGAGTAGGTCTTCCAAGTTACGGGTAACAAAAATAGAGTCTATTACTGATGGACCGCCGTGCCCCCTACAGGTGGGAACCTCACAGCTAGACACACCAGCAATAGTCAGCACATTTACCAAGTCAAGTGGGGCAAGAAATGAAATTAATTCCACACTTCGAGGATCAGTGCTACCTGGTGGACCAGATCCTGAATATCCTCAAAATTTCCAGGCAACCGCACGTTAAAATCTCCAGCCAGACAGAGATACAGCGTATGCTCTAAACATGCCAAATCGTCCACTATTTTGGAGATATATTTAAATAGTGGAGGGAATTTAGAATTAGGTATGCCACTAAAATCATTATTATAAAAATTCACAATATGTTGAGTCAGAGCTGTTTTAACAGCTACAATTTGAAAGCTACAATCATGATGCTTAATAGTTTTAACGTGCCCACCTAATGCAGTGCTCACCCAACTGGTGAGCCCCCCCCATCCCTCCCCCCCCCACGCGTGTGGGAACGGCAGGGGGAACTAAAACAATGATACCCACCCACAAATACAGACAGTCTGTCCCACGTTTCTTGGAACAAAATGATGTCATAGCCCCTAATGAATTAAAGCCAGTCCGGTAAGTTAATCTTGGATCTAAGGCCAGCTATGTTCCAACGTAATATTTTGAGGGACTCGATACCTTTATCCTTGGTGTTACTTCGATCCCTAGAAGAAGCCCCCTGAGTTGGCATCAGTAAAATGCCTTACTGGGTCCACAATGCGATTTACTGATAGAGAGTTTTCCGTCGCCCTTTTCTCAGCCTCTGCGACGGGGGTAGTATTACTAATGTGCTCCACGGGCCCGTCATTCGTGATGGGAGCCTGAATGATCGTTGGGCCGCTCTCTTTGAGTCAATCTACCTTCTACAAATCGCTGACTGCAGAGAACATATTGGTACAAGGCACACTACAGGAAATACACAAGGTCTGGGAGTGGGGGGGGGGGTGAAATAGGGGTCGTTGGTCTATAAAAGAATCCCAAAGGAAGAGTAACTACCTTAGTTTTCAGTTGGGCTATGGGATTCTTTTATGCTTAGTATATTATGAATACATGCAGGCCTTCGAAAGTTTATAACAATGCAATCCCCCATGATACATTTCACTGAGTGTCCAAGCCAGTCAACCCGCCTCACCATAATTATCTCGTTGGGACCCCAGTCATTAAAATGCTTAGGCTTATATACCCGATGTGCAGCCTCATTCTTGAGCTGATCCCATGACTTCTGTTGGCCAGTTTTTATGGGGGGGAGACCCCGGCTAGGATCGACACATAAGGACATGATGAAGGTGGGAGGTTCAATGTTACTTGACATTGGGCATTGGCAGAGCTACCAAGCGGACACGGAGGATGTGTCAGAGGATGCACAGCATGACAAAAAAGGTTTGTGCAAGCATCTCTATTAAGTTTATTCCCATTATGCCCCAACCAGGAAGTTTGTGGAATGTCCATGCGTGTCCACAACAGTGACAGTTGGCTTCTTGATTGCACTCACAGCGGCAGTATTAGTGTGGCTACTCGAGGATGGTTGGTCATATATACAGGTGGGCCTCTACGTTTATTGCTGGTACCCACAAGGGAACATAATTAGGTACTCTTCCCAGGAGGCCCTCAAGGCGATCCAAACGCTCACTCAGAGGCTTAAGTTTCTCTTCAAGAATACTGCTGACCTGCTTCAAGTAAAGGGGGGTCAGGACGCGAAAGGTCACAAGTCTGTTGGCAAGCAGAGGATTTTGTTAGGGGGTTGATTGGGGTTGGAGTCGAAGTGCCGGTGAGGGATGTACCCAGGCCCGGCTCCAGGAATTTTTATTTGGGTGGGCCAAGGGTGCATTTGGGTTGGCCACTGTGGGCCCAATTTGTCGCTTCTTGTGGTAGCCTACAAGCCCTTGATTACATCATATCTACTTGCAAACAGTCACCATGATACAAAAGATCAATTCTGTGTGTATACAGAGCATGTGGAAAGTTATTTGAAAGTAAGAGCAATGTCTGGATCTTAGTGCAAACCCCCAAATTCCAACAGGCCAGGATTCAACACAAGTACGTCCAGGCCCGATTATCCACTTTTCTCCCATCCCTCTCCTGTGCACCTTATCTCACAGCTGACCCTGGGCCCCAGCCCCATATCAGCCACCATCCAGCTCCGCTTTCATTATTCCCGTAAAAAACATTAGCAATATCACCTTCAAACTTAAAACATTGAGTATAGCAGTATATATAATTAGCAGGCACTTTAAAATATGTTCTACAGTTGCCCTAATGACCTGACTGCTAATTAAATAAAAACAGAAAGGCCATGACAGGGCCGGCTTTAGCGCTAGTGCGAAAGTCTTTTTTGGCACCCCACCAATGACCTCTTTCTCTGCAGGTACCATTGCTACCGACCTCCAACAGTGCCCCTCATCTCTCCGTAGCCTCTCCCCCTATTGACCGCCTCCTCGGATTCCCTCACTGCCACCCTCCAACAGTGCCCCTCATGTCTCCGTAGCCTCTCCCCCTATTGCTCTCCTCCTCGGATTCCCTCACTGCCACCCTCCAACAGTGCCCCTCATCTCTCCGTAGCCTCTCCCCCTATTGACCTCCTCCTCGGATTCCCTCACTGCCACCCTCCAACAGTGCCCCTCATCTCTCCGTAGCTCCCCCTTCCACTCATAACCTCCTCCCAGACTCCCTCACTATCGCCCTCCACCAGCGCCCCTCATCTCTCCGGAGCCACTCTTTCACATGCATTTCATTTGTTGTATAGCGCTACTCATATCAGTGTAGGGCTACACTGCACTTTACATCACACACACATTATACAGAGACAATGAATCATACAAGTATGTAAATCAGTCTATAGGGAATTTCACATAAGCCAATGAGGGTTACAAGGTGTAGGAATCACATGTCATCCATAATGGTGGGCAGTATATTTTAAGAGGGTTTGGGCTGGGGAAGCAAAAACTCAGGATTCAAAGCATACCCCAGTGGTTGGGGGTTGGCTTTACAAATAAAAATGTATATTTGCCCAAACTCTTTTTAGCAAAATTAAAATAATGAAAGATAGGGGAAGTTCTTACTATGTAGCAACGCAAAACAAAGTGAAGTTCTAACTATACCATTCATGTTTGTATGCCGCCCTTTGATGACACTTCATAGGTCACTGTCCTATGTTAGAAGTATAACCTCTGAACTGCAATTAACACAAGAATCTCTGTGACAAAGGCAGTAACCCACTGAGCTATCCAGGGCTTTAAGTGGGATGAAAAAACTGGGGGTCTCTCAGAAGGGCGTGGCCAATGTAATTAAGGGCGTGGCTTAAAAACACGTAAGCTAAAAATCTGTGCTTAGCATAGTGTGCCGCCCGACTTGTATCTTGCTGTTTCTGTCATTGCATCCAGATATATGATACAACAAGTAACATCATACCTACAACAAGTCAGGACTATTGGCTTTGTCAATGGTTCGTAGTTGCATAAGATAAATAAGCAGCAACTATGGCTTGCATATAATATTGAAAAAGCTTCCACTTAAAGCCCTGGTGACACCACAACAATGTTGCTGCTCCTGAGCTTCAAAAAGAAAAGAGAAATCCAGAGAGAAAATGACTCTCTTTAAAGGATTTCCCTTCCCCTACAACGCTCACCTGGCATGACGTCATGCTGTAACTTCTCCACGAGTGAGAAGTGAGCAGTGTGAGCACGCACACATTGATGTGACTGCTGTCACTGCAGTCCGGAAAAAAACGGACTGCCTGCGCCAGGGCACAAAACAGAGCCCAATAGAGACCCGTTTCGAGGACCCCTTTAAAAACTGCCGGTGCTCAGCACCGTTAGACCCGGCCCACTTAAAGCCCTGGAGCTATCCACATAAAGTACAGTTTATCTGCATTTCAAAACTACCAACAAAGGATTGCTATCCAGCAGGATCATTAATCACCAGTTATCTGGACATTTTTATTGTTGTCTTGCATCCCTGATGAAAAAAATAATTTAAATAAAGCATACCAAAGTATGTGCCTTGCTGGGCCTGTGCAGATTTGAAAAATAAGAACAAATAGTAACACATTCTCTTACCTACTCAGATAGCCAAACTTTGTGTCACAGCCTGATCTGATAAGCAGCTGCAGGGGTCAGGAAAGGTTAATCAGAATAAACAAACTTCTTTTCTCCAGTGTGCCAAATAAAGAATTTGTCCCCTTGCCATGCCCCTATTGTTCCTGCAGGACATAGCCCACCTTTCTAAAAGGAGTTACGTGATTGGGTCTGGGTTTTTTCTCACATCCATCCCCATCACGTAACTCCTAGAACAGGAAGAAAAACAACGTTCGGAGGAACGTTTTAAATGAAAGTGCCCATTTTCTATTGGCCTTCATGTCCTCACTGCGAGGGCCAAGGCTCATGTTTGGGTGGGCCAGGCTCATGTTTGGGTGGGCCTGGCCCACCCGGCCCACCCTCTAGAACCGGGCCTGGCTGTACCCAGGAGAGTATTTGGCTGTTATTAGTGGGAATGCAAGGGGGCTCTTTCCGCTTTACAACTGCTTACCGTCCCAATTATCTTTTGCGCTTGACGGCTGGAGCAGGAGCAGGAGCAGGAACAGGCTGCAGCAACGGAGGATTACCCTGGTTAGGCTCATCAATAACAACCATGTCAGTGCACGTGTTGGGCCAAGCGAGTTCGGGCTGTAGCTCTGTCCCATTCTTGGGCGAATAACTATTGGCTGAAGTATCATCATCAGCAAGCGAAACCAGCAGCACCCCATAATCCAGAGACAATCTACGCTCAGTCAATTCAATTTCATTTGAAATAATCATGACAATCCTTTCCAGCATGCTAACGATAGAAACAGAGGAGTGTGTGGTAACAACACCCCCATCAACCTTGCGCTAACCCATAATGGTTACGATATATCTTCTCACCTTCCCAGGGTAGTGCTCCACGTGTAAGCAAGATTGAAAGTTCGCTCTGGGGCGAAATTCAAAGAGGGGGGTCCCAGACCAGCTGTTCACCGTCAGGCTTCTTGCACCTTGTCCCTGTTCCCTAGAAGTGAACTACCACTCCCATAATGAATTGGGCGGGGCATCGGGTTGTGTGCTATCCCATGCTGCACTGAGAAAACAGTCAGATGACCTAGAGGGCTTAAAAGCAGCCCGCCCCCATTCTCAGGTGCTTGGCTTACTTTCTCCCTGTGGACCACGCCTACCCCGTACTGAACGATTCTGAGTTAGTCTTTCCTGGAATCTCTTGGACAGTAAACTGCGAGCTCAACGCTGGGAGTTCTCTTTTTCCTGCCGAGACCTGCTTCAAGCGCGAGGACGCGCTGTTTTCATTTCCCTCTCCCGGGGCGCAGGTATTGTGGACTCAGTCTGTTGTCCTTCAATCAGTGTGAGGACGCGCTGGGACTTGGACATTTGGGGCCTTGTCTAGAATCCCTCAATAGGCGCGAGGACGCGCTACCGTTGTTATATTTTTGTATTGCTGCTGACGAGCAGCTTGCGAAGGGCCTCTGCTTTCATTTTTTTTAAACGCGAGGTCTGAACGAGACGGATACTTTGTTACCGCTCGCTTCAGCTCGCGCTATCAACACTACCACCAGTGAGCTCTATGATAGTGTAATAGAGCTTGTTGCTACCCTGATCTCCTGTGGGGAGCCTTTAGGGAAATTACAACTGGGATCATTATTTTGGCCTCACAAACGTTATACTTTCTCTGACTGCGGAGAAACCCCTGCCACATTGTTTTCGCTACTGCAACCTTGGGTTTTCCACTGCTGGCAGACGTATGCCTGTGAGTGTAATCTATTGTTTTGGAAGCCTCATACACTGTCTGGGGTAACTACTTTGTCGCTCATCCTTTCATCATACAGAAGAGACCTCTCCTCATCTGGGACACACGTGATGGAGTATAAGTGAGTATGGGAGAGCACACAACTTGCACCCTCTAACCTTGGTGATTAGTGATAAATCTATAACACCGTTCTGGGAGGAAAATCTCTTTTAACCTTATCATTTCTTTTCTTGTTGTTTATTATTTTTCACACTCTGCAGGTTTGTACTACACGTCCTCCAGGTCCTTGCTCCTTCACTCTGCTGGCCTTATTGAAGATCTTCCTGGTGGTCCTACATCGTCTCTTCTCTCCCTGGGGGTACTAGCCCATCCTTCTGTGCGCCTTACTTGGCAAGAGGTGGCTGTACCTTAGGGGAGAGGGGAGGCCCTCTCTTTGCTCCCGAGGATATTGGTTCTTCTGCCTAGGGACCAGGAGCCCGACACCAGCCTTGTCTGGGCGTAGACGGGCCTGCCCTTGGCCCGGGTAAGTACCACGCAACGGCACACTTTTCTAGAGATTCAATTGCCTGCAAGTAGACACAGGTGATGGGCTCTAGTGGGGTTGTGGGACTTGTGGTCGCCTGCATCTCCAGCGGCTTCTCCCACTGTGTTCTCAGTGCGTCTGGGATGCAGGGCTGATGCCAGTCCCCTCGTAGTACTCCTCACACTGGAACAGGTTGAATGTAAACTCATAAGCAACAGCTCCCCAAGGTTATCAATATATGCCGAACTGAAGGGGATAGGTGATGAAACTCTAGAGGCAGACACCCAGATGTTAGATTTAAGACAGGAGAGAAGAGGATGTATCCAAGACCAGAACTTCAGTCTTCTCAGTGCTGAGTTTAAGGGAATGCAGGCTAAGCCAGTGAGACAGTCATGAAAAGGGTCTTGGGAGATATGTTTTTAGGCAGTCCATAGGCTAAGTGTCATTGGCATAATATTTAAAATAATGTAATATTTTAGATCTTTGTTTCATAAGAGGTCAATAAAAGTTGTCTAAAGTATAGAAAGTCAACAGCCAATATATGAAGAGATGTCGAGGGCTGATCTTGCTTTAAAAATAGGGTTAACCGGGGCAATGATTTGCGGTTCATCTGTCTTGGAAAATGCCCGGTGTACTTCAAACCCTTTGGCGTTGTTAAGTGGGACTACTTTAGCTCGAGTAAAAAGATGTGACACCATTTTCTCAGCCCTGTTGAGTTTGAGCCAAGCACAGGAGAAGGTTCACTCTCTCTTCTCTATCTTACAAAGTGGGATAGCTTTGAAGTGCTATTGAAAAGGAACAAAGAACAGAGGGGCTTTCACACACATCGAAAGACCCTGCCTTCTTAGAAATAAAGGGAAGAGCATTAAGAGGTTTTAATGACTTGAAAGCAAGTAGCACTGGAGTTTTGCAATTGAAAAAAGAGGACAGGTTATTTGAAGGACACCTTACCACTGGTCACTTAGGCTTACAATTTGCACCAATGAGAACCCAACATTGATCTACTTCAATGATCCTTGCTGAGGCTAACTTATCTTTTAGCTGTTCTGGATATTAGAGACTTTACTGATTTTCTCTTGTAGAGTGCCTGTTGAACTGAATCGGACTGCTAGTTTATTCTATTTGTTTGCTATTGGAATCCCACGTGCCTGAAGTTCCTTTTAAGCTGATAATAGGACAAACGGAGAAGCCACACACTGCAGTAAACACTTATTTAAACAAGAGGGCCTGTAAATGTTGTTTTCTCTGTGCGCAGGAGGTAAATGATACTGGGGATCCTTCCATGTTTTGTTAAAACCAGTGAAGATTTCTTTCCACAATACCCCAAGTTTGGATTTCCTCCATCAGTATACACTAGCTCTAGCAATATCCAGCATTGACAAGAGGTAGGTAGCTGTGAGAAATGAAGTTGCTGTTTGAGGGGGTGTGAGCCCTTCTCAAGCAACAGTGACCATCTTTGTCGACGTGAACCTCAAAAAGTCAGTAAA
This sequence comes from Calotriton arnoldi, assembly GCA_963921515.1. Taxonomy (NCBI): domain Eukaryota; kingdom Metazoa; phylum Chordata; class Amphibia; order Caudata; family Salamandridae; genus Calotriton; species Calotriton arnoldi. The sequence continues at coordinate 2,812,461 of CAWUFW010001384.1, forward strand.
TTAATCTGTGCAAGTAACGACCCTGTGGTGCGGGAGCCCCCGTCCTGCGGCCTGGCGAGGGTCCGGGTGCCCGTGACTGGGTCCATCGGGCCAAGGGAGGCTCCCCCAACCTGGCTGGGATCAGAAGCAGGGACCGGGCCAGGTGGGGGGGTGGCTGGCTAAGTACTTTCCACTGCGTAGTAAGAGTTTGGACCGGGCAGATGGACACTTGGCAGGCGGCAGGACGGGGGCTCCCAAACCCCAGGCCCTGACCGAAACGCAGTCCCCGGGGCCGGTCCGTGCTTCTCAACCCAGCCAGGCTGGGGAGATCGGGGAGCCTGCCCAGGCACGAGGGACCCCTGTCCCGGGCACACGGACCCTCAGGACGTGCGCTCGTTTTCCACACATTTTTTCCAAAATTCTGCGTAGTGGTGCTACGCCAACTACGCCCAGCATGACCCTGTGGTGCGGGAGCCCCCGTTCTGCGGCCTGGCGAGGGTCCGGGTGCCCGTGACGGGGTCCATCGGGCCAAGGGAGGCTCCCCCAACCTGGCTGGGATCAGAAGCAGGGACCGGGCCAGGTGGGGGGGTGGCTGGCTAAGTCCTTTCCACTGCGTAGTAAGAGTTTGCTCTGGTAGCTAGGCACAAAAGCAGTCCGGCTTAACTTAGAGACAATGTGTTAAGTATTTATGCAGCACTTAAACAGTAATAAAGTGAAAACGCAATACAAAAAAACTGCCACACTAATTTAAAAAGATAGAAGAAATTTTACTAAATTATTTGACACCAAAATGACAAAAATCCAGTCAGTAGAACAAAAGACATGCAATTTCAAAGATTTAGGTAAGTATAACACCTAAAAGCACAAAGCGCCACTCGGGTCATCTGGTAGGAGACTGGGTGAAAGTCATAAGTTCAGGCCGATCACAATGGGGAACGGGCCGGATGCAGGAAACCGGTTAGTCCTGCTGAAAAAGTTACCTTCTCAAAAGTCCGGCGATATGGAAGAGGCACGAAGGAGCAGGGAGACCATCAAGTGCGGTTTGTCACTGTAGCACGAAGATCAGACCGGGCACCATGGACAGTCGTCGCTGTAGTGCGAAGATCCTGCTGGACATCATGGGAGGTTGTTGCTGGTGCTTCGCACTGATGGTCACCAAGGACTGTTGATGCTGTAGTGCGAAGTGCAGATCTGGTATTGCTGGTCGTCGCTGCCGGTTGCTGTAGTGTGACGAGTCGGGTTCACCAGAGCTTTGCGTTGGCGGGTGGCAAGATCTTGGCATGGACGGGCCTCTTTGCAGTTGTGAAGAGCCTAACACTTCAGGATTTATACTTTTCTACCAGGAGGAGCCTAATTAATGCCACACCAAGGGTCCAGGACCTGGGAGGCAGCTCTTGGGTATTAGGAACTCACTCCCGCAGAGTTTAGCAAGGCTCAGGCAGGTCCAGTGCAGCAGGTCAACTAGGCAATGGCAGAGAGGCCTCTGGAGCTTGTTGTGCAGCTGCAGCACAACATGAGGCCAGCAATCTAGCACTTGGGGCTACTGAAGTAGCCTGGGATGAAGGGAACAGGTTTAGTCTTTATTCAAGACAGCAGGGCAGGCCTCCAGCAGCAGTTAGGTCCTCTCGCAGTAGGGCAGTCCTTTTTAGGTTGAGCCTAACGGCAACGCGCATGCGCTGCTCGCTCTGCGAGACTGCTATAGTAGAGTATGGGATAGAAGCCACGCCCACTCTCCTCTGATATTTGTCATTGGCTTGTGTCGTCTTTCGTAAATGCTGCCTTCCGATTTGTTAATAGGCTTGTTAGTCCCTCCTTAGTATGGCCTTGTCTTCATTTGTACCCTCCCAGGCGACTGGCCCCTCTACTTGGGTTGTTACACTGGACCTGTTATTTAGTCTGTAAGCACTATTTACTTTATTGAGTTTCTCTTACTGCAGGCCGGACATGCGCTGCTTCAGCTGAAACCATTTGTGTTTTTTTAAGTAGCACGGCCGCCCCCGTAACACAGGCGCCTGCTTTCAATCACTTTACCAGGCATTATCTCGTCTGTTTCAACCCCCCAACTAAAGTGGATTTAGAAATGATTAGCGAATTAAGTCATGTGAATTCCAGGTAACACATAATCCTGTGCTAATGGGCTGAAGCTGGCAACAGCACATCTGTTTTACATGACATCTGTACTAAAGACACCTGACGGGTTGTTTTCAAAAGCCTATTTTATTAACAACACCACCACCAATACCAATACCACTACCACCAACACCAATACCACCACCACCATCAATACCACTACCTCCACCAATACCACCACCAATAGCACCACCACCAATACCATCGCCAATACCACCACCACCACCACCAATACCTCCACCACCAATACCACCACCACCAATGCCAATACCACCACCACCACCAATACCACCACTAATATCCCCACCACCAATACCACCACCACCACCACCTCCTGGCCTGGTCCCGCATTTTTCTGCTGCTTTCCTGCTCAGGAAGCAGGCATCCTCCCTCCCCACCCCTAAGCCAATCACAACGCTGCAATGGCAGCATTGTGATTGGTGCGGATGTCCTGTAGGGAGGCCATTTTCTCTATTTAGGCTGCATGCAGCCTACATAGAGAAAATGCAGAGTGCGCATGACTGGTTTGGTCGGCCCCAGAGTGCCGACCAAACAGTCAGGGCCCACAGCATTGGGCAAGCCACTCCTCCCCGAAACCGCCCTACCCAACCAGGCCTCTCACTCACTAGTAATAGCAGGGGCACTGTACGAGGCCGGAGCTGCAGCCGAGACCATTCCTCCCTCCCTCCCTCCCTCCCTGCCATAAAGCACAGCCCGCCCTGCACCAGGAGGTGAAGCCAGGGCTCTACTACAGCTGGAGTGTTTTTTATTAGGCCAAAGATAGCAATGACATTATGCAATGCCACACTGCACACTCAAATCACAGAGAGGGCAGGAAATAGCCGCCCCTCCCGCTCTTCCTCCTGAGCCGTGAAAGTGTAATCACAGAGCGAAATGTGTTGGAGTGCTTAGTCAGTGTTTATAGCTCGGATCATATGTAACTCTCACTTCACACTTTGTGTCTGTGTAATTTACAACACTTACACATCTTCTTCACTGCACTATTTATCACTACTTTGAAGACGTTGCAGGCCGGTCTCTTCCTCTGATATTTACAATCTAACAAGCGGTCGAGAAGGCCCTTTATAGCAATGCCATAGGTCTCACATTCGCAAGAGTTTAAGCTATTAGTATTATAAATGACAATGCCTTTTATTTATGTTTTAAAACCCAAAACATAAATAAAAGGTATTTTCATTTACAATGCCAATAGCTCAAACTTGCATGAATGCGAGACCTATTGCATTGCAAATGATTGTTTTGTAGTATCAACAGGTACAGGAGCGTACTGAAGAGTGGGTCTGAAGGTTCTAGTTTTATACCTGGTGCTAACTTTGAAGTGGATGAAACTTCAGACGTTTTCCCCCCCTACAGAAGTGTCTGAAATTTTCTGCCTCCCTGCCATGGTCCCAAGATGTCTGGTGGCACAATAGGCTACTGTGTAGTTATTTGTGTGTGGGCTGAGACAGTATCTTTAAAGTGCAAGTGGGTATGTGCACAGCTCCGCCCCTTCTATCCTGCTTCGATGGCCCAACCTCCCAACACACAGTTTGTTTACTGTGTGGATGTCTGGGAGGAATACAGAAAGACCAACTGCCAACTACACCTAATCATGTGATCCAGAAAACAGGCTGCAGGCACCAAACGGTTAGGACAAGAAATGGCAACTTTCTAAAAGTGGTATTTTCAGAATAGTGACTTAAAATACAACTTTACCATTAAAGAGGACTTTAAATTACAAAGTCTTAGACACCAAACATGACATTTCTACCTGTTCCCATACAAAGTTTATCACTTATTAAATGTAATAAGGTTATACATATATTAAAAAGGGAGTTTTAGACCTGGCAAGGGGTTTATTTGGCCAAGTCAAATTGGCAGTTTAAAACTGCATCCAGGCTGCAATGGCAGGACTGAGACATGTTTTAAAAGGGCTACTTACTTGGGTGGCATACTAAGTGCTGCCGGTCCACTAGTATATAAGTAAAGTACAAGGGAACCCAATTTGATAGTCAGGGACCTTGGGAACTAACTTATTTTAAGAGACAATGGTCCCTGTGTAGACAATTTATTGAAATCAAATAAATATAGCCCCAATCGGTACTATATTGTAACCATTGTTCCATCCGGAACAAGGCAGTTTTAATATGCAATTATAGATATACGCAACATAAAATTTAATAACAGTAGGACACAAGCCTGTATCCAAAAAACTCACATCACAAAAGAAAACAAGAGAAGGCTCAGGCAGCATGTAGTTGTCTGCGTCAAATCAATACAATGGAGCAAACAGCAATAAGAGGAGGTCAACTTTACACATAATGTAACTAATAAATAACAGTGTATAAGGTTAACAATTTTGTCTGAACCCCACTGAAAATTGTTAACCTTATACACTGTTATTTGATTTCAATCAATTGTCTACACAAGGGCCGGTCCACTAGTAGCATTTCATTTACCAGCCCTGGGTATATGGTAAAGTGCACAGAGTCCTAAAGCCAACAAAAACAAATTCAGCAAACTCGGAAGAGCGATGGCAAAATGTTTGGGGGGAAACCACCCCAAGGATGTCTGGTATAACAGTAGGACTTGACCAATGAAAAACATTGAAAAAGTTTAACTTCCTTCTGAAGAATGGGCACAAGTGCTTGCATTGATAAGGCAGACAGGTGACTGCACCAATTCTCCAACTTTAGGCAACAGTTTTTTAACCTCTTTCATACCTCTCCTCCTTGAACTCCTTCAAACTTTATTCAAGTCTCTAGATTCTTCTCAGCATGAATCTACTAATTCTGAATCCCAGGAGGGAAGGGGGAAGGTTTATAAAAACAGCAAAGAGAGAACCGACTAACAAAAGCCACCATCACATCCCACAACCTTGCATTCAGCATCAACTATCAAGAACCACCTTTATCACTTAGAGGCTTTACAGCTTTGGCTTTCATCTTCACCAGAATGTCCAGAGCAATGTATCCAAACATATGTGATCATTTCCAGATTGTGATCCATTCTCCTGTTGAAACTAAAATTTGACTAAGTCTGAAATTACCTTTGTTCACTAACTTTATTCAAGCATCTATATCTGGCTAGGTGCACTTACAAGTTAGTTCCCTGTTTGCCAAAGTAGTTTAGAAACGTCTGATACAGACACTTAGAGCCTGTTCTTAATGTTGAGTGGTAATTATAAATTATCTTATTTATAAAGGATATATTGGATCAGGAGGAGAGTTCACTACTTGATTGTCCTATGAATGTATTACTTTCTTCAGAAGTGAGGCGTGTCTCTCACCAACAACTCTAAATCTGGCCATTGATCATTAGTTCTTCATAATTACTTTATCCCGTACATTTGCATTGAAGTCAACTGGAGCCCATGTTAACGGTTGTTGCCATTGAATATCAGTGGATTCACTTGTAGATGCATTAGCTTTACAAGAATGCTAGTGCGCTTTAGAGGTAAACCTAAAACTCGATAAATGTAGCTATCTCAGGTGATGCTAGAGCAAAGAGATTGATCTATTTTGTATTGTATTTTAATAGCATTGATACGATGCTTACTACCCCTGACAAGGCACTGAAGTGTTTTCTTCTATGAATAGCATGCTACTCCGGAAACCAGCGTAAGTAAGATAGAGAGAGAGAAAGAAAACTCTGTTTATTTAGACCGTAGTCTTTAAACACCAAAAGATCTCGGAAAAACAAATAAATACCATACAATTCCTTAAAACTATCTTAGCTTAGTACATATATTAAAAGGTCCGGTGTCCACCTCCTCTCCCAATAGCAGCAACATTTTCAATATTATATACACTTATATTAAATAATTAAAACAGCATAAAATTCATTAGAACAGCAGTACCATTAATACTCTATTTTAAAAGGGTACATTATCCACATCCTTTCCCCAATAGCAGCAACATTTTAAAACAGTTCGGTTTCATAATGTGTTCATTACGGCTAACATAATTGTGTAATCGAGATCGGGAGATTTTAAAAGTAAATAAAATTTCTAACCTCCCTTAAGTTTATCCCGTACGAAACTGTTTATACCTTTCATGTAGTTTCCTAGTGCAATAGCAATATCAGGACTTGTCATGTCTGTCAATAAAACAATAGCTTGGGCTCGTGACCTTATTCCATATTTTAAGAATACTGGGCGTAAAAACAATTTTCTCAAATCTAAAACCGCAAGGCAATCTAGCAATATATGCAAAATTTCAGCTCTGGTCCCAAGCCCACATTTACATGTTCCGTCTGGGTATAACATTTCTGCGTTTGTTTTTCCCTCCATTAACCATGGGTTAATGGCAATTCGTACTCTTAGGATTTCACACCTAAGCCCATGGTTAGGCAGGGTTTCCAGATACGGATACCATGCAGCATTTACCCAGGAGTTTATTATACCTTGTACAGATTTTTTCTTGCTCAGATATTCCAGGTCATGCATCCTCGACTGTTCCAGGCCTTGGTACCTGAGTGATCTCTTGGTAAATTCTACATCCAGAGGGTGCTGTGCTGAGCTCACATTTAAACTCCCTGCTATAGCCTGGATTTTCTTTCTCGCATCCTTGGCCCATTTTAAGCTACTGTGCCGGATCTCCTCACTACACCAATGTGAGACCTTCTGCACTCCCCCAGGATCCTGGCGTTTCCAGAATCTTAACAGAGACATTTGGGCCTGACTGCTCCACGCTATTGTTCCTGTCTCCATTCTAATTGCCTGGATCATTGCGGAGCTTGGTAAGGACAATAGCGTTTTTAGGGCCTTGCCTTCTTCCCGATCCCACTCTCCTTTGCCACTTAAGGTGAGAACTTCTGTCCCATACAATACTTGGGGTGGGATCATGGCTTCATAGGTCTTTAACATCGGTCTATGTGACATGTCCCCATAATCCTTATTGAATTTTTTCAACTCACTTCTGTGGCCGAAAAGCCGGGTTTTAAATCTGCTACTAGACCGCTCCAATCTGGTAGCACACCCTCCTCCGGTTCTCTCCCTGGGCTATATAGTTCCAGCAGATATTCCTCCCATGCTGCCTCTTCTACCACACTGTTCATTGCGGCCGCCGGGCGGTCCGCTGCTGATTGAACCAGGTTCCAGAACTGGCGTATATTCTTTGTTTCTATTACCTCAAGCAACTTTGTCCAGCAGCCTTCTTTATGGACTCTTTTTGCCTCTCTAACATATTATATTCTCTTTTTAGTTTTATGAGCTTATTGACCCTATCCTGTTCATAATTTATGCTAAGGCTACGTGCAACTCTCCTTAATTCCCTCTTCTTTTTCAAACATTCCTTTGAGAACCACCTTCTTTGTCTCTCCGGCTTTTTTAGATTCTTTTTAGCATTTAATTTATCTTTCCTCAGATCGTCACACAGACTTTGGACCACTTCTTCAATTTTTCCCACATACTAATCCAAGCACTGACCAGTTACTGAGCCCAGATCTAGGTTCTGCTGAAATGTTACTAGAAGGGCTATAAATTCTTCTGTTAGCCTCGTTGTAATCCGCCTGGGATATCCCACTTGTTGTTCAATGACTTTGTTACTGGGATTCAGATGAACATCTAGGAGGTCTAACTCTAATGGGTTGTGGTCACTCCCTTCTCTGTCTGTAATCCTAACTCCTTTAATTAAATCAAAATTCCATAGTGACATAAAGACGTAATCTATTGGGCAGTTTTGTGAGCCTAATTTAAAAGTTTTCTTCGCTGGGCAATCTCGGGGTTGTCTTCCATTTAGGCAAAAGAGGCTTTTAGTCCCCAGATAGTTTCCCAGCTGAATATCATTGGTTGTGGACACACTATCTGGGAAAGTTGCTTGAGTTATATTATAAGCCTCCAATAATTCTAAGAACCAGCAGTCTACTTTCTTTGGGTTCAGTTTATGGTTAAAGTCCCCCATTAATAAAATAAAATCCATGTCATACTTTTCACATATTAAGTCCATATCTTCTTTAAAATAACCCATTTCTACGGCATATTCTTCTGTACTAGCCCATTGCATATAAACATTTAAAAGCATCAATGTTGTGTTCATTTTGTCGGTAACTGATAAAGTTGACCTGCATGCAAGCAACCATTTACATTTTACAGTTAATTCGGTCACCTTCACTATTTTAGTTGACAACAGTGTCATTATTCCCACCGCTGGACGCCCAAACCTTTGTTTCTTTGCCGAGAGATTAAACTGGTGGAAGCCATCGAATGTTGGGGTCTTGCCGCATAGCCAGGTTTCCTGGATACAGATGATCTCGGTACTTTTTCCTAATTCCATTATATTTTCTTGTTTAGATTGATCTCCGAGGCCATTTATGTTCCAGGAAACTATTCTTATGCCATGCGGCGTACCCTTTACCTATTCGACGTCGTCTAGGAATCCTTCCTCACCAGGCATCTCAGTAAACCTGTTTGAGGGGCCTGCGTGGCTAGTTCCCTGACTCCAGTTTCCCCACCAATTTTCCACATCTGAATTATTTGCAACTATTTTAAGATTTCCCCAGCCTACTCCTTCCTCTTCTTCCTGGTCGATTATCCTTACCTGTCTCTTTCTTAATCCTGCGTGGCACCTTAAAAAATCCTTTCCTTGCAGATCTTTACCTTCTACATCTATTTCCACCTCCTCTTCGGGTATTATCCGTATCCCTTCCTTATGTACCTCACTCTCTGCTTTTTCAATCATAATCTTTACCAAATCTGAGTACACCAATACCCATGTCACCTCCTTTCCTTCCTTATTTTGCTTAAATCCCACTTGCCTTAAGTCATTTGTCCCTATACCTTTCAAGTTTGGGCACAGGGCAAACGCTTGCAGAAGTTGTGACCTATTTAGCGGCAGCCTCTTCCTTAACTTCTTACCACCTTTACCTGTTGGAATTGGTTCAAAGTATAGCCACTTATTCTCTTTACCCTCCTTCCTTACCCCTTTTAGTGCAAGATGTTGTGCCATATGTGCCATGTAGGTTTGATTATTAGGCCTTCTAGTTCCTGCATCCCGTATATTGCCGGGTTGGAACCCTCCACCATGGCCGTGGCCCACACGAGGACCAGCGATTTTAGGCTCAGTTGGAGGTATATACCTTACTTGTTTCTCCTGCATACTTGGGTTACTATCTAACTGCGCATTTTTATCTTGCTTCTTTGGGGTATTCCTCCTCGTTATTCCCCTAAAAGGGTTAGGTGGCTTTGATACCTGTACCTTATCCCCAGATCTCACCTCTGCAACCCTGGATCTTTTCACTGTGTATCAGTCCCCTTTTTTTGTGGCTTCCTTCCTACTCGTCCCGCTCGGTTAACTAGCCCAAATCTGAGGACCTCGCCCCTTCTTAATACTCTCATTGGCCGTTTTGAAATATAAACCTCGTGTGTTTCCTTAGGTGAGTCGACTGTTACGGCCAGTTCCTCTGCAAGGGGCTGCAGGTCTGGGACTGGTCTTAACATAGATGGCATTTGGCATCTAATCCCCTGTAACTCACCCTCTATTTTAGCTAGATGCTCTTTTTGTACTTTTAGAATATCATTGTTTGACAACGTAACTTCTAGAAGCCCTTGTAGTGTCCTCTGTAATAACATAAGGTCCAACATTGAAGAAGCAGGGAGTTCCAAATTTGACCCTGGGGTTAAGTTCAGATCCTCACTCTGTTCTGTCACTATTTTCTGATTATCAAGCCGATTTTGACTTTCTTTACCTTTTGGCCTTGGCCCTCTACCAGGTGTACCCTCTCCTTCTACCCTTATATCCTCATTTGAAATCAGACAGTCCTGTGATCCTATCTCCGGATCATAAGTAAACAGTCCACATGGTGAAGAGGATAACCGTGGTGACAATAAGCCCTTTTGATCCAATAAGAGCTGTAGAGACTGATTGGCCGAGAATTGCGACTCTATTATATTCTCCTCAAGGGGTAGTGAGGTGTTCCCATTCCCACTCCCACTTTCATTCTGCGTAGCGGCCTCTATTATCTCTATATCAGGGGCCTTTGCTGGTGAGAGAACTTTTTTTTAAATGTTTCCCCACAAATTCTTTTAGCGAACTTGAGGCAGTATCACCCCGCCTTTTGCTTGTGTCCACGCTTCTCTTGACTTTTTTCTTTATTTCCTTCACTGGTCTCGGCTCTGGGCTCCCTCCACTTTCTCCAGAGGTTCTCAGATCCACTGAGATCTCTCTTGACCTCAGTTTATGTTCCAGGGTACTTTTGTTTTTCCTGGGGGCCATTTCCAAAGCTCGGCTCTGGGCTGACAATCTCTTCGTACTCCCAGATTATATCCCTACCCTTTTAAAAGTTTCAAGGGGGACAGCCAACAATCTGACAAACAATCCGTCAGGCAATCCGTTATTCTAGTAAGGTCAGAACAGGTTCTTGGACTCCAGCACTTACCTCTGTTGTGCAAGCCGTTTGCCCGTGCCCGTATCCGTGTCTGTTAAAGTTACTTTTCCGCTCTGGGCCTCCGGATAATTGCCTTTGCCTTTATCTTACACGATCGAGCGCTTCGGGCTCCGCGCTAACCTGCGCTGAGCCGCAAAGCTGTTCAGCCGTTCGGCCACTCGGCGATTTCTTCGCGTTTCTACTTTCAAACAGCTCCACTCGTCGCTCTGCTCGTCGTTCTCCTCGTCGGCGCTGGCGTATGGCGTAGGGGCAGGGCTACGGCAACCGAGAGTTCAGCATACGGCGAACGGCACAACAGAGATCCCAGAGAAGCTGCACAGGATTTACTCCCAGACTGATACAGCCCTCGATCCTCTCCAGCGTAAGTGATTAAAACAATTAAAATTGATCCATCCAAGCCAGTGTCCTATAGATGGAGTCTTGCATTATTCCTGTGGTCGGGTTTACAAGTTTTAGTCTTTTGTTCTATACATAAGTCTTTGCGTGCATTAAACAATGATATTTTGAGGGTAGTGGACTCAAAGTTATCTTAAGGTAAGGAGACAGAGGCTAGCGTTAAGGAGTTGAGGGGGTTAGTATTTTTACGTAAGGGATCAGGACTCATTGCTAGTGAAGTTTGTGATTGATCCATGCAGAAGGTATGAGCGATGTACAGATGGTTTATGGAGTGTTATGGCATAATTTTCAGTGTGAAGGTGGTTACTGCACCATTGTGGCAGATCATATGATAGGAAGAATGACAGAAGATGGATTTATAGGCACACGCGAGGGGGAAAGATGCAGCACAGTTATTACAGAGTCATAAACGCATCACTACCACATTTTTAATACTGTCATAATATCATTAAGTTTGACAGTGCCAAGTATCTAGTTGGTCTTGCCCTCCCAACCTTATCTCCTTAGTGTTTTCTCACTTCCTACTGTCTCATTGGTTTCTCATTACCATTCAATATCTGTAAATGACATGAGTGCTAGTACTACAGCAACATAAATAAAAGCATTTATTTAATTGGGAACAGTGACTTAGATCTAACAGACTGATTATCCCCCTTTCCCTTTAGGTCATCCCCCTCCCTTTCAAGGTCAGGCCGCCAGGGCCAGTCACTGGTGCGGGTTTGTGGGTCCACATCTAACAAACTGATCCTATATTTCTCAAAAAGTGCAGCTGATCATTAACCTTGTACATAACATGCTCATGCATAGCCACTCTGGTTACCTCCATCAGCCATTCATCTAAAGATGGGATTGTGGGGTTCTCCGACTGATATAATGTTCAAGTCTTGCCACTGCTAGGGATGTTCCAAGCTATCTGCACCTATAACTAGTAGTCAGTCAGAAGGGACTATCTTTACGTTGCCTATAGAGGTCAAGGTGTCCAATGTCCCCAACCACTATAGTTGTGCATTAGGACAAGAATGTGTCTCCGATCACAATTTTGCATGCTGCACCTCCAACATTAATTATGAGGTAATAGGCCACCTTTGTGTAATCTAGAGTGGCTCTAGAGCCAATTATAAAGAATTTTAAAATGGGAGAATTTTACTCTGGATTCTCTCCAGGAGCCCATTGCGTGAAGATAAAACACCAGCCTATTCATCAGAAGAGTATTCATTATGTAATGTGGTTTGCCAGAACAATCTAACAGCATTCTGAATAGGTTTGGAGTGCATGTGTCCTATCAGTGTCTCATATGTGCCTGAGACCACCTTACCAACTTACCAAATTTCTCAATATAAGTCCTAGTATGCAATGTAATCATCAAATCCATTCCCTTATTAAACCGATTTTGCAGAGCATGTGCTAAATGTTTTCATGTCCACTGTTGCTCATTCCTGTGAACAAATGCATTCATTAGTGTTTGGAAAGGTTTCAGAATGTTTCCCAGCACTCATTGGTTTATCATCAAAGTGCCTATAGAACGCCATGTCTCCCAATTTACAGAAGTGTTATCTATAATTAAACAAGCATTATTCCAAAAAGGCGCTGAACTGTGTGGCAATGATCAACAATTTGTGGGCTAATTTCTATATAGTCTGCATGCACTGTACAATGGCATGATCAGTTTTAGTTTGTACTGACTTGCATCTATGTAATCCATCTGGACCAGTGGTTCCCAAACTTTTTGGAACCACAACCTACTTTTTAGAACTACTAACTTTCGCAAACCCCCTATCTTTATGGACATGAGGCGGGGTGATTTTTTTAATGTAACTGAAGCATTGTGTGGTAGAGTATTGTTATTTACAGACAGCACATTTTCCATTGAAATGGCCACTGAATTTGCACAGGCATACACTTTTACTGATAAAACTTTGGAATCTTTGGACTACCTTAGTAAAAACACCGCTGTCCTAAGATGGCTCCTAAGTCAACCTGGGAATGGTACATAAAGGTTGTTATGACATTTCCTAACCGGGTTGCAAGTATTTTTGCCAGTAGTTTCAAGTCAAAATTTATGAGAGATATGGGCTGATGGCTCCAACACTCTAGTGGATCTTCTCTATCTTTAGGTAGGAGGGTGATAATACCATTGTCCGATATTTGGCCCAAGTGACACGAGATCTCTGCCTCCTCGAAAGCTTGGTATAACATACATGTTTAAAAAAGTTCCCTGGGAAGCCATCATTTCCAGCTCACCTGCAGGTCAGTGGTTCTGTTATTTCATCACTGATTTCCTCGAGCTAAAATCTGTCTGGTAGGTGAGACTTAAAAACGGTTTGGCAAGACCTAAAAACAGGACAGACCACAAACCTCGAATTAGGGCTATGACTTGGCAATGAGCAGGTATTTGCGGCAATCATCACTCTTTTTTTAGCTGTGCTGCAGGCCCACTAGTAACATTTAATTTACAGGACCTGGGTATATGGTATACAACTGTACAAGGGTCTTACATGTAAATCAAATATGCCAAACGGGTGTAAACCGATCATACCATATTATAGGGGGAGAGAACTAACCCTAGGCGGAGTTCGCGGAGTTGCGGTACGCGAAACTCTGCGAAGTGGAAAAAAAACTCCGCCACGCTACACGGAGCTCCGCAAATGGCAGAGTGTGATAGAAAAATGCCGTTTGCAGTGATTTTCAGTGCCGGATGCTTGTCCGCACTGTGCAATCATCGCGAACGGCACCATGCACAGCGCAAGCGAGCGCTGCTTTCTGCCGCTCGAGTAGATTTTTACTCGAGCAGCAGCCTTCTCAACGCGAACGGGCAGTTTCTCAACGCGAACGGTCGCGAGCATACGCGACCACTCGCAATGAGAAACCCGACCCCCCCCCCGTGTTGAGAAAATTCGCCGGGAGGTTTATTTTCCACGCTCGCCAACTTGATGTTGGTGAACGCGAGCGAGGAGAAAAAGTCCGCTCCGCTGCGTGAAGCGGAGTTTTTCGGAACTCCGCGTAACGAGGAGTACGGAAAACTCCGCAAACTCAGCGAGCGGAGCGGAGTTCACCGCCCAGGGTTAGAGAGAACATGCACTTTAGCACTGGTTGGCAGTCTCAAAATGCCCAGAGTACTAAAGCCAACAAAAAGAAGGTCAGATAAATAGGCGGAGGAAGGCAAAAAGTTTGGGTATACCATGCAGAAAGGGCCAGGTTCAACACAACCCCCTTCCAGCCTAAGGCCAGGGTAGACTAATCAATACTTTGATGGGCTTCCCTACTTAACGTGATAGAACATGGACAATGGCCCACTACTGCAGGTGCACGTTCCAGTTCTATGCCCCTCTGAACCCAGTTGGATCCCTCTGTCCATACTCTCAGGGCCCACTAAGCTAACCCATGGTGAATCCTTCTCCTCACATGCGGATCCCATCTGTGAAGCTCCTAACTTTAATTTGTTCACAGATGCATCCCAGTAGGCAGACAGTACCACAATGACCAACAAAGTGATGTGCCCATTCCATCCCTTGGGTCCAGTTTCTGACCACAACCCAAGGACAACTCAGTCTACAAGAACAGCAACCAACAGAGGCCACTGCAGATGTCAGCGTCCAGAGCCAGGTCCCAGGCCATCCAGGCATTTCTGTCCTCTGTGGTTTCCCAGAGTGGGGGCAGTAGCCACAGGTGTATTGCATCCTTTCTCCACTCCACCTCCCACCAGTTCAGAGATGGTATCCTGAGACTGGTCCTCTAGCCCAGGATCTGTACCTTTAGGCTGGACAGGAGCCAGGGGCTACTGCTGGGTAATTGTCAAGCTATGCTGTGATAAAGTTGGCAAATGAGCACACTACCTAACCAGCCCTCGAGCAGTTGTGGCCAAAGAAATACCTGCAGGACTACTCAGGGCTTTATGGTGATTCCTTGCGGCATGGATCTCGCACATCGGAGCGGCAAAGAACAATGTTCCGCCCCTTTCTGAAACGCCAGGCCACCAGAGAAGGAATATGACTCGTTATTTCGCATGCCATTACTACGTGTTTTTTTCTTAGCATTAAGCGTTACTACGCAAGTTTTTAGTTCGCATACCATTACATTGAAAGTGTAAATGTATGCGAACTAAAACTTGCCTAGTAATACTAAAACCCAACACTACATAGAAATGCACTACCCTACACATCCTAAACTTAAAAACACTACCAAAACCCACAAAAAGTACACTACCCTACACTACTAAAACACCACTACACTACCCTAAACCACTACCCCCTGCACGACACTGCCCCAGTACTGTCCCTACTCCCAAACACTACCCAACACGACCCCCTGACACTACCCTACACCCTAAAACACTACCCTACACAAACTCCACAACACTACCCTAAAACACTACCCCCAGCACGACACTGCCCCTAGCCCCACTCCTGTCCCTACTCCCAAACACTACCCTGCACGACCCCCCGACACTACCCTAAACCCTAAAACACTACCCTACACAAACTCCACAACACTACCCTAAACCCTAAAACACTACCCTCAGCACGACCCTGCCCCAGTCCTGTCCCTACTCCCAAACACTACCCTGCACGACCCGACACTACTCTACACTACACAAACACAAGTACACTACCCTGCACGACCCCGACACTACTCTACACTACACAAACACAAGTACACAACCCTGCATGACCCTACACAGCCCCTACACGACCCTACACAGCCCCTCTTACCTCTCTCTCCTCGTGGTTCCTCTCTTCACCTCCACGCTTGCTTCCAATCTTCTCCCCCTTCCTGCTTCCTCCGACTTCCTCCATCGTGGACAGGCAGAGCAGCAGCAGACCCTCTTCCACAAAGTTGACGACTTGCGCACGCAGCAGACCCTCTTCCTGGATGCCCCCTCAAAGTTGACGACTTGCGCACGCAGCAGACCCTCTTCCTGGATGCCCCCTCACCGACTGCAGCAGACCCTCTTCCTGGACGCACCCTCACCGACTACGCATGCGTTGTAACAACACATGCGTTGTAACAACTTGCGTACTAAAAGCTACGCGTTGTTACATCGCATGCGTTGTAACGCATGCGTAGTAATGGTACGCGGACTAATGTCCGCGTACTAATGGGTGCATACCCCCCAGAAGGAATGCGGGACGGCGGTGGCTCTTCTGCAGGTCCCGGTTAGTCCCACAATACCTATTGGGGCGTCTAGGTCAAGTCCAGGGTATCCTCTTCCAGCAATGGCAGCGGGTCTAGGGAGAGTGACGCGTGCAGTACACTTGCAACCAGGTGGGTGGGGTTTGCTCAGCCCTGATGTAAGCAGAATCCCCGGAGTTGCCCAGGCAATGTGCCTTTGAAGGGGGGGGGTCCATGCTGAGAGGCACTGCGGCACTGGTGTGAGACCTTGGGACGCCCAAGTTTGATCAGGACCTAGTGCTCTCCACGAACTAGTTGGGGAACCTAGACGAATGTGCACACATCTTTCTCTTAACAGTGCTGATTTTCCCAGAGCAGGATACTCAGTCCTGATGAACACCCCCCCCACAGAAGACAGGAAGCGCTCAACATGCAATGAGCATGAAAGGCAAAGAGCATTAAACAATGCTCACCACGTGCTGAGGAGGAAAGTCAAAGGCCAGTAACCAGCACCCAACACGCACTGGGCTCCTTGAAGAAAACTTCCAAATGGCGGTTCCTCCTGGCAGCAAAACGGTCCTCTGGCAATGTGCAGGTTTTAGAGCCAGCAGCGTCTGGTTACAAGTCCATGCAGTGTCTCCAATCATGGGGTCGGAGCCCTTGTACTTATACTCAAAAATGTGTTTGTTCAAGTGGTGACTTCAAAGGAACCTTTTCAAGTTCACAACACTCCCTTTCAACCCAGCCCTGGTAGAGGGTAAATCAGCCCTTTGTGTGAGGGAAGGACACAACCTATCCAAATGAAAAGTGTGAACACCCTCTCTCAGCCCATTAAGACCATCAGTATGCAGATGAATGCAGATGTAACCCGTGTCGCACCCAGCCCTTCCTGGGTTGTGGCTGTCTGGAAAGTATGCACCAAGTGTAGCTGTCACCCACCCTAGCCCTGGATTGGAGTCAGGCTGCAAAGCACAAAGGGGCTTATTTACAAGCCCCTTCCACCGCTGGTACGTCACTTTTTACCATATTAAAAGTGACGCCCCAGCGGCGCAAGGTACTTGTAAATAAGCCCCAAAGAGTCATAAGCACATAGAAAAGCCCTCTTTCTAAAAGTGGCATTTCTGAAATAGTAATGTAAAATCTAACTACATCAGTACGCAGGATTTATCACTACCATTCTAAACATACCAAACATGGCAACGCCACTCCTTTCAGAACAGGAATTACCACTTAAGTATGTATAAGGGAAAAACATAGGCTGTTTGTCATAACCAGGACATGCCACACAATAAAGGCACATTTCCTACATTTACTTACCCATCACCCTGCTTATAGGGCTACTTAGCGCCTACCTTAGGGGTGACCTATGTGTATTAAAAGGGGAATTTAGGGCTTGGCAAGTAGTTTTAAATCCCAATTTAAAGTGGCAGTAAACTGTGCACACAGGCCCCGCAGGGCAGGCCTGTGAAAGGTTCGAAAGGCTTCTCCTGTGGGCGGCACAAGCAGTGCTATTGGCCCGCTAGCAGCATTTAATTTACAGACCCTGGGTTTGTGGTATACCACTGTACAAGGGTCTTGCATGTAAATCAAATATGCCAAACAGGTGTAAACCAATCATACCATGTTTTAGGGGGCAAGCACCTGTACTTTCGCACTGGTTAGCAGTGGTACAGTGCCAAGAGTCCTAAAGCCAACAAAAAGAAGTTCAGAAAAATAGGTGGAGGAAGACAAAAAGTTTGGGGATAATCCTGCAGAAAGGGCCATGTCCAACACCTTTTAAAACATTTACATTCTTTTGGAGATTTTTCCTGTGATGTATCAGGTATTATTTAATATATGCCATTTTTTTTCATGTAGGGGACTAACAAAAATATTTCTCAAAAATAGTAAACTGTTTTGCATTTCTTAGCACCTGAGAATGTTTCATGAACCTTCAGTTTAGAAAATGATTATGCCCCTTTGTACATTTTGTGGTGAATTCAGAGGCGGAAAGTGGCACCCACTGAAGTGCGGATGTGGTTTCTGGATCCTAGAGCATTTGAGAAAAGTCAGTGTGTGGATGAGCCGTGATGCAGGTCTCCATTGAATATGTTAAATTACGTCCCGAGTAGCCACGATCTGTCACTGTGACATCTTTATGTACCCTGCCAGCACCTAGCATGACCAACCATCCATAAAGTTCACAAACCACCTGTTAATTGGGCTTCTTGTCCATGATGATTTCTTTCACGGATGCCTTTTGTCCATAATGCTGAATATTAGAGTGAGCTGTCCCCCTGCAAGCAGCCTCAGAGTTCTCTAGATCTCAGTGCAGGGGCCAGCTCACGCTCCTCCTGTGAACTCAAGGGCCTGCAGCAGCCACTCCCTGACCTGGCACAGACTGCTATAAGCCCATTATCATTCTGTTTGCCGGCCTAATTATCACATACAGAATAATAATGGGGCTCTCTGTGCAGTTACAGCACTTGCTGGCACTCCTGCCAGTGCCTAGGACAGCATATTCTGCTTTTGTTCAGGGGCTCCTGTCACCTCACCAGAGGCCAACCTCTGGGGAGGTGGAGGTTAATTTTGACACTTCTTATGGGGGTAAAGGCACAGCTTTTAGATCCCTTGTGTGCCAGCAATTTATAGGCTAAAAATGTCACTTTAACTCTGGTGATTAATGTATCTGTTTGAGAAAAAAATCTGTTTGAGAGTGCCGAGTTTTCTCTTGTCTGAGTATTGACTCATCATAAAGTAGCGCAGAAGGATAGTGTGCCTCCAGCAAAATACCATGTGTAACATGCAGATCAAAGAATTTATTTTAATGTAGACAGCTCAGTGGGTTACTGGTTTTGTCATAGGGACCTGTTTGTTAATTGCAGTTAATAAAATACAGTCCGAATATAGCACAGTGAGCTATGAACCAAAATCAAACAGCAGCATGGAAACTTCAAGGCACGGGTTTACAGCCTTATTGTTTTTCTCTTATCTTTCATTATTCTATGGTTGATAAAAAAGGTTCTTTTGGATAATAATGCGGCAGGGTTGAGTAAATTATGCAGCAAGAAAAGGCAAATTATGTGGCGTAGTGCGCCACATTTTGTAATAGTATTACTTAATTATTTTGACATTTTTAAACTGTCTGGGCATAGATTGCACCTCATTAGTCCCAGTTTAACACCCATATAGCAATAAGCAACAGAAAAGTGACCAGTCATCCTTTGCAAAGGGCCTTCCACTACGCGGAAATGTGTTGCTGCGTTTTTAGTAACTTTTGAATCATTAGAGCTCAAATCTGCAGAATATGCGGCAGATGATGGATTATGTGGCAAAGCCAGCAAATCTGTAATTATGCAAAGATTTCAGCTGTTGGACAATTGAATAATTCCAGTGGCCCTGGTCTAAAGTAACATTTCCTATAAAGTGGCTTACACACTCATACAAGCCACTGTGTCTGTTTAATTTGTGTGTGATATAACGCACTCCAACTCCCTACTCTACCCTACGTACTTGGAATGAGTAGCAGTGTAAAAGAAATGAACTACGCATGAGAGCGGGTCCATGTAGAGATGAAGGGCACCTTTTGAGGGTGGTACTGATTGAATAGTTAGAGAAGGAGGTTTTTGGGGGGTGGGGCACAACAAATATTCTCACACAACTTGGCACCAGCACTAAAGTCAGCCCTGTCAGGGGTGTAACTATCATTCCTGCAGCCTGTGCAGTGCTCCAGGTGTTGCATAAAAGGGAAAGAGTAGAGTAGCACCATATTTTCAAAGATATGGTGCATTAAAATTGGGATTGAAATTTCTGACATGCAAGTTACAAAGTGAACCCTCACATAATCTCTGTTCACTCCCTATTCAACCTCTTCACCTCTTGCTTCCCTTTTCTCTATATGTTCACCCCTCTCTCCTACCTAGCCATTCATCTCTGCCTCTCTCCACCCACATGCTTTCTCTTGGTTCCCCCTACCTCGCCTTTTATATATCATCTCTAGCTTTTTTCTCTTTTCAACCTTCTCTCTCTCACCCTCGCCATCTTTCTGTCTGTTTTTTGCTCTTTTCTCTGCTCCATACTCTTCTGTTGTCGTCTTTTCTCTTTTCACCATCCGTTCCTTCTCTCAGCTGGCAGGCCCTTGCTTGCTTTATTCTGCTCTCACTGTTCCAACCTTCTGTCTCTCCCTCTCAGCATATAGCCTTCTCTCCTTTCTTGCCATAATTTCCCTCTCTTTTTCTCACTCTCTAGTAGTGCTGCTGCCTGTGAACTCTAAGTCTATGTTCAGCAACAGGGCGATGACTCCGGCACTATCATTCATGGTACGGGGTTAGAATTGTGAAATCTCCCTCTTATACCCGCTTTCAAATTCTGTTTTGAGTGTACATGTTTACTAGTTTTTTCATCTTTAAGTCTATCCAGCTATTTGTGAATGTTTGCTCAACACTTCAATGTGTAACACAAACTAATAGCCAGCTATATAGAATATTTGAACTGTGCTGGATGAGTGTGAATCGTTTTTTTGTAGACCATGAATGTTGACTGGTTGGAACACTTTTGAGCTTGGTGATGCTCAATTATATGAAACATCTGAACTATGTGGGATGTGTGCTCAGTGTTCTGTCTAATGGATTCTGTGGATGTTTTGCTGCTTCCCAATGGAATTTGTTGTTTTGTACGTAGCAATGTCCAAATGCTGCTCTCATCTGAACAACTATATTGACATATTTTTAGTAACATCAATCCATCTACTGTAAGTATATTAGGACAGCATCTGGGTAGCTTGGAGTACAATAATGGGGTTAATATGAAAAATAGATACTGAAGAGAGGTCTTTAAGCACATCAGTGTTTGGGAGAGTCTCATGAAGGAGAATGTGAATTAACAGTTTATAGGATACGTAGACTCTGGCTGGTGTGAGAAGAATAAAATACGATCTGGGTTCTGCAATACATAGTGGATGGCTTGAGGTGGGACATATTTGAATGGGAGAATGCTCATGGATGTGTCATTACTTTTCAAATAGATATTGGTGTGTAAGTAGTTCACGGTCTCCCCCATCTGAGGATGTTCAACCTTCAGTGGTGTATGAATATGCAACAAGTGTCATTGATGAAAGCCCTCTTAAACTCATTGTGATCTGAAGTCATAGCCTAGCACACAGATGTCTTAACCATCTTTCATATCAAAATAACTAGCATTGTCTGTGCTAATCTCCCCAGGTTTAAACCACTCTGTATATTTAAATTGGACAAATGAGGCACATCAGAAATTCACCCCTCACTTTCTAGCCGGTGGTGGGTAATGCCCTAAGCGCAGGATGCCAAAGTTCTGATTCACCTGCAGGCCCACTCGAGACAAGCCAAGATAATTTAATTTATTTACAGAGGCATATAAACTTGGTCAGATGCTTTCATTCAGTCAATCCTCCTCCTCCTCTGCTACCATCTACTTAATTCACTGAGTCACAATGTAGGACATGTGTATCAATCCCGGTAATGCCGCCTTTAATCTTCACACTTTCTACGTCAAAACATTGAGTACTGATAATGGCAAAATGTTCCTCTTTAACAGAAGTAATGAGCAACAGAACACCATGTCTCTCCTCAATGGCACCACCCACAAGAACACTGTAAATGTACCAACTTCACACCATTGCACAACCAAGTGCACAAAGTCTAGCATACTATCACACATACATCCCAGCCTTATCATGAGTTTGAGTTGAGAAGGTGAATGGGTAATAAAGATGCCTTTAAATTTTGTTTTCAGCTTGTCATAAGTGCTAGTGTTCGAGAATAAAGGGCAAATGTCAGGCTGTATCGTCTGACAAATTTCTGCTCATTCTTTTAACAAGTGGATTGGTGTTTACAACATTCTCTAACTTTGCAAAGATTGAATAGTAGAGTGGAATAGTTCACAGTCTTGTGGTGGTAAATGGCGTGTGAAAACAAAGGCTGCAAGCTGTCAGTTTTTTGTAACACACAGCAACTTTTAAATAACTGTGCAAATGTTTCAAAACATATCAGCAGTTAGGAAACCACAAATGGACCACTTGTTTGTAATTCCGAAGTGTGCTGGAAACAGAATTTTAATAGTATCAAAACAATCAAGACACTTTACTTGGTGATGTTCAAATGATACATATTTGCTGAAACCACATTTCCACACAATATTGTATGTGCGCTGTATAGTTTTATCAGAAAAATTGCATGTTGGCATTTTGCTGCCATTTCAGTGGAAAATACTCTCTATGTAAAAGACAGTGCCTACTTCTGACCTACAATAATGCTCAAAACGTATACAGTTTCTAGTCTGTAGCAAAGTTCTGTGCATCAATGAGAATCTGCAGTTTACAGCGCCAAAAAATGAAACAGCCAAATCAACATACTATTTACCATATACAGGTAAAATAAGGAGGGCTGATAAAGGACTAGCCAGGGCATTATATAGTATTGTCAACTCCTAACCTTTTTGGCCTACAATAATATCATAACACTCAGCAGTCTGCAGCCAATCATAACTCATTCAGGTTGGTTAATAACTCCCTTTTCATTCTTAATTCTCTTACCCTCACACAAGACCTGTCCGCTATTGTTCTTATCCATCACTCAGTACTGTACCTGTCCTTAAATCCAGGATTTGTAAAGCACGGCAGATCACCCCTGAGGGTCTGAAGGTGCTGAATTGTAGGCACGGGAGATTAAGTGATTTGCCCAGAATCACAGGATGTTGACGCTGATGACAAACTCCGAACATGGGTCCCACCGGCTTCGAAGTTGGCATCTCAGGCTGTTACGACACAACCAGTCATCACCAGCTGAACAGTCATCGAATATGTGAAGCTTTCTGACATATAAAGCTGGCCACTCGGAGGACTGACTCTAGTCCAGCACTGCAGGTCCCAATTGGTCCCATTCTATGTGATCTGCTTTATATCTCACAATGGCACTCAGATATGAAATGCTAGTAACACAGTCCATCCAAGCAGATCTTCCTGACCACTTCTCTCGCCAAACATGCCTGCTCGGGACCATGAACTGTAAACAGAATATCAGCCTGGACAATTCAGAGCAGTAACCAAATAAATAGATTATGATCATATGAAATAGCACAGTTGCTCAAAGCTGCATGCATACCGAAAAACCGTGAAGTGCAGGATTGTCTCAACCTAATATAAACTGATTTTGACTTGTACTTATGTTGGTTATCAATTTACATACTTGTATACTATTGTGCGACCTCCTCTGACTTACCTTGTGTCCTGAATTTGTGTCCTGAATTTTGACCCTTTGTCTTGAATTATTACACTCGCCATCCTGAATTTGCACCCATGCCAGTTGGTCACCCTATCTGCACCAATGATCGCAGAAGCTGGTACGACTCTCTCGGGGCAGTAGCTTCCTTCCATTCCTGACAGGAGCAGCAGAAGCACTAACTGTACTCCCCTCTGGAGGGCATACGGCGGGCACACCTTTCTCGGCCTCAGCTTCTGACCCTCGCCTCCTCCAGAAGCTGAATGTGTACTAAACAGTTATTATGTGCTGCGAAAACAAATTGCATTGAATCGCATCCATGAGCAGTGTATGTACCAATTACCTTTTTGTGCCCTTATATTTTTTTGACTAAATCAAAAGTATTAGTAAATATAATGTGCATCTATGGGGTTTTTTTGGGCCAATGATGGGACAGACAACCCGCAGGTGGAGAAGAACAAGAAAATGCAAGCTCATCAATCATCGCACACTTTATAGTATGTTTATCTCATGTGCGATTCAAACCAGTTTAAACCACTTTAAGGAAATAATTTTATTGCAAATAAATTGTTTAGTTAAAAACACTAATTCCACATGTTCTGTATCCTTTGAGAACATTGGCTAGGCAGTAGGAATCCGTGACCGCGAATGTATCGCTGGTGATAAACAGATGATTATTGTGGTGTCTTTTTTCGAGCGTGGGCATTCTTACCACAGTCCGCATACTTTGTTAGTTAAGCTAAAGCATTAAAATCCGCTAGCAGAAGAAGGAAGATGTCTCTGTTTTCTTTGTGTTTGAGCACTACACTCGTGCGCTTGTGTTATCACTACTGACATTCATCTAAATACTAACGCTGGGCGGTGAACTCCGCTCCACTCGTGGAGTTTGCGGAGTTTACCGCAATCCGCGTTACGCGGAGCTCGCGGAGTTCCGAGAAACTCCACTTCGTGGAGCGGAGTTTTTTCCTCGCTCACGTTCACCAATGTCAAGTTGGCGAGCGAGGAAAATCCACCTCTCGGTGAGTTTTTTCCTCGTTCGCGATCGTCAACATCAAGTTGGCGAGCGCGAGCGTGGAAAATAAACCTCCCGGCCAGATTTCTCAACGCGGGGGTCGGGTTTCTCATTGCGAGTGGCCGCATATGCTCGCGACCGCTCGCATTGAGAAACTGCCCGTTCGCGTTGAGAAAGCTGCTGCTCGAGTAAAAATCTACTCAAGCGGCAGAAAGGAAAGCAGCGCTTGCTTGCGCTGTGCATGGTGCCGTTCGCGATGATTGCACAGTGCGGACAAGCATCCGGCACTGAAAATCACCGCGAACAGCATTTTTCTACGCACTCCGTGGCTTGCAGAGCTCCGCGTAGCGCAGCAGAGTTTTTTTTCCACTTCGCAGAGTTTCGCGTAGCGCAACTCCGCGAACTCCGCCCAGGGTTACTAAATACCAACATTTGCTGTGCACAATTTACTTTTCACACAACATTTAGCAAAATAGGGCTTCTCAATTCAGCGTCGTTTAAGAAGTAGCGAATAACAAATTGAAGAGTCAGAAAACACAATTGTAAAACTAACATGCAGTTGTACGAAATCGAAAATAGACAAAAACAAAGAGGCAGACCAGAAAACGAGGATAAATCACAGCTTCCCTGCTTCAAGTGTGTACTCTTGGGCTACATAGCTAAAAGACATTACCATTGACGAAGCCACTAGCTCTCCAATTGCCGAGACCTATTGGCTTTGCCAATGCTTGTTAAATAGAGTGACTACAGTAGGGCAATGCACCTGAGACCTTGCTACTGCATACTCTTGATGTTTAAAGCTAACAGTTATCACAGGTAATATCACAATTAAAAATTATTACTCAAGCATTTTTGTGGTACTTACTAGTTGCAAATTCGGTAGCCCATGTAATATTTACACATTTTGGCACAAACCCAAGCCCAGGACTGATTGAGTGAGGACAGGGCTGTCATCCAAGGGTTTTTCAAAGGAGCTGATGTGATGTGACACAACTGGACCCATTTCGGAGCCTAGAAGGAGTGGCAACGTGATACCTGTAGTGTTGCTGGTCAGTCCCTGGGTGGTACGCAGCAAATAACCATGCGGACACAGAGGGTACAATGGTGGTTACTTTCTTATTTAACCATGCCTGGGTCCCCAGGCTATTTATTCACTACGCCTGGCTGTACGCCAGACGGTCCCACTTGACACACGTACACAGGGGCCAACAAACTATCACCCCTGTGCATGTGAGTCGCCCAGGTCATTGCAACACTACATTCCTCCCATGCCATGGAAAAACAGAACACTAGAACAAAAAGAATATCACAACATTATAACTACATTATTCTAGTCCATCATTATCTCAAACACTCCAACATTTCACTTTAGGGCAACTCACGACCTCAGCATCTTCATCCGCCTCGAGTCAGCCACAGACAAAACCCTTGTACTTTTGGAATTGCTCCGGGTGTGGTCACAACAGGTACCATCCTAGACCACTCCTGGCAGAGGATTCTGGCAAGGATCTCCCAGGACTCAGATCCTCAGCTGATCTCCAGCCGATCACAGCTGGGGAGTGGCTTGGTGTATTTGCTGGGTAGGCCAGGGATGGTGTCACAAACAGATCTTCTGAGTGACCGCCTACCTCTTAGTCTGGAAAACAGTCTCTCGCCTTGTCCGGGTGATCATCTTCCATGATGTCCTCCAACGGATCGATAGATGCTGGTCGTGGTGCTGACCGGGGTGGAACCTTCTTGAACTGGGATACATTACGTGTTACACACTCGGGCCTTTCTGAACAGTCACCTTCGTGCCATTGATATTGGTGATGACCCATGGGTCGAGTTCAAAAGGCATTCTGGGCTTTCCTCCGGGGTGACGATCCCTCACCAGCACGTAGTCACCCTCTTTAATGGGTCTCTCCTGCCCCCTAGTTTTTGGGATGCATACTTATTGTTGCAGAGTCTCTGGTAGGCGGACTTATATGGAGGATTAGGCACGCTCTCCCAGGCGGGGTGGTGGGGGATGGTGTCCACCATGGATCAGACATCGCAGACTTCATCAGCCCGCACGCCATGCCCTCCGCCGACTACATCCTCCTAGGGGACCTCAACTTCCACCTGGAGAACAACAACGACAGAAACACCACCGTCCTGCTGGACAACCTCGCCAACCTCGGACTCAAGCAACTGGTGAACACGCCCACCCACTACGCCGGCCACACGCTTGACCCCGTCTTCTCTTCCAGCAAGCACATCTCCTTCAGCCACGCCACCGGACTCCACTGGACCGACCACAGCTGCGTCCACTTCAGCTTCAGAAAGACTGCGACCCACCACCACCCGCAACAGGCTCCCCGCCGGAGCTGGAGCAAGATCACCGCCGAGCAGCTCACCGCCTCCCTCAGCCAGAACACACCCACCAACACAACGGACCCAAACGAAGGAGCCAGCAACCTCGCCAAGTGGCTGACCGCCTGCGCCGACGACCTCGCACCACTAAAAACCCTCCCAGCAGACCCGGAAGCAAGAAAACCCCTTGGTTCACCAACGAACTCAAGGAATCCAAGAAGAACTGCCGCACTCTCGAGAAAACCTGGCGACTCGACCAGACCACAGACAACAGGACCGCCCTCAAGCACGCCACCCGTAAACACCACCAGATGATCCGTGCCACCAAGAAGTCGGCACTTAAAGAACGACTGGACGACAACGCCCACGACAGCAAGGAACTTTTCAGCATCGTCAAAGAGTTCTCCAACCCCGGCGCCGGAAACAACGACATCACCCCCTCGCAAGACCTCTGCAACTCACTCGCCGCGTACTTCCACCGCAAGATCACCGACATACATAACAGCTTCGACGCACAAACCACGCACCCTACCGCCGAACCAACGCCCGCCACCACCACCCTCTGCAACTGGACCCCGATCAGCACTGAAGACACCATCCGCACGATGAACTCCATCCACTCCGGATCACCAACCGACCCCTGCCCACACCACGTCTTCAACAAAGCCGACGCCACCATCGCACCCCATCTCCGGGACATCATCAACTCCTCCTTCCACACCGCCACCTTCCCGGAGAGCTGGAAGCACGCCGAGCTTACCGCCCTCCTGAAGAAACCAACGGCGGACCCCACCGACCTCAAGAACTACCGTCCCATCTCGCTCCTTCCGTTTCCGGCCAAAGTCATCGAGAAGACCGTCAACAGACAGCTTGCCGCCTTCCTCGAGGCAGAACGGATCCCTCGACCCCTCGCAGTCCGGGTTTCGGGACAACCACAGCACCGAGACCGCCCTTATCGCAGCCACCGACGACATCAGAACCCTAACCGACAATGGGGAAACAGCAGCCCTCATCCTCTTGGACCTCTCCGCGGCGTTCGACACCGTCTGCCACCGCACCCTAGTGAAGCGCCTCAGCAACATCGGAATCCGAGAGAAAGCACTGGAATGGATCATCTCGTTCCTCGCCGGAAGAACCCAGAGAGTCCGCCTCCCCCGTTCAGATCCGAGGCCACCGAAGTCATCTGCGGCGTTCCACAAGGATCTTCACTCAGTCCAACCCTCTTCAACGTCTACATGAGCCCCTCGCAGCCATCACACGCCAACACAACCTCAACATCATCTCCTACGCCGACGACACCCAGCTGATCCTCTCCCTCACCAACGACCCCACCACCGCCAGAGCCAACCTACACGACGGGATGAGAGACGTCGCCGACTGGATGAAGAACAGCCGCCTTAAACTGAACTCAGACAAGACGGAAGTCCTCATCCTGGGCTCATCACCCTCCGCCTGGGACGACTCCTGGTGGCACCCGGCCCTGGGCACCGCGCCCAAGTCAACGGACCACGCACGCAACCTGGGCTTCATCCTGGACTCCTCCCTGTCAATGACCAGACAAGTCAACGCCGTCTCATCTTCGTGCTTCAACACCCTGCGCATGCTCCGCAAGATCTTCAGATGGATCCCCACTGAAACCAGGAAGACCGTCACCCAGGCACTCGTCACCAGCCGACTGGACTATGGGAACACCCTCTACGCCGGAACCACAGCCAAACTTCAAAAAAGACTCCAGCGCATCCAGAACGCCTCCGCACGACTCATCCTGGACATCCCCCGACACAGCCACATCACCGGACACCTGAAAGACCTGCACTGGCTCCCCGTCAGCAAGAGAATCACGTTCAGACTCCTCACCCACGCACACAAGGCCCTCCACGACCTGGGCCCAAAGTTCCTCAACGACCGCATGACCTTCTACACGCCCACCCGCCAGCTACGATCAACCAGCCACGCCCTCGCCACCGTACCACGCATCCGCAGAACAACCGCCGGAGGAAGATCCTTCTCCTACCTGGCAGCCAAGACCTGGAACTCCCTCCCCACTCACCTTCGGCGAACCCAGGACCATCTCTCCTTCAGGAAGCAGCTCAAGACCTGGCTGTTCGAGCAATAACTTACCCCCTCCCCCAGCGCCTTGAGACCCTCCCGGGTGAGTAGCGCGCTCTATAAATGCCGTGATTGATTGATTGATTGATCTACCAAAACACACACCAGTTGTAGAATGGGGGCTGAGTCTGAATTCCAGCAGGTACTGATACAGTGCATATTCAACACTAGTGCCCTCTGCTACCACAATCCGGATTACCTTGGTGAGAGTCCTTATCAGATATTCCACTTCCCCGTTGGCTTGAGACCACCGGGAGGTTATGTGGCGGTGCTTGATGCTTCGGGAATTCAGGTAGTCAGCCAGCTCCGAGCCATTGAAGGGGGGCCCATTGTCAGTGTGAATTTCCACAAATAGGCCATGTGTGGACATGAGTTTCTTGAGCTTTGGGATGACCTCAGCAGCGGATGTGGAGGCCACGAGTTCCACCTCAGGATAGCGCGAGTAGTTATCTACTACCACCGGCATGTGTGCTCCATTTGGAAGGCTACCAAAATCTGTGCTGACTCTCTGCCACCAGACCTTGGGCCAAACTCTTTGATGACAGGGGCGGGTGGGTCCTGCTGGCTTGTTGCAAGGCAAGCTGGGCAATCTCGCACCACTGCTTCGACTTATTGGTCCAGCCCAGGAAACCAGACCTTGCTCCGTAGTAGTTTTTTGGACTTTACGATGCCTTGATGCGCTCCATGTGTGAGGAGAACAGCTCTGTGTGTCAGGCTTTCGGGTAGTACTAGGCGTGGACCGTGTAGTAGACACCCTTCACCGGTGACTGGCAGCTCTTGATGGACGTGGTACAGTGCTCGAAGGACCAAGTGAGCTGTTTCTGTCCGAAAGGGTGTTGGGCTCTGAAGCGGCCCCCCAGTCGTCAGTGGATGTTGCTTTTATGGCCATTTGCAGACAGTCATCATGCTGCTCGGCATCCACAATTCTGCTAAAGACATCGAGAGAGGCTGGGAGCGCTCCACAACAAGCCTGACATACTCTTCTGTTTCCTTGGCCTCGGCCGTCTCGGGGAGGGTGGCTGGCTGAGAGTGCCTGGGTAAGAAATCCGCTGAGTTCGAGGTGCCTGGTTGGCAGCTCACGGTGAACTGGAACTCCTGCAGCTGTAGGATCCACTTCTTAATACTGGGAGGAGGACGAGGCGAGGAACCCTGGAACAGTGGGACCAGTGGCTTGTGGTCCGTGATGACAGAGAATGGGTGTCTGTAAAGGTACATGTAGAATAGCCGGCAACCCCATAGGATGGCAATCGCTTCCCGCTCAATTTGTGAGTAGCGCTGCTCCATGGGCGTAAGCATATGGCTGGAATATGCTACTGGGGCCCACTCACCGCATTCTTGTATTTCGGCTAACACTGCTCCCTGACCGGTGGGGCTGGCGTCTACTGCCAGCTGCGACTCTCTATGTGGGTCGAAGTAAGCCAGGGTGGTGTCTGCGGACAAGGAGGCCTTCGTCTGTAGAAATGCCTCTTCCTGTTCTGGCCCCCATACCCAAGGACTGGGGATTTGGTGAGCTCCCGGAGAGAGATGGTGATGTCCGATAGATTTTTCATGAAGCGGCCACAGTACATCTCCCTCCTGAGGAAGCTAAGGACTCCCGACACTGAGGAGGGGGCAGGAGCGTCTTGTATGTCCTTTACCTTCTCTGGGTCGGGACCGATACCTTTGTCTGAAAACTGTACCCAAAGAAACTGTTGGCTGTTTGCAAAAAGTCGCAACTTCCTCAGCTTCAGCCCTCGCTCTGCTAGCCTTGCGAAGACTGCATGGAGGTGAGTCAGGTGTTCCCCTAGTGTGGCTCATTGAACAAGGATGTTATCGCTCACGTTCAGCACGACGGGTAGACCCTGCAGGACTGTCTTCACGATGTTCTGGAAAACCTCGGCTACACTGGAGATGCCAAAGTTGAGTCTGGTGTACCTTCACAGGCCAGCGTGTGTTGAAAAGGTGGTAATGGGGCGAGAGTCCAGATGCAGTGGGATTTGGTGGTAGCCTGACCTGAGGTCCAGTTTCGAAAACCATTTGGAGCCTGACAACTCCCCGATGATGTAGACTATGGTTGGCGTGAGATGTCATTTGAGCTTGATCACCAGGTTTGAGATCCTCATATACACGCAAATCTGGACTGCGTCTGGCTGCTTGGACTTCTTCAGCCCCACAATCGGGGACACTCACGGGGTGGGGCCCTTCACCCGCTCTATGATGCCTGCTTTGTCCAAGAGTTTCAGCTCAACTTCAACCTTGGGCTGTAGGTGGAAGGCTGTCTGGTGGTGTCTGAGGGAAACGGGAGCTATAGATTCGTCAATGTGAAGTCGAATAGATGATCCAGTGAGGCAGCCGATTCCTTCAAACAAGGGCGTGAAGTCTTGTAGAAGGCGGCCCACACCTTGTTCATGCATGCTGAATGCGAATTGTATGAGGTTGAGGTCCTGGGTGGTGCAGCAGCTGAGGAGATATCCTGACCCCTTCTGCGACCCATACACCCTTACCCTGCGACAGGTGGATTCGTGGGAAAGGTCCGCATGGAACATGTTGCGGAGCTGTAGTGAGGAGCGGTTGCCGAAAGCATACCCCTGTAGTCTGGTGCGATGGAGCATTGGAGCATCTAGGAGACTGTGGTAGACATCCTCAGCCATAAGGTTGATCAACGCCCGGTGTCTATTAGGCTGGAAACTATATGGTTCTGCATCTCCACCTGGCACATAGGGGAAGACTGATGATTTGTTCTGAAGGCGTCAAGTGCCCTGACCATGTGGACAACAGCTGCGTTGTCTTCATCCATGTCTTCGTCGGACAGGGTGTCTGGGAGTGGCTCCACTATGTGGACAGCTTTTCTTGAGGGTTTGTGTTGTCATCCTTGTGAAGATCGGCAGACGTTAGCAAAGTGGTTAGGCTTGCCACACGCGCTGCAGGTTTTTCCATTCGCAGGGCAGGCACTGGCGTGAGGGAGAGGACCACCACACCACCGCAAAGGTGAGATAGCAATCCTTGTCTGGCAAGGCCTGGCGGGTGTTTGGCGGGCTCTTGTTTGTCCGTGGGCTCTCTCTTTTGAAGAGCATTGACAGGCTCCTCCTTGACTGAGACCGATGAGGTGGAGTTCATATCGGCTGCCTGAGCTGTTGAGAGTTCATTTGAGCGACCCAAGTTTGTATGTCACTCATCGACATATTGGGCTCCTGGAGGATTTTTTCCCGAAGCTTGGATGATTCCCACCCTTGGATGAACTGGGAGTGTATTTAATCGTCTTCATCTGGGAGGGTACAGGTGCTGGCAAGCTCTCTCAGCCGACCATGGAAGACATCCACACATTCCTCTGGAAGATGCAGAGCCTGGCACAGGAGGAATCGCTCGTAATCAGGATTTGAATAAGGTTCAAAGTGGGTGGTGATGGCATCTCTCAGTGTTGCGTAGTTCCGTGGGGGGCCTGCTTCCATGACTGTCTTGGATATCTTGTGGACGTCGGCACCTCTTAGGTGCAAGAGCATGGGTTGCTGGTGACCTGCAGGCATTTTGACTGCTTTGAAATAATTTTCGAATCGTTCAACCCAGGATTTCCAGCGGGCAGCTTGGGAGGTAGGGGGTCCAGTG
This sequence comes from Calotriton arnoldi, assembly GCA_963921515.1. NCBI lineage: Eukaryota > Metazoa > Chordata > Amphibia > Caudata > Salamandridae > Calotriton > Calotriton arnoldi. The sequence continues at coordinate 2,844,729 of CAWUFW010001384.1, forward strand.
AGGGTGAAGGGTTCAAGTGCTGGAACAGATGCCATGAATGCAGTGTGATGGGCCGCCATCGGGGCACCTTAGGTGAAGAGAGGTGCTGTCTGCAAAAAGGCTGGAAAAATAGGAGGTGCACGTACCGGGACAGGCGTGGTGCCGCCAGTATGGGTGAGTGCCTGGATGCAAGCTGAACTGAAAGGTCCAGTGTGGGTTCAGGGTAGGCCACCCAACTTGGCTGTGAAGCTTGATGCACCCCAGAATTGTGTCCTCAGTAAATTTATCCTCCTTGTTTTCAGTATTTGGTTCAGCCCTGGCACAGATGACTGATGTGGGGACTTGCTGGAAGGGAGCCTGAAGCGAGGAAACGTCGAGGCAGGGTGTCGGATATCCACAGTTCAGCCGAAAGTGGCTGGGTTCACTGACCTTGAGAGGCCCTCCTCCGGGCCTACTGCAATGAGGTTAGGCCCTGCTGTGAGGCTCTGGAACTGGTGTAGCGGCAATGTGCCCCTGGGGCGAGGCTGGGCTCTGGGGCACGCCAGGGCAGTCACGTGAGGTAGCACTGCCTCTGACATCCGTCGAGGGAATGCTGTGGCGTGGAGCCAATGCAGGCCACAACACGCGGTCACCAGCCGCTCCGTCAGGTCTGGTGTTTGCTGCTGACAACTGGGGAGAGGATGTAGCCTAATGGCTAGAGCGGTCAACCTCAAAGCTGGGGAACCGGGTTTGCGTCTCGGCAACAACGCTCAGCATCCTGTGATTCTGGGCAAATCACTTAATCTCCCCGCGCCTACCAAAAATGAATGCATCTGTCTGTAACTAAACTGGTGCTCATGTAAAGCGCTCTGATACCTGATATCTTTGGGTTGAGTTCGCACTATATAAAACTCAAAAAAATCAAAAAATGCCAGTGCAGCATGCATGCAGTCAGCCCAACCAGGAACTGCGGGGTGAGTGGCTGGGTGCTTTGTGTGATGGGGGAGGCACGGAGGGATAGAGGTGGCCCGTCTTCGCCAGTGTAGTGTTGCTGGTCAGGCCTTGTGTGGTGTGCAACAAAAAACCACGAGGACACAGAGGGTACGATGGCAGTTACTTTCTTACTTAACCACGCCCAGGTCCCTGGGCTATTTATTCACTACGCCTGGCAGTAGGCCAGATGGTCCCACTTGACACATGCACATGGGGTCTAACAAACTATCACCCCTATGCATTTGGAGGTGCCCAGGTCATTGTGACACTACAATACCTGACCTTTGACAGGGTGTGAAGCAACGTGTCAAAGTGTGGTGGCCTGCACCTTTTTGGGCAACCTTGCAAAGGCTACTAGCTACCCTTTGTCTAACCTACTCATGGTGTTCTCCACAAAATAAAGGTGGAACAAAAAATAAGAAAATCCAAGTGACTGTTGCCATCACTTGTCACAGCCCGGAGATCCGCAGGGTAAAGTGCATGCTCAGCATTGGACGCATAACGTGAAAAACTAGGACATGCATGCATTTCATGAGGAAAGAAGTGTTGGGGCACCGAAACGTTAGGTGCATGGGAGAACTGAATACATGCAGCAGAAACTGTGACAACTATAGGTTTGGGACTTGATATAATACACCTTAGTGCGCTTCATAGACAATATATTGGTGGCATCTACGAATGGTGATGTGCAAAGGACAACATTCTGGGCCTTATTACGATGGTGGTCGGACGAGCGTCTGACCCCCATTGTTTCAGGCAAGGGACCGTCCGACAAGGAGTTGGTGGTCCCAACAGCCCAATTACAAGGCGACCGCTGTGGAGGCAATCGTAAAATGCTGTTTACCATTGCGACTTGAGCAACGACCCAGGAAAAGGGCTGTAGCACAAGGCGAATTGGTAAAGAGCATTTTTCAAACATCCATGCACCGTGTGCCAGGCACCATGTGGAACCTGGCACACGGTGCATGGATGTTTGTGGGGGCACCACAGGTGCCCCCATGGTCACATAGCGGAGGCGGTCAGGGGACAAGGGCCAGCTAGGGGCTCCCCACAGTCCCTTTCTGACAGCCTTTCCATAGCGGGCGGACTGCCATGGAAAGGCTGTCTGATTAGGACATCGTAATCCCTATGGCACCGCCTGCGCAGGCACCGCCTTCATTGTAGGGATTACAATCTGACCGACGGGCTCCTTGAGCCTGTCGGAAGCGTCGGTTGGCCCCTCCGACCCATGCGGTCCGACCGACCGCATCCAAATGAGGCAGTCTGACAACTATGCTGGATGTCCGTGGGACCGCCACTGATGGCCTGACAGTGGCCGTCCCACTGACATCATAATCAGGCCCTATGTCCATGGGGTTTGGTTGCATTCAGATTACAGAAACCACAATGCAAAAAGGAGCTCAGGGTACAGCTTCAGAGTGTTATTACTAGACACTACAGTTATACAGTTAGCTTTCTGAATAAATATTTTTTACATTTCACATAAGTGCAATTGAATGTGCAGTAATTTGCACACAATCACATGGCATGCTGAACTTACTATTGGAACGCACGCCTGCAGGATCCAAGGTCAAAATGAGTAAATTTTATGGGCACAGTAAAAGCTGTTTCTTGAATCAGGGTGCAGGACTCGGAGTCTTCGGGAAATTTACATCTTGCCTGCTTCCTAACGGTAGGAAAGGTACCTTGTAACATTGGTCTGCTGTACTTCTAAGATGAAAAAGATGTGACGAAGGACATCTTGTGTACAGTTGTTCAGCATTAGATGCAAGTCAGAACACTGAATACAGAAATATTGTTGGACATAAATATTTGTCCTAAATGTCATTTACAAAAATATAAAAATTCATTTTAACTCCAAAGAGGAGAATTTTTTGTGCATGACATATAGGAAACGTATTTGTGTCAGACGATATTCTGACAATATTCTGGTACCACAACCTTGCCTACTACTTCTACCTTCCTTCCAAAATAAGAGAAGAGCTGCTGAATCGGGGGCAACTTTAGTTTTTCTTTTTTTCTCCTCTTCTAAACTCAGCAAAGATACTTTAGGCCTCATTTACAAGCCCAGTGCCCTGCTGGGGTCACTTTTTAGGTCTCGCCTAGGCAGCGCATGCACTGTCTCTCCGAGACTTAAAGTAATCTATATGTTGAGTGAAACTCCGCCTATTGGCAGCTAATATGTCCTGCTGCTCGCCATTTGTTTAAGGTTGCATTGCTCTTCTTATCTTGCTTATGGTTGGCTCGCAATGCGAAATGTCACTTCCGTTTTGCTTCCGTTTTGCAGGAAGCAGCACCGACCAACTACTGTTTAGTTACGCTGGTGGGCTTTTATTATTCCATTTAGGGACTACTTCCTTGTTTTAAATAGTCTTTCTAAACCTAATCCTACGCTGTCACGGAGGTTGTCGAGTCAAAGCACACGTCTGAATGGCAGGTTAACACATGCAGGCTTCGTACAGGAATGAAGAATAAACCCGATAAGGAGAGCACAGCGCTGGCGGCACCTTTGTGTTCGTGCTACCGTTCTTTCACTTTCTTGTTTGAGAATGCATGGCAGTCACAATATACAATCAACGTGCCAACAGGAGTCTGACAGCGGGTAGCGTGAGCTCCAGCGCCCCCGCCATGTATATCAACATAAATAGGGAGGTCTGTTTTGTGCGCCATAATTTTTCCTCTTTTTGCCGATGCTAATTTTTTGCCGATGCTAAACAACATTAGTGAAGGCAATATGTCTGTTGGCAAAGACAGAATGTGCCGGTACTTGTGTTTTTTGCGGGGTGGGTGGGCAGGATTATTTTGTTACGAGGTAGGTTTACCTTGAGGGTGAAAAGGAGCCTGAAATGAGTAATATTGGCGTGGAAGGAGGTATGTGTGTGGGCGTTGTTTAACTTTGTATTGCTCTGGTCCTTGGTTCACATCCTATATCGGTTTCGGGAGTTGATTCTTCATCACGCCTGCCCGGGCTGCGCTTTCCATTCAATGCTTTAGGAAATACCAGAACGAAACAATTCACATATATACTGAAGTTTATTTTCTGAACATGGCTCTCTCATCTTTTTACTGGCTGTTAGTAGGGTAACAACTAGAGAGACAGCTCTACTGATCCCTCTCTTGCTGAATGTGGGCGCTCGACAGCCTCAGACCGAAACCAGGGATGGTCGTCTTAGCCTGTCACCCTTCAGAGTCCCCACCACGCACCACCTTGAGCTTTACAGCGCTACCTCGCAACAAGTGCTATATGAACAACGAGATATGAACATCATCGCCCCCCCCTGCGTTTTCTTTATAATTAATTATCCGTAATATAAATGCTTACGTTGCCAATATTCAAAGGTGAACAAGAGTGAACGTTTACTTATTTCAGTTGTTTTTATAGCGCTTGAGTCGCCAAAAGACCGTTTCACAGAATTCGATCCCACTTGTTTTGTTTAAATATCACGGACTCGTTACTAATCAAAGAACAAGCACAGCGATCGAATTAAAGTGAAATTGCTGACCCCCATCTTTCAATGGGTGTTCATAAACTGCAAAAGACGGGCGCCCACTCTGTATGAGAGTTTCAAACCCCGTTTAGGAGCGAAGACACCCGGCAGACTCCGAAAAGCCCCACCTACCCCTCTATCGCCACTGTCCGCCATACCGGCCCTTCACATATGCAGCGGAGGCAGGCCGCATTTACTAGAGTCCTCAATATCTGTAAAGTAGTCATTGTATTGTATTTGCATTTATATAGCGCGTACTACTCCGGACAGGGCGTCGAAGCGCTTCTTCGGCGAGTCACACTGGCCGAGGCTGCAATGTTTGCTTTATATCGACAGGTATTGAAGCAATGTGTTCGTGGGCTTCAAGGGATGACTCGGAAATGCTGACGAGCCCAATCCCGGCCTCTGAATAGGTTTCGAAAGAGGAGGCAGGCCGCCTGTTTTTGGGCAACACTTGCATTTTCCTGGAACAAACTAACTTTCCATTAGATGCTCCTAAGTAAACAAGCATTTGCAATGCAATAGGTCTCGCATTTATGCGGGTTTGACCTATTGACATTTCAAATAACAATGCCTTTTTATTTTTGTTTTCGTTTTTAAAACATAAATTAAAGGCATTGTCATTTACAATGCCAATAGCTTAAACTCGCATAAATGCGAGACCGATTGCATTGCAAATGCTTGTTTAGACGCGTAGTGTGCCTGTCCATATTTACAGGGCCACGTAAAGTCACCCTGTGCGACTTTTCATGGCCTTGTAAATATGGGCCTTTGAACAATATCTGTGGGTCTCCTAGTAGTTGATGACAAATGAACAAGTTAAGGATTATATGACACCAATAAAAGTTTTAAATGTGAAAAGGTTCTGCGCCTGGATATCTTCCTCGTTTCCCCTTGCCGTGCGGTACGTGTGTAGGAAGAAAAATGGAGTTGTATCTGAATGCCGATGTGAGTGGAGCAGATCCTAGGTGAAACTCAACACACACTTCCATACCCGACTGGAAATCTTCAAACCCACCTACTCCCAACCAGGGAATGCGAGGTAGGTTGGCATTCCAAGCACCCCAGCAACCTAATATTGCCAGGTGAACTGACATTTAGGGCCATAAAGGTATTTGTCCAGGGTCACATCATTTAATAAAGTGGGGGTGCTGGAACTGAAAAACCTAGGTCTTCTGGTTCCAAAGTGTATCACAAAAATGGGGGGGAGAGTCATGCCTTACAACATTACCACTGCACTAGACACCAGCGCCCCCGCCCCCTGTTACAGTGGGGACGTTTAAAAGTTGGCTCCTCTGAGCAGGACAGAAGACAGCTTTTATGGCACCACTAAAGGATTTAATCTTGAATGCATTCCGTTGTTCTTATTATGCCTATTCGATATGGACGTGTATTTAATACCGATTTTAGTCGATTGCACCAGAATTACTAATCAGATTTAATATATATTGTCCCATCTGCACAATACTTCTAATTTACTGCTATATATTTCTGTCGGAGAGTGGGTTCGGGAAGCAGATATTCTTGAAGAAAATGACCACAGTTGTGTTCATAAGCAGGGCTTTAAGAGGTGCAGCTCCCCCGGGTCTCAGCCTCGGCAGTAATTAAAACCTCACCTTGAAACGGGCCCCTTTCTGTTCCAATATTCATGTCCTAGCTTTACAGGAAAAATACTGATTGATTTCTCACAAATAACTATAAAAACTTTTCAGGTAATCCACGTCAGAGAAGTAGTTCCTGTGAACATGTCGCATGTTTTACTTAATCCTGCATTCCCTAAGAGTGTTTGCTTTTTTCAGGATATAGTGTTCCTCTAATTTATTTTCATGAATCATATTAGCCTTGTATAGTTTACACTGTGAACTGAGTCGCTTCCAGGTGTTTATGTGAGTTCAGGTTGTGGGTGAGTGTGTATAATGGGCCATGATTGAGACCTCTGGAGTTGAGGCTGAAGTTAGTGCAAATTTTGCAAGTGTCTGCCAGTAGGTTATAAAGTTTTTCAGAACACATGCTCATCCAATTCTTGGCCTCTCTATAGAGCACACAGATCAGTAGTCACATGTACCAATTGTAATTGTAATTTGATGCAAAAGTTCGTGAAGGAGGTATACAGGTGTCAAAATGTTGACAGGGCTAAAGTAAAAGAAAAGTTATGCATACAGGTCAGTGGGTGTGTTGTGTGTGGGGTGTCGTTAAGTGAAGGACATGCAAGGCAGTAGTACATCAGGGAGAGAGTGGAAAGAGGATGCTGAAGAAGAAAGATGGGGCATATTTACAATGAAATGGCGCAGCACAGCGATGCAAGCAATTTTGCTGCGACGAGCTGCGTCATTTCAAAAACGCAAGAATGCACCATATTTACAAGAATGCTGCGCACCCCTGTGCTGTCTCCTGTGCCGGCGCACAAATAGCAGCCGTGCGCCAATGCAGGCACCCTTGCATCATGGTGCAAGTGTGCTTGCTTTGCAGGGATGATTGTGTTTGTGCAGGAAGGGATACCATCCTGCACAAAAAACAATCATTAATGGTGTTTAGCTCCTTCTATGTGTGCTGCAGAATGCAGCACACATAGCAAGAGTAAAACACAAGGAGAAATTAAAGTATTTTTCCTCGTTGTGCCACTTTAATGTCTCCCCTGGAAAGGCATTAGTTTTTGGCGCTGCCTCAGATTTACGAATCATTGTAAATCTGTGGCAGTGTAAAAAAAACATGTGTGTTGCGTGGGAACACCAACAGCAACACCCATGACACGCCCCTTTGATGCAGAGTGTTGCGTGAAAGAGGGTAATATTTACAAGGCCATGTAAAGCCAAGCAAAGTGGCTTTGCATGGCCTTGGAAATATGAGGAGGCACACAGTGCTACTGGAGCATCAAAAAAAGTGACATTCCGGTTGTGGGGGCTTGTAAATATGCCCTGAGGTGTGAGATGCAGTTGGAGAATTTCAGAAAGATGTGTGAAGTAAAAGAGCATAAGTCTTTAACAGAGTGAGAGATTGCAGAGGAAAGTGGTGTGAAATGAAGAACGGTAGTTATTGAGACACTCCAAAGATCACTACCATTTCCATAGACCTTAGTAATGTTTAATTCACACTCCTTTATTTTCAGAATTGAAATTTCCAATTACAATGTATCATAACATAATCATTATGCTAAACAGCATTGGCAAATCCAATAGATTTGGCTTGTTTTAGGTGCAGATCGGGTAATGTGTGATATTTCTTAATGCAATAACAGAAAGCTCACAGAGAGATACCAAAATACTAGTCAGGTCGTACTTCATGGGATGTACAGGAATTTAATTTAAATGTTTTAAGCAATGCCCTTATTTTCATTTGCCATGCCTCTTGGAATGGATTCTTAGTTACACTTCTCAGGCCACACCCCTTATAAGGACCCCCACTTTTCGCATCCCACTTAAAGCCCTGTTCAGTACTACTCCTTGAATCCATCTGCAAAGTAAAATTAACATTTCAAAATCGTATGGTAGACAGATTCACCAATATCACACATTCACCAGCAAAATGTTAGGTTAGGTCTGACTTGAAATAGAATGTTCTCCCAGCCGGCCTTGCCACTAAAGAAAGAAAACCAGTTTTCAGCAAAAGAAGGGACCATAGATGTAACTAACAAAGATTAGGGTCAAGTATAACTGGGAAACAGTCAGATGTTTAAGGCTTTGATAAACTCCAACAAACTAGACTCTAGACCTAAAGAAGGAGGAAGATAATTCCATTTTGAGACTGCGGCAACTGAAACAGGACGCCTAGAGACTGCTGTCCCACCTGGGAACCTCAAGAAGATGTGTACCGCTAGATCTTAAAAGATGGCTCGGATTGTACCACTTGAAACTGTGATAAAGTACTGATTGGCTCTTCACATAAAGGGATAATCAACAAAGGTCCCCTCTGTCAGGAAGAAGGGAAAAAAAGGTTTTTTTTCTTGCAGGAACACAGTGACAGGAAAAAGATTTTTTCTTTTCAAAAAACCCTCACCCACCCGGGTTTCCCCTTGGTGGCATGCTTCATCATTGGGTTTATCCCTGCCCTCTACGGACAGGGGCGTGCTACTACCAACGGATGCGCGGGAGCACTTAATTGTAAAATACAGGGGTGTCCCTATACACCTAACCACCTATGTTAATTAAGAAGGGAGTGGGTTTAGCAAAGAAAGGAAAAAGTTTAAAAATACCAGATTAGCGGGTCCAAAACCAATTTTATTTCCTACCCCTAAAATGGTATGCTAAAATATGGGGACGTGTGGGAAAACCCTAGGCGTGAATACCTATTGTTTCCCTTTATGGTCAACTAGTTTCATGCCCTTCCCCAAGGCATTTCATCAGGACCTAGAAAGGAGAAATGATGTTCCCACTCCAGGTGTCACAATAAACACAATATTAATGAAAAATACAAAATAAATATACAGCACCTAATTAGTCTGTGTTAAATATCAAAAGGCCTGCAAGGATATAAAGAAAAAAAGAGATAAAAAAATACACGACCCTAAGGTCCATATTATATTTCGTGATAATTCTGTGGTTGTGGTGGTGAAGTATATTTTTCAAACCATGCCTACTGGCGTGCGTGAATCTGTGAAAATAAGACTCACAAGACAGTACAAACATAAAACATACAACGTAAGGTCACCAGCTTTGTCTTGCTTAGGATAATTACATACTTCAAATGCGACCATCATTTGGCCCCATGAGTCCTTCGAGGAGTTAAAGGAGGGACGCCTGTAGTCAAACCCTACATATGTAGCCAAACAGAGAAATCCACAAGATTAAGATCAAGAAAGCAGTTGCGATACGAGCGTGTGTCCTGAGCAGGGCAGGATGCCCCTCCTTACTCCGTCAAGGCTACTCCCTCTCCGTAGACCTGGCCGCACTCGCTTGAGGCTCCGTTGTTACTGGCGCTGCGAGCGGAGTAGCTAATTGAAGACGTGTGCGTTACGCTCGCTTCCCGATGGAAGAAAAGACTAGATCTCGTACCGCGATTCTCGGTCTTGTTTCCGAGTCAGGATAAAATGCTAAATCAGGTCAGCGCAAAAAAGAATGTTATGAGTTTGTTGCAAAGTACAATCTTAGATACAGGAAAACTCATTAATTTTGGAAAAGTGAATCATTCTTCCGAAACGGTAAAAAAAAATTTGGGTAAAAACTTTATAGACATACGTGGCGGACACAGGATCACACTATCGTGTCCTCACTTGGCTGTCCATATGTGTGTGCTATGTGATGATATGTTGGAAAAAAGGAAAATTCATCTACATTAGTGTGACGCGGAAAAACTTGCCGAAGTGGTCCATAAAAAGTTTAGAAACTTTATTGGTACAGGAAACGAGGTGGACAAAAAATACACCAAAGTGTCTTCGTTGCTATTTATACATTGTTAGATTTGGGGGTCTCTAGTTGGCAGAGGTAGGTACCTTTGTCCAAATAGGGACCCTTGAGTCTAGTCAGGGAAAGTAGGTACACTCCTGAAATAACCCCTGCTCACCCTCTTGGTAGCTTGGCACGAGCAGACAGGCTTAGTTCAGAGGCAGTGTGTAAAGCATTTGTGAACACATACAGTAATCAAGTGACAACACTACAAATGGACACCACACAGGTTATATAAAAAATAGGTATACTTTATATAGATTTATCACAAGACCATAAACGACAAAAATAATCCACAATACTGTTAAGAATGCTTAGTTCTGATCAAAAAGGCTTAATTCAAGGTTCTGTGCGAGTCGGTAGCCTCCTCCGGCTACGGCGGTGTCGAGAACAAACAGAGTCTAACAAATCCAGCTGACCGCTCGAGACGGGCCAACACAGCGTAGACAGACTCGGTCACAGTACCTTTTACTTGAAGCGGCAGGCACGGGCGTGCGAGCCGGATGGCTGTTCGTCGCGGTCGCGATGCACAAATGGAAGCGTTGCAGGACGCGTTGTCCCTCGATGCGGTGCAGGCAGCGGCTCGTTGACGTCGTCGAGACGGAGTCGGTGAGACCAGGGCCGTGCGTTGCAGGGCGAGACGGTGCTTCGTTGCGGTGCTGGCAGGTTGCGGTGCGGCGACGGAGCCGGATTCAGGAGCTGGCGTCGATCAGTCCGGACAGCGGTGCGAGTCGGGCGGTGCGTCGCAAAGCGTGCGAGCGGTGCCCAACTCGGTGCGGTCACAGGACTCGAACTCAGCAGCAGTGACCGTGTCGGTCGGACCAGTTCGATTCGGCGTAGCGAGCGTTGCAGGACGCGTTGTCCCTCGATGCGGTGCAGGCAGCGGCTGCGTTGGCGAGTCGGTGAGACCAGGGCCGTGCGTTGCAGGGCGAGACGGTGCTTCGATGCGGTGCCTACAGGACACCGAGTCGGTCGTGAGAGTCGGTCACAGCTCCCTACCTCTGTAGCCACTGAAACAGAGTTTCCAGCAGCAATTCACAAAGGGGGTGAAGTCCAATGGTCCTGGGACTTCGGTCAGGGGGCAAGCTCTCTTCCAAGCCCTTGGAGATCCTTCACAAGTTGATGAAAGTCACAGCAAAGCAAAAGTTCCTTTCTCCTTTCTTTGGCAGTCAGGCAAACCACTGCAGGCCAATCCCCCAAGCAGCACTTCAGGCTTGGGGATAGTCTCTCCTCAGTTTCTTCTTGGTTCCGCTCCTCAGGAAAGGTTTCTTCTTGTTCCCAAAAGTGATCTAATTTTCCTGGGGTCTGGGTGCCCCTCTTATACCCTGATTCTCTTTGTTCTCTGGAGGCAGAGAGGCCTCTGCCTAGTCCAAAACCAGTTCTGGTCAGTTCTGGAGCACTTTGTTTTTCTGACTCCTTCTTTCCTTTCAGAATGTGGGGCAGAGTGCTCAGCCGCCCGGCAGGAGGGGGAGCCAGCATTGTGGAAGGCAGGCACAGCCCTATTCAGACCCAGGTGCAACTCCTCCCTCCACTCTGGATGCAGATCTTTCTATTCAGCCCTGCGCTGACTCACCCTGTCTCCTGTAGCCACCCCCAGCCCCTGTCACTCAATCACCAGACAAGGAATACACAACCTAGCAGAGGCAGGCTTGGATAGTTAGGCAAGAAAATACCCACTTTCTAAAAGTGGTATTTTCAAACACAGAATGTTAAAACCAACTTCACTAAAAGATGTATTTTATCATCCTGAGTTCAGGCATACTAAATTCGTTTTTCTACCATGTTCCCGGGGTCAGTTCTGACTATAAGGTGTAATAGTCAGTCTGCCCATTCTGGCCTATGGGGAGCAGGTAGCCTTGCAATAGTGAAAAACGAAAATGGCTGTAATTCACTATTAGGACATGCCACACACACCAGGGCATGTCCTACCTTATACTTACAATGCACCCTGCCCTAGGGCCTACTTTAGGGGTGACCAACATGCAGTAAAGGGAAGGTTTAGGGACTGGTAAGTGGGTGTACTCACCAAGTCGACATGGCAGCCCTATGCTGCACACAGGCTCTGCGATGGCAGGCCTGAGACACATTTACAAGCCGCTTCTGTGGGTGGCACAACCAGTGCTACAAGCCCACCAGCGGCATTGGATTACAAGCCCTGGGCACACTGAGTGCACTGTACTAGGGACTGACAAGTAAACCAATCATCCAATCATGGAGTCACTAATACAGATATCAATTAACGATAGGGAGCACTTGCACTTTGGCACTGATTAGCAGCGGCAAAGTGCCCATGAGCATCTAGTCCAGCAAAACATATCGGCAACAGTGGAGGCATTACGAAAAAATGGAAGGCAGACCCACGCCAAGGATGCCAGGTCTAACATACATGTATGCTCAGAGCTGACAAATTACGTTTGAATTTATACTAAGAATGGTGTTCATAAAACTTTGGTGTAATAAACCATGAGTACACGTCCGTGTCCTTAGTGTGGCTGGCTGGACTGTACCCTCATTGCTGGGATCTAATGTTAAAAAAAATAGAGAAAAGTTGACCCTCTATCTCATCTATTGTTGAATCAAGGTGGTTTCAGAAGACATACATAATACCGTAAGTGTTCGTGGTATCAAACTCATTACATTCAGAAAAACACCCTTTGAGTACGTTGGCAGGGTCTCTGGATGGGTGACCATGTCTGTGGTGTAGGACAACCCCAACTCAAAAAGGTCCCTGTGATGCAGTATGCTACCCTAAACTGGAAAGGGTGAGAAATGAATAATATCAAGGGCTACTTGGTGGATACAGGAGTCATATACTTAGGTAAACTGACCCCATGGTATATTCTCATTCAGTCCGTTTTCATGTTGAGTCTATAGACCCATCTCTGCTCTTTTTCGTGGCTCTTTTATGGTATGATCCAGAAGAGCTTGTTTGTCATTGTTTCTGGCTCTTTTCATAGCGCGTGATTCTATTCTGTTTGGATAGTTATGTGCTTTTAACTTGGAGCTGAGGTCAATTGCTTGTAGCTTGAAGTCTTTCACTTCCAAGCAGTTCCTCCGTAAACGTAGGAACTGCCCGTACGGCAGAACAGAATCAATATTTAAAATTTACTCATACAATTTCCAGAACCATGATGGTTTTCTTGGACCTGAATGTCTCTGCCAATGGAGCAGGTATAAAAACAACGACCCATTTCAAGGCCACAGCAAAGAATTGCCTCTTAAGCTTTGACAGCCATCACCGAGACATCGGAGGGAGAATCTGCCGTTCGGGCAGTTCCTACATTTACGGAGGAACTGCTCGGAGGTGAAAAACTTCAAGCTACAAGCAATTGACCTCAGCTCCAAGTTAAAAGCACGTAACTATCCAGACAGAATAGTATCACGCGCTATGAAAAGAGCCAGAAACAATGACAGACAAGCCCTTCTGGATCATACCATAAAAGAGCCAGACATGACACGTCCAATATGTATCACAACGTACAACAGCACCTCAAACACTGTCACCAAAATAATAAACAAACACTGGCGAATTCTGAGTGGATGCGCAGTTACTCTACCCAGACCTATGGTCTCGTACAAAAGGAACCGTAACTTGAAGGACATGTTGGTCCACACACGGGCACACCAACCCCGTGACAATACCCCAAACCAAGGTTTTTTGGCACCCATCAGTGGCCATCATCCTTGCGGCAACTGCAGAGTGTGCCACATTACACGAACCAGTAAAAAGATCACCTTTAATGACAGCACCATTTGGGAACAACGGAAGTTTACTAACTGGGAGTCAAAGAACGTCATATACATGATCACATGCCCATGTAATCTCGATTACGTGGGAATGACATCAAGGAAAATAAGAACACGTATATGCGAGCATCGGAGTAACCTGAGATGCCAACGCGTAACAACTAAAGTTACCTCTTATTTTTGGGATCAGAAACACACTCTGAAGGATTTCAGATTGGACTGTGATCGAACTGATTAACAACGAATCTGGTCTTCACGAAAAAGAGCAGAGATGGGTCTATAGACTCAAATCACATGAAAACGGACTGAATGAAAATATACCTTGGGGTCAGTTTACCTAAGTATATGACTAATGTATCCACCAAGTAGCCCTTAATATTATTCATTTCTCACCCTTTCCAGTTTAGGGGAGCATACTGCATCGCAGGGACCTTTTTGAGATGGGGCTGTCCTACACCACAGACGTGGCCACCCATCCAGATACCCTGACAACGTACTCAAAGGGTGTTTTTCTGAATGTAATGAGTTTGATACCACGAACACTTACGGTATTATGTATGTCTTCTGAAACCACCCTGATTCAACAATAGATGAGATAGAGGGTCAACTTTTCTCTATTTTTTTTAACATTAGATCCCAGCAATGAGGGTACAGTCCAGCCAGCCACACTAAGGACCCCGACCGTGTACTCACGGTTTATTACACCAAAGTTTTATGAACACCCTTTTTAGTATAAAATCAACTGTAATTTGTCAGCTCTTAGCATACATGTATAAATAGCAATGAAGACACTTTGGTGTATTTTTTGTCCACCTCGTTTCCTGTGCCAATAAAGTTTCTAAACTTTTTATGGACCACTTCGGCAAGTTTTTCCGCGTCATACTAATGTAGATGAATTTGCCTTTTTTCCAACATATCATCACATAGCACACACATATGGACAGCCAAGTGAGGACACAATAGTGTGATCCTGTGTCTGCCACGTTTGTCAATAAAGTTTTTTTACCCCAAAAATGTTTTGGACCGTTTCGCAAGAATGATTCCGTTTTCCAAAATTAATGAGTTTTCCTGTATCTAAGATCGTACTTTGTAACAAACTCCTAATATCCTTTTTTGCGCTGACCTGATTTAGCATTTTATTCTGAATTGGAAACAAGACCGAGAATCGCGGTTCGCATTCTAGTCTTTTCTTCCATCGGGAAGCGAGCGTAACGCACACGTGTTCAAATAGCTACTCCGCTCGTGGCTCCAGTAACATCAGAGCCTCGAGCGAGTGCGGATAGGTCTACGGAGAGGGAGTAGCCTTGACGGAGTAAGTAGGGGCGTCCTGCCCTGCTCGGGACACACGCTCGTATCGCAGCAGCTAGATACTGCTTTCTTAATCTTAATCTTGTGGATTTCTCTGTTTGGCTACATATGTAGGGTTTGACTACCGGCGTCCCTCCTTTAACTCCTCGAAGGATTCATGGGGCCAAATGATGGTCGCATTTGAAGTATGTAATTATCCTAAGCACGACAAAGCCGGTGACCTTACGTTGTATGTTTTATATTTGTACTGTCTTGTGAGTCTTATTTTCACAGATTCATGCACGCCAGTAGGCATGGTTTGAAAAATATACTTCACCACCACAACCACAGAATTATCACGAAATATAACATGGACCTTAGGGTCGTGTATTTTTTTATCTCTTTTCTTTATATCCTTGCAGGTCTTTTGATATTTAACACAGACCAATTAGGTGCTGTATATTTATTTTGTATTTTTCATTAATATTGTGTTTATTGTGACACCTGGAGTGGGAACATCATTTCTCATTTCTAGGTCCTGACGAAATGCCTTGGGGAAGGGCATGAAACTAGTTGACCATAAAGGGAAACAATAGGTATTCACGCCTAGGGTTTTCTCACACGTCCCCAGATTTTAGCATACCATTTTAGGGGTAGGAAATAAAATTGTTTTTGGACCCACTAATCTGGTATTTTTAAACTTTTTCCTTTCTTTGCTAAACCCACTCCCTTCTTAATTAACATAGGTGGTTAGGTGTATAGGGACACCCCTGTATTTTACAATTAAGTGCTCCCGCGCTTCCGTTGGTAGTAGCACGCCCCTGTCCGTAGAGGGCAGGGATAAACCCAATGATGAAGCATGCCACCAAGGGGAAACCCGGGTGGGTGAGGGTTTTTTGAAAAGAAAAAATCTTTTTCCTTTCACCGTGTTCCTGCAAGAAAAAAAACCCTTTTTTCCCTTCTTCCTAATGGAGGGGACCTTTCTTGATTATCTGTATAGTGCCGTGGAGGACAGGTCACCACTTTCCTACCTCTACTCTCCCCCTTTTTGTTTTGATATCTTCACATAAAGGGCCTTGTGTTCTAGACTTCAGGCCCCATACTACATATAGAGCGCATTCATAAGTTGGTGCACCAGGAGCAAACAAGGAGAATGGGTTTATTACAATCATCACCATGTCCCCAGGGGACTACATGTAATACGGCCCTGATGTGGTTTTTATGTGAAGCCAAAGAAGTAAGTCATGGCCAGGGACATGTGTCCTAGCGCCAACCTGGCAGATTAATTTTGTATCAACAAAAGCTCCTGTATGGTGCATTGTGGTAGGTCCAAATAAACAGCATTATTATAGTCTAGATGCGCCAAGTTAAAAGCTCAAACTTTTCTATAGAAAGTCACGCAACACTGCTAAGTCTCTAGCATATGGAAGAGAGACTGGCACTATGCTCCCCCCCCTCCCCCAGTATAATTATCGAGTAGCTATATTTCACAATTTTGTTTTACATTGCTAGTACAAAGTGACTGTTCATTTTCTAAGGAAGGAGGCAGATGGAAAAACTGCACTCTGCAAAACATTTGGAAAATTCTTAAAGCTTGGCATGAATGTGAAGATAAATTGAAAAACAGCATAAGACAAATAAACATCTGATTTAGAAATCCATGTGCCTCTAATGTCAGAAAAGTTAAATGTGTCTTTAATTAATAAACAACACAAGTAGATCTATTTAGCAAACGTCAATGGACCCATCATTAAAATGCCCTAGTTGGCTTCCAGATGTGCATGCTTATTCGATTAAATTCTCACAAGATGGTTTATTTGTGTCTGACTGTGTGTAGTTCCACGAGGGCGAGGAGTGACTAGGCCACTCCAAAGATTCAGTGACTTTGTGATATATATGTCAATTTTATACAGATTTGTTTGTTTAGGTAATGTTTAGAGCAAATAGAACAATGTTAATAAAGTCCAGACAGGGCACAAAACTCACACTAGTTATCGACTTACACACTAGGATTTGTGCGACAAATGTTTTAATCTAATACAATGGCGGGCTTTCACACACAGCATATTCTTAAAGGGGCAGGGCACATTAAACCTAGGCAAAAATAGGCTGTCTCTTAACATCTTTAAAAAACACTCATGATAATGTAAGCACGTTGAGCAAGATCTGTGCCTCAACTGAAGCGCTGATTTAAGCAGAGAAGGTGGCTGCAGGTGGGGCCCACTGGCACTCATTTTTGGGGACCGACACTTAGTTTTCCTCATCAGACTTTGACCCAGAACAAGAGAAGAAAAAAACCACAAAAGCGGGAAAGAAGGAAAAGAAAGACAGAAAACAGAAACAAAAAAAGAAAGCAGGGATGAAAAAGAACTTCCAACAGCGAGATGAGTGTCTGGTGACAGATGAAACACGCATCAATCCATCAAGCAGGATTTATAAAGCACAACAAATCACCTGTGAGGGTCTTAACGCTGGAGTTGTTAGCTGCTTTGGGGTGCTCTGTTCATTTGAACAGTCAGGTCTTGAGTTCTTTGCTGAATTGCTGGAGCGATGAGGCGGTCCTAAGGTGCAGGGGAAGGTTGTTCCAGACTTTGGCCTCCAGGTGAGAGAAGGAGCGTCCTCTGCGGTTGGCTCGGTGGATCCGGAGGGGTGTCTGCAAGGAAGAGGGAGGTGGATTGCAGGTGTCTAGTCAGTTGGTGGAAGGTCATTGGTTTGTTGATGTATGCTGGTCCTTCGCTGTGTAGGGCTTCGTATGCGTGTGTCAACATCTTTAACTGGCATCTCATCTGGATAGGGAGGCTGTGTAGCTTCCCGAGGTGTGAATTGATGCGAGTCCGTCTGGGAAGGTTGAGGATGAGTCTTGCTGCTGAGTTTGCCATGATTCCTATGGAGAAAGTGGTCCCGTAGTCCACCCTGCTGGTGATGAGGGCCTAAGTGATGGTCCTTCTGGTGTTGATTGGGAGCCACCTGAAAATCTCACAGAGCATGCATAGGGTGTGGAAGCAGGTGGATGAGACTGCATTTACCTGTTTCTGCATAGATAACTTGCTATCCAAGAGGATGCCAAGATTGCAGGCGTGGTCTGTCGGGCGAGGGAAGGGCAGAGTTCAGCAGGCCACCAAGCATCATTCCATGGCAAGGTGTAGGTCCCAAAGATGAGGACTTCCGTCTTGTCTGTGTTGAGCTTGAGACAGTTGTCCTTCATTCAGTTGGCGACATTCAACATACATCTGTAGAAGTTGGCGCTGGTGAAGATGATGTTGAGTCCATGCGATCTGATGGGGGTGGCCAGGGGGTCATGTACATGTTAAAGAGGGTGGGGTTGAGGGACAATCCTTGTGGGACACTGCAGATGATCATCTTGGGGTCCGAGGTGAACGGTGGGAGGCGGACTCTCTGGGTTCTTCTGTAGAGGCATGAGGCTATCCATTTGAGGGCATCTCCCTGGATTCCGATTTGGTGGAGTCTGTTGATCAAGATGTGATGGGAAACGGTGTTGAGGCAGCTGACAGGTCCAGGAGGATGAGGGCTGCTATTTCGCCATGGTCCAGTAGGGCCCTGTTGTCGGCGGCTGCAATCAGGGCTGTCTCTGTGCTGTGTTTGGCTCGGAGTCTGGATCGAGATGGGTCCATGAGGTTGTAGTGTTCCAGGTGTTTGGTGAGTTGCTGGTTGATTGCCTTTTCGACAACCTTCGCCAGAAAGGGGAGCAGGGAGATGGGCTGGTAGTTCTTCGGTTCTGCTGGGTCAGCAGATGGTTTCTTCAGGAGGGGTCTCACTTCAGCGTGTTTCCAGTCCTCAGGGAAGAAGGCAGTGGTGATGGAGGTGTTCAGGACTTTTTTTCAGCTCTTCGGCAATTGTCTTGCTCCCAAGGTTGAAGATGTGGTGGGGACATGAGTCTGTGGGTGATCCTGAGTGTACCGACCTCATGATGGAGATTGTGACTTGAGTTGTGAGAGTCCCAGTGGGTGATCCAGTTTTCGGGTCATCA
The DNA here is from genome assembly GCA_963921515.1 of Calotriton arnoldi. Taxonomy (NCBI): domain Eukaryota; kingdom Metazoa; phylum Chordata; class Amphibia; order Caudata; family Salamandridae; genus Calotriton; species Calotriton arnoldi. The sequence goes on from CAWUFW010001384.1 coordinate 2,863,568, forward strand.
GTTGTTCTTGGGTGTGAGTAGGCCGATGCTGTCGGTGGCAAGGGGTTGGGGTTTTTAGTTCTCGTAAATAGCAGAGATCTTGTCATGGAAGAAGTCCACCAGGATATCACACAGTTCTTGGGAGGGGGTGATGTTGTTCCCAGTAGCTGTGGGGATGGAAAATTCCTTCACAATGGTGAAGGTTTCCTTGCTGTGTTTTGTGCTGGCTTCTATGTGGTCTGCTGGAGCGTTCTTTGTTTGTTTCAGGAGTCGGTGGTACAGGTTGAGTGCTGTCTTGAAGGCGGTGTGGTCTCCTGTCTTTTTGGTAGTACGCCACTTTCTTTCTAGTTGCTGACAGTTGTGTTTGGTGAATTTCAGCTCTGCAGTGAACCAGCTGGCTCTTCTGGTAGGCACTTTGAGTTTGGCCGGCTTGACGGGGGTGATTGTGTCGGCACATTTTGTGATCCACTCGAAGAAGTTCTTCGCAGCCTGTTCTGGTTTGGATGTTGTGTCTGGGAGGTGGGAGTTGAGAGCATTGTCCACTGGTCTTCTGTTATCTTTTTCCAGTTTCTGGTGTGGAGCGGAGGGGCGTGGTGCCAACGTTGGTAGATCCTGAGATGGTGAAATGAATGCTGTAGTGGTCAGTCCAGGTGAGCTGTGAGATGAGGTTGTACTTGACTCTGGGGCCGATTCCGATCTCGGTCGGAGGCGCACCCAATACCATTCGGTCGGGAAAAAAGCCATGCGAAAGCCAGTTTCCCGACCGATCCGTACAGCACACCGAACGAGCAAGTACGATGCGCACAACAGCAAAAATTCCGGCCGAGCCGTACTCACCCAAACCAGGTCCTGTTCTCCGACCGAGGCGAATCCGGAAACGCCGAATCGAGTCGCACGGAAGGGAAAATGCAGCCCCGTCCGGCCGGACAAGTACGATCTGCGCTTTCCGTACGCGCCGAACCCGTCGCTACGCACGGCACGTCAAAGCATCCGGGAGAGGCGCACATCAAGCTCCGAATCGCGCCTACAACACGATCCACGGCTCACGAGACGAACACAGCACAGGCGAGGACGACGCGAGCGGCGAGGGACGAAGCGAAGCGGCGAGGACGAAGCCAAGCGGCGAGGACGACGCGAAGCAACGAGAAGGACGAACGACACGAACCAACCATGAATCCCTTCGTCCCGATCATACCAATATTCTACATCTACTACCGGAACAGGCACGGACGCGTACGGCGCAGAAGGTAAGTCAGACACCAACCACAAAACACATACAACACGTACACGACACATCACACACATACACTGGGAATCTGAATATACTTGCAACAGCAGCACCATAGGGGCGGGATGCCCATCACCAATGCCACATATGCACACAGGGGCCTGAATGCGCGCCACCACCCCAACCCAGGGGGGCTGGATGCCAACCACCCTCAACCAGGGGGGCAGGATGCCTACCACTACTACCACCCTCACCCAGGGGGGCAGGATGCCTACCACTACTACCACCCTTAGCCAGGGTGGCAGGATGCCTACCACTACTACCACCCTTAGCCAGGGGGCAGGATGCCTACCACTACTACCACCCTTAGCCAGGGGGCAGGATGCCCACCACTACTACCACCCTTAGCCAGGGGGGCTGGATGCCTACCACTACTACCACCCTTAGCCAGGGGGCAGGATGCCCACCACTACTACCACCCTCACCCAGGGGGGCTGGATGCCTACCACTACTACCACCCTCACCCAGGGGTGGCAGGATGCCTACCACTACTACCACCCTCACCCAGGGGGGCTGGATGCCTACCACTACTACCACCCTTAGCCAGGGGGCAGGATGCCCACAACTACTACCACCCTCACCCAGGGGGGCAGGATGCCTACCACTACTACCACCCTTAGCCAGGGTGGCAGGATGCCTACCACTACTACCACCCTTAGCCAGGGGGCAGGATGCCCACAGCTACTACCACCCTCACCCAGGGGGGGCAGGATGCCTACCACTACTACCACCCTTAGCCAGGGTGGCAGGATGCCTACCACTACTACCACCCTTAGCCAGGGGGGCAGGATGCCTACCACTACTACCACCCCAACCCAGGGGCGGCTGGATGCCTACCACTACTACCACCCTTAGCCAGGGGGGCTGGATGCCTACCACTACTACCACCCTTAGCCAGGGGGCAGGATGCCCACCACTACTACCACCCTCACCCAGGGGGGCTGGATGCCTACCACTACTACCACCCTCACCCAGGGGGAGCAGGATGCCTACCACTACTACCACCCTCACCCAGGGGGGCAGGATGCCTACCACTACTACCACCCTTAGCCAGGGGGGCTGGATGCCTACCACTACTACCACCCTCACCCAGGGGGGCAGGATGCCTACCACTACTACCACCCTTAGCCAGGGGGCTGGATGCCTACCACTACTACCACCCCAACCCAGGGGGGCTGGATGCCTACCACTACTACCACCCTTAGCCAGGGGGGCAGGATGCCCACACTACTACCACCCTCACCCAGGGGGGCAGGATGCCTACCACTACTACCACCCTTAGCCAGGGGGCAGGATGCCTACCACTACTACCACCCTTAGCCAGGGTGGCAGGATGCCTACCACTACTACCACCCTTAGCCAGGGGGCAGGATGCCTACCACTACTACCACCCTTAGCCAGGGGGCAGGATGCCTACCACTACTACCACCCCAACCCAGGGGGGCTGGATGCCTACCACTACTACCACCCTTAGCCAGGGGGCAGGATGCCCACCACTACTACCACCCTCACCCACGGGGGGCAGGATGCCTACCACTACTACCACCCTTAGCCAGGGTGGCAGGATGCCTACCACTACTACCACCCTTAGCCAGGGTGGCAGGATGCCTACCACTACTACCACCCTTAGCCAGGGGGCAGGATGCCTACCACTACTACCACCCTTAGCCAGGGGGCAGGATGCCCACCACTACTACCACCCTTAGCCAGGGGGGCTGGATGCCTACCACTACTACCACCCTTAGCCAGGGTGGCAGGATGCCTACCACTACTACCACCCTTAGCCAGGGGGGCAGGATGCCTACCACTACTACCACCCTCACCCAGGGGGGCTGGATGCCTACCACTACTACCACCCTTAGCCAGGGGGCAGGATGCCTACCACTACTACCACCCTCACCCAGGGGTGGCAGGATGCCTACCACTACTACCACCCTTAGCCAGGGTGGCAGGATGCCTACCACTACTACCACCCTTAGCCAGGGGGCAGGATGCCTACCACTACTACCACCCTTAGCCAGGGGGGCAGGATGCCCACCACTACTACCACCCTTAGCCAGGGGGGCTGGATGCCTACCACTACTACCACCCTTAGCCAGGGGGCAGGATGCCCACCACTACTACCACCCTCACCCAGGGGGGCTGGATGCCTACCACTACTACCACCCTCACCCAGGGGTGGCAGGATGCCTACCACTACTACCACCCTTAGCCAGGGTGGCAGGATGCCTACCACTACTACCACCCTTAGCCAGGGGGCAGGATGCCTACCACTACTACCACCCTTAGCCAGGGGGGCAGGATGCCCACCACTACTACCACCCTTAGCCAGGGGGGCTGGATGCCTACCACTACTACCACCCTTAGCCAGGGGGGCTGGATGCCTACCACTACTACCACCCCCACTCATAGGATGGACAATGCATGACACAACAAGCACACCACAACCTAGGGAATGCAAGATTAAGACATCCCCCCACCACCATGACAAGCGTGTGTAGGCTGTGTCAAATGCCTACAACACCGAACATGACTTTCAACATACAATGTGACCCCCTAGCACATGTGCCACACATATATGTGTGTGGCACCCACAATGCTAAGCAGCCCATGACCATTGTGGCAATGGGGCCTAAACCCCCATCATCACAGTGACCAAAAGGTAAGTGTGGGGTCCATAGCTGAAGCACATTTTGACCATTGTGGCAATGGGGTCCAAACCCCCATCATCACAGTGACCAAAAGGCAAGTGTGGGGTCCATAGCTGAAGCACATTTTGACCATTGTGGCAATGGGGTCCAAACCCCCATCATCACAGTGACCAAAAGGCAAGTGTGGGGTCCATAGCTGAAGCACATTTTGACCATTGTGGCAATGGGGTCTACACCCTCATCATCACAGTGACCAAAAGGTAATTGTTGACAAAGAAAGAGCTGCAACTGCCAAACTGCATGGATCATTCCTGCTCACAGAACCAAAAACTCATCTGTGGCAAAGTAGTGTATGTGTCCCATTGCAACATAAATTGGGGGAGCCAAATACTGCAGTGCAAATGAAACATTCCTTTGGCCATGTGCAGACAAACAACACCCATGGGGGCTGAGACCGTCAACAGTCATCAATGACACAATGACAGAAGTGACCATCAGAATGCAGAACCACATATTTGCACCAATGGGCACACAAATGCAGATACCCTGTGGAGACAGCAGATGTGAGGTGAACAGATACCATACCATGGCAGCAATGGGACACACAAACCATGATCACTGTGCTGACCGATGACCTAGGAGTCCCAGGGACAGCAGGGGAAACACACCAAACAACATACAGCCAATGGCACACCCAAGATATGCCAATGCAGTGGTGCAGATGCACAAACACAAACAGGCAGACCAACACTGTCATCATACACAGCAGGTGAGGGGTGGGGGTGCCAGTGTCCCCAGGCAACCACACAACACATGAGGAGAGCTGAATACCAATCATACAGATGTGCATACACTGCCACACTAAGGTAACTCATGGATCCAAATCCCCTATGTGGGCAAGCAGGCATTGTCAGGTGAGAGGGAGCACAAAACACACATGTCACACAGGCACGTAGGAACAACAACTGACACAGCAAGTCACAGACACACCACAGCACCACCCCCAGGGCCCCCACAATGTGGTGACCCTGGGCTGAATAAAAATACCACTGTGATGACAAAGCTAAATGTCGTTCACACTATGAACCACAGTCAGGTGTCCTGAGCAACAAACTACCATCACACCTACACAAGCACAAATCAATCAGCATGGCCAGTAAGCCAAGGCCAACATGGAGGCAGGGGCCTAGCCGGGCAACAACTCTCATCTGCACACACTCAACACCACACCCCTCGACCTCCAACAATGTGCAGCAGTGAAGTACACATGCACTGGTGACATTGCACATGCACCCATGACTATTCCAGGGTGGTGGGTGGGAACCAAGGTGTAGAAACACATCACACATGGACACTCAACAAGACTCCTGAATGTCTGACACACTGCACACTACGCTGTACATGGACATGACGGCAATACCACACCGACCAATGGGATCCCAGCCACAGTCACACACCAATGAAGAAGCCAAGGTCACCCACAACGAACACACATAGACAACTTCCAACATTGCAGCTCTGACCCTGAGGAGTGGCAGCAGTCACACACACAACATGTCACAATCACTGAAAGATAACACAAACTGGAAATCACATGACAGGGGCAAACAACAAGTGCCAAGGGGAAACCTGACTGTGACCCATCTGCGTCTGCACACAAACTCAGCCCTGACAGCAAACACACCTATGGGTGACACCCTGATGACCAGTAATGTGCCATGCACCCACATCACAGAGAACACAGGGAGAAGACTTTGGGGGAACATAGCTCAAGTCAGCAAGCATCACAAACAGGTACAACACTAGGGATCACAGCATGCGCAGATGAATGGAAGTGAACACACAGACATGCACATACAACACACACCTTGGGTGCAGGCAATGTCACACGTGTACACACTGCCATGAGGGGACTCCACTCCTGTGTGAGGAAAGCTGTGCCATATGTTGCCTCAGTAGGGCCCCATCATGTCAGCTGAGCACTTGGTCACACAATCAACAATTAGCACCAAATGAGGGCTCCCATCACATCAGCCTGGTCATGGATGTGCCAACGGAATCATCAGCACAGATCCAACACACTTGTATAGCAATGTTGCACTGACTACACGGATGAGTCCCTCCCCATTGATGCCCAAACCTGCATGTCCACTGGAGATGGCAACACGGTCAGGGAAGTAGACAAATGCAACGATGGCAGGCACAACAGATGTGCAGGGGTGGAAGCCACAGATATGAAATTGCCAATGTAAGTAGGAAACCCATTGCCAAATACTGAACACATGACACCCTCAGATGCTGCTATTGATGACATGGATACACCACATGATAGGACACATTCCCCCTGGACCACATGGGTTCCTGCACAGTAACACTTCATAATCATGAGACCAGATATCACCATCACTGCAGCAAGGGCATGGTTAGCTGCACCAACAACATGTACATCTGAAGCATGAGCACTAGAGAAAAGAAAGTTGCTTTATTCAGCATATGTGTTGAGGCCAAACGAAGTCCTGAAAAAAGAGCAAAGGCCAATGGCCAGTCCATTGTCAAAGTTCAAACAGGGTGACACTGGCAGATGTCACCCTACGCATGCCTGCACAATACCAGGGACAATCCACTAGGAGGGGCAACCGGGGGGCAGGCCAGGCACCGCAGGGACAGGATCAGGGCTCACCAGGGGGAGTCAGGGAAGGGGTGGTGGGTGCAGGAGAGCCACTGACAACTGCAGTGGAGGTGTCTGACATGGTGTGTGCCGGCACAACTGGGGGGCATGACACAGATGTCGTGGGTGCCGGCACAACTGCAGTGGACCCTGCAGATGGGGTGGACAGGTCCGCCACTGCAGTGCCCAAGTCAGACAGGGCGGTAGTGGACTCCACTGCAGTGCCTACCTCCAGGGGAGGAGAATGGGGAACAGGCAAGGTGGGTTGGACAGAGGGGGGGACACCCTCACCACATCAGTGGCACAGACAAGCGCAGCGGGGGTGTGGTGCTGGGAGAGCAAGTGGCAGGGGGAGAAGGCCGGAGCATCTTGGGGATGGTATATCTGTGGGTGGGGGAACCTGGGGCAGGGTGTGGTGGGGGCACCTGTGCAGTGGGGGCCTGAGGGATGGAGGACGGAGACCTTGTGCCTGAGCTGCAGGGTGGTGGCGGGGTCTTGCTCTTAGCACTCCGGGGGGACTTGCGGGTGGGGGCCTCAGTCCGTCTGCGCCTGGGGGAGGGTGTCCGGGGGCGAGGGCACTCTGCTCCGTGTGGGTGGGCTTCCTCTTCCCCCGGGATGCTGGAGCAGCTTCATCGGTGGGGAAGAGGCCGAGGTCACAGAGGAAGAGCTGCTGTGACTTTGGGGTTGCAGGTGAGGCAAGGGAGGGTGCTTTGGAGGGAGAGGGAACTGAGGACTGCGCAGTGCATGTGGATGCGTGTGTGTGTTCCAGGGCCCCATCCCCTGTGAGTCTGGCTTCAGTCCCCTGAATGTGCGTGCGTGTGCGTTTTGTCATTGGCGTGTGTGTCAGTGTGCTGGATGTGTGTGTGCTGGTGTGTGCCTGTGCCAGTGTGTGTGTGCCTGGGATGGGTAAGGTGCTGGGGAGTGTGGATGGAGCAGAGGCAGGAGGGGTGAGGGACCGTTTGAGGAGGGACACTGCTGCCGTCAGGGAGGAGTCCATGGACCTATTGCCCCTCTGTAGGTCAGACATGCCCGATGAGATGCCCTCCATGAACGACACCAGCTGAGTCAACAGCGCGGTGTGCGCATGGAGGACACTCAGCATGGCTGTCTGCCCTACATGGAGCTGGCGAAGGAGGTACACAGACTCCTCACTCAGGGCAGCAGGGGACACAGGGGCAGGGGGTGCGGTGCCTGGCCCAAAGGAGACACGCTCCCGGACATGGGAGCCTCCACGGACCTGGGGAATGGGAGCCGATGGGAGGGCGGTGGTGGTGCTGGTGGTGGCGGGGACAGCAACACTAGCTGGGGTGTGGTGGCTGCTGACACCCGCCTCCACAAGGGAGTCATCCTCCGAGTTGCTCTGGTCCTCAGCTGAGGTGGATGCTGCTGAGGACTCCTCGGTGTGGCTCCCCTCGCCCTCCGTGCCACTGGGTCCCTCCGACCACTCCTCGGCTGCTGACCCAGTCTGGCTCTCCGGCTCCTCCTGGTCCGTGGAGCTGTCCCCTTCCGTGGCCGTGGATGTATCTGCAAACAATGGGGAAACAGACAGACATCAGTCACCTGCACCAAACGCACACACCACTGTGAGCACAGCACATTACAGAGCAAGCCCTGGCATCATTAGTTGTACATTGCTAAAAGTGCCCTAATTGAACAGGAGAAGTCAATTGTCAGTCTGATGCCAAGCATGGCACTCACATCCCACATGGCCTTGCACCCATCTGTCTGGTGTCTGTTGGATTGCAACACCCCAGTGTTGACACATGCACCAAGTACACAGTAGTTGGACAGTGCAGAGGACACGGTGTGGACACATCACAGCTCTTGCCACTGAGTCAGTACAGGTTTACGGATGTAAGGGATGCCCAGAGTCAAATAGGAAATGCATGTGATGCATTCCAGCGACAGACACCATGATGCACCCATGTCCTGATAGCCAGCGCCACTATGGTGTGCATGTAGCACATGTCACTCCCCTGCAGGATCACCAATCAGTAGACACATGCCATGGCGGAGGCATGACTGCAAAGTCATACATCACTGTCTCAGTGATGTATGACTTTGCAACCAGATCAACAACACTCTGCACTGTGTCACAATAGTAGGTCATGGGGAATGCAAGTCCTGGAGCTGCACAAGTGCACATGTACATCCCCCCACAACACATCCTCTTAACCCTCATCTGTCCAGGTCATACCTATTGGACATATGGGAGACCTGTGACACTACCCTCTGAACCTGAGCCCCTCACACTCTGCTGTGCATGGGGAACAGCTGCCTGAACTTCACATTTACATGCCCCAGTCTGCATGGGCAGCTGATCAGACACCTATGTGTCACACAAGTATCGTCTCCTATGGTCACATCTCCAGTGGCATGCTGAGCCCCTACCAAGAAACTCCACAGCAGTCCTGGCGACTAATCCACAGCACACTGACACAGAGGCAGACACCTGAGGGGTCAAAACACTGTGCACAATGTGTCCTCTGATACACGGGAGTGGGAGTACAGAGTGTATTGTATGGCCTGGAGTAGGCATGACTGTCCAGCCCCACATGAATGAGGGATGAGCCCTGGACTGTAGGCAGCTGGCTAAGTATGTGTGACACACGTCATATACATACTCCTGGGGCCCAAACATTGTTCCCACCCGCAGCATGGGTGTGTGCCAGGTACCCCAGCCACATGTGGTGGATCAGCTCAGCAATTGGACCACAGATCAAAGTAACACGCTGAATACATGTCAGAATACAGGCATTGTGTAAGCAATGGACCCACCCATGATGCCCACCACAGAGTCAGGGAAACAGATGCTGTCTCCCACCTTGAGTCAAGCAAACTGCAAGGACACAGTCCTAAGTGACAGAATTCCCTGCATGTAAGGGCCACACCTGGGTATCAGATGAGGAGTGGGCAGTGCACAATAGAGGGACATGGCTCCTGGACAACATGACTGCTGTACTGTGGCAGTTCAACCTGGCCCGAGGAGGGCACATAACATGTTAGACAGAGTACACAGTGCAGTCTTTGACTCACCCCCTCCTTGCTGCTCTCTGGCCTTCAGCTGCCCATCCAGGTCTGGAAAGACCACCGCCAGGATCCTGAGCATGTGGGGGGTCAGGGTCCGTGTTCCGCCCCTCCTGCGAGGAGGCGACAGCTTCAGCTGGACCCGTGCAATCCTCCGGGTCCAGCCCCGAAGGTCCTGCCACCTCTTTTGGCAGTTGCGGATCCGGCGCTTGTAGACCCCCACGGACCGGACAGCCCGGACGATGTCCTTCCATATCTCATGCTTCCGATGGGCAGAAGCCTGTCAGGATGACAAAGTGATAAGGCCATTACTACACATGCAACATATCCGTGCATGACACAGTTGCATATACATGTCGCAATCACAGGGGCACATGGTGTACCCAGGCAGTGCACGGCTGCCCATGGACAGTTTTCCAGAAGTCACTACATGGTATCATAGCATGGGGAGTAAAACCCTGTTCAGAAGCACTGTCACTGCACCATACCTGTCCAGTGCAAGTCACTACACACTATGGGGGGTGACAACTACTCAGTGAGCCTGCTAGCCAGTGGTGTGCTGACTCTCAGCCTTGCTAGTCAGACAAAATGCACATTCAGAAAGGCAGTGCACAGAACACTCACCTGCTCCCCTGGTGTCCCATACAGCTTGCTGTACTGTGGAAGTAGGCTGTCCAGCAGGGCCTGGTTCTCTTCAAGGCTGAAGGCTGGGGCTCTCTCCACAGTACGTGCCATTGCAGGGTCCAGAGGGGCAGAGACAGCAGCAGTGCAGTGGCAGATGTCGTCCTGGAGCATGTAGTGCAGGCAAGTGGGCTCTCAGGGGAACATGCAGCAATATATATGTGCTGGAGAGGCAGATACTGTCCCTTGTGTCCAAAGTGATAGGTCCAAGTCGTTTGCATCTTCTGAATCTGGCCAATCCATGGAATAGCAGCACCAAAACACGCCCACAGCATCCTTCAAAATTTCAACTTCATGACATACATGATTTTGCAACATTGTTGTGGGTGACCAACTGATTTTCCAGCAACCGACTCGTTCGAATATTCGAAAACGCGTCCGTTGCCAGGCAAGCCCATTGTCAATGGGTGCGCACCGATCGGTCCATTGAGGTACAACGCGCACAGGGGTACAACGCGTACCCGCACACATTGAATGCAATGGGCCGGCCGGAGGCACCGATCGGTCCATTGCAGTACAACGCGCACAGGGGTACAACGCGTACCCGCACACATTGAAAGCAATGGGCCGGCCGGAGGCACCGATCGGTCCATTGCAGTACAACGCGCACAGGGGTACAACGCGTACCCGCACACATTGAATGCAATGGGCCGGCCGGAGGCACCGATCGGTCCATTGCAGTACAACGCGCACAGGGGTACAACGCGTACCCGCACACATTGAATGCAATGGGCCGGCCGGAGGCACCGGTCGGTCCATTGCAGTACAACGCGCACAGGGGTACAACGCGTACCCGCACACATTGAATGCAATGGGCCGGCCGGAGGCACCGATCGGTCCATTGCAGTACAACGCGCACAGGGGTACAACGCGTACCCGCACACATTGAAAGCAATGGGCCGGCCGGAGGCACCGGTCGGTCCATTGCAGTACAACGCGCACAGGGGTACAACGCGTACCCGCACACATTGAATGCAATGGGCCGGCCGGAGGCACCGATCGGTCCATTGCAGTACAACGCGCACAGGGGTACAACGCGTACCCGCACACATTGAATGCAATGGGCCGGCCGGAGGCACCGATCGGTCCATTGCAGTACAACGCGCACAGGGGTACAACGCGTACCCGCACACATTGAATGCAATGGGCCGGCCGGAGGCACCGATCGGTCCATTGCAGTACAACGCGCACAGGGGTACAACGCGTACCCGCACACATTGAAAGCAATGGGCCGGCCGGAGGCACCGGTCGGTCCATTGCTGTTCAACGCATCACTGTACATGTGACTGGCATATGTCAGCATGCCTGTCTCAGATGGACATATGCCAGCCACAGATAGCTCCCAGGGAGTGAGGGGCACACCTACATCACGACAGCCTGTCCAAACCTTATCATAAGGCATGTAAGGCTGCATTTCCTATTGTGTGTATGTTGGTGTACATGTTGTCCTGTGGGTGTCACCTGTGGGCAGCCACCCCCAGGCTGTGCACGTGTTAATGGGGACAGGATCCTGGGTGTTACGTGTACGTGACCACTGTGATGTGCAACTGTTCATATCTGTGCATGTGCCATGGTCACATTTCACAGTGGTGTTTGTGTATGTCATGTCACATACCCCGTGAGTCCCATGTGGGACGGTATGTTTGAGCCAGGGTGTCCCAGTGGCACAATAGTGATGGCCCTCCACAGTCTTTGTGCATGTAGTGTTTACAATGTCTCTGATTTCATGTGCACAATGGGAGACAGTCTCCACATCCACGTTGTGTGTGCATGGACTCTGATGTTGTGCGTGTGTGTCACAGACGTCCATGGCTCTCCTGCCATGGCAAGTGTAGCCACTACCTGTGGGGGTCATGTTTGTTTTGTTGTGGTGTACACATGATACTCCAGGTGATGCCAGTGTCCATGTGGCATTACAGGGTCCCTGGGAATGTGCCTGTCGTTGAGCTGTGGTGCCTGGGGCACATCTGTCCTCACATGTCACTGGGGGGTGACTGTGACACAGCATCATGATATCCAATGGGCCAACCTGGGACAAATTGATGCCACCTGTAGGACCGTGTTGACAGATGTTGGCCATGTATGTACCATACATGTCGTTCCGGTACTGCACACTTCATGTAGTTGTGCCTCATGATGATGTATGTTGGGATCTTGAGTGTGTTCAATGCCGCATATGTGGGGTGACTGACGATCTTGCTTACTTCTCCTCTGCACTGCAGGGCTCCTGCTGTCCATCGGCCATTCCCAGACCTGGCAACGATGGTGGAACGGGACAGCATCCGACGGTACCGCTTCACCAGGCAGCTGATTGAGGATTTGGCAGTGCAGTTGTCCCCACATTTGCAGCCTGGCCGGCCGTATCCTACAGCGCTGACCCCCAAGGTGAAGGTGATGGCAGCCCTACACTTCTTTGCCACCGGTACCTTCCAACATACTGTGGCGTCTGCTGGTGGGATGTCACAGACCATGTTCAGCCGTGTGCTCCGCGATTTCTTGGCGGCAATGTTGCTCTTCCTGAACCGGTACATCTATTTCCCTAGACTGCGACGACTCACTGACGTGAAGAGTGACTTTTATGCCCTGGGGAGGATGCCGCATGTCATTGGCTCCATTGATGGGACACATGTGGCTTTGGTACCACCACAGGCCCAGGAGCAGGCCTACAGGAACCGCAAGCACTACCACTCGGTCAATGCACTGGTGGTGTGTCTTGCAGACATGACCATCACACACGTGTGTGCCCGTTTCCCTGGTTCAGCACACGATGCCTTTGTGATGAGGAGTAGTCGCATCCCCAGGTTGATGGCACAGATGCAGAACCAGCGTGCCTGGCTTGTCGGTGTGTACTGACTTTGTGCCATTGTGTGTGATCTGATCTGTAGTATTCCGCCCACTTTTCCAAGTCAGCTGATGTGCACTTGTCTGTCCGTAGGTGACTCGGGATACCCCAACATGCCGTGGTTGCTGACACCCCTCAGGAACCCTGTGACACCTGCCCAGATGCGCTACAATGAGGCACATGGTCGGACCAGGAGAGTGATTGAGCGGACCTTTGGTCTCCTGAAGAGCCGCTTCCGCTGCCTGGACAAGACCGGAGGGTCCCTCCCATATGCCCCTGCGAAAGTGTGCAAGATTATCATCGTCTGCTGCATGCTCCACAACCTGGCAGTGCGGAAGGAGTTGCCTCTCATCCAGGATGACGATGACCAACATCCGCCACCTGTGGAGGATCCTGGCCTGGACCACGATGCCAGTGACGATGATGATGATGATGGTGATGGTGATGTCCGCACACAGCTCATCACCAACTTCTTTAGCTGAATGTGAGTATCCTGAGGTGTCATGTGAATGATGTGAGTTGGCATGATGTGTGGGTGGTGCTCTGGTGCTGTTGGAGTGTGTCCATGGGCTACTTGACTGGATGTGTGTTGCGATGTGTGGTGACAGGTGGGCTGTACTCCCCAACAGTGTTGACATGCTAACTTGGTTCTGGGTGGGTATCTTGTAACATGTATTGTGCATGAGTTTTGCTGTTCTGTCCTGTACTCCATTGCTTTTGACTGTGTGTCATTTCTGTCCTTCACAGGGTACTTTCAGATTCGTTTGGTCAACTGTGTCCACCGACAACGTGATTGCACATCCAGGCTGGTAGCTGTTGTGTCCCTACAGGTGATGTGCGCCACACCCATGGACTTCCTTCTGTCTACAGTTGTTGACTGTGTGCCCGCTACCAGGTGGGGTTACCTTGCATCTGTAGTGGTTACGGCATGTTGCTACTGTGTAATAAACCTGTGCTTCACTTAGTGATGTGCGTTGTCTGTGGTCACACATTTGACTGCCATTTGCTTACTGCACCTGTGGGCTACTTGACTACAACTGGGAATGGGTGTGGTGTCTGTGCATTGCACCGTCTTCCCTGGCAACATCAGTGTAGGCAATGAGTCAGATGGCCTAGGTGTGTATGTGTTGTGTAGCCCTGGTGGTGTGTCTCCCTCATATGTGTCACGTTGCCTGTACTCACATGCCTGTGTTGTCCTTGCTGTTGCAGTTCGCATACACAGTGTAATTTTGTTGTTCATCATCCCCATAACAGTACCCACGTTGGAATCACGACAGAGGCAAGTATGGTGTATTATTGTGTTTATTGTGATACATCTGTGATAATAGTGCATAGGATGGATTGTGCTGTACATGAATCTTGCAATCCCAAGTTCCTAGATGAATAGAAAGTCCAGGTAGACAGGATCCCCAGTATCGGGGCCACAGTTGTCTGACACATTGTTCCAACTTGTACTCCCCATGCAATGTGTGGGAGTAGTGTTGCCATCAACAGGGTGAACAGTCTGTGCACAAAGGCGAAAATCCAGAACAGGTTCAGGCTTCCTGGGAGTTGCGCTTGGCCATCAGCCTCTCACTTTCCCCTCCTCGGACGACCCCTCTTCTTGGGGGGGGGCCCTCAAGTGCAGGCTGCTGCGGTGCAGGGGACTCTCCGCCAGAGTCCTCCTCCCTCCCTGTGGCAGTTGCAGTTTGTTCGGTACCAGATGTTGTTGGCACACAGGGAGGTGTGGACTGGTTGCTGTTCATCTGGCGGAGGCATTGTAAAATGTCCCTGTGCACCGCCGTCATCTCATGTAGTACATCCCACTTGGACTCCACGCGGGTCATGTGGGAGTCCACACGTGACATGTGGGAGTCCACACGTGACATGTGTGACTCCACATGGGACATGTGGGAGTCCAAGCGGGCATGATGGGCAGCCTGCTGCTGTTTGATGTCTCTGAGGAGCCCCACTACCTGGCTGAGCTCTCCGGTGCTGGACTGGTACGCATCAGCTATGCGTACCAGTTGTGGGTCTTCATGCACACCAGCAACGTCTGCAAGCAGCGACCTCTGTCTCCCACCCCTCCCACCACCCCTGCTGACATGTGCAGTGTGTGCAGTTGCACGCACAGATAACCCTGGTCCACCTTGGGGGTTGGTGGTGGTGGTGGTGTCCATGGCCCCAGGTTGGTCCAGGGTCACTGCGCTGGTGTTGTTCCTTATTCTGTCCATGTCGGCAGGGATGGTATTCGTGGTGACAGTCGTTGGAGGGGTGGGTGCAGGGGGTGCAGCTGGTGGACCTGCTGGTGCTGCAGCTGGTGGTCCTGCTGGTGCAGCATGTTGACTTGCACCGGATGTGCCAGGTTGTTCTTCATCGTCCGAGGAGGACAGAGGCTGTACGACGCCAGTGAGCTCGGCATCCTCTTGAGCCTGGGACTGGGACTCCTCAGCGTCTGCTGCTGTGTCCCTATCATCACCTGTTTTTGGGAGACACAAACAATGTATGTCATGTTTCTGCAGGCATCAGTGGTTGACACACCTGACAGTTGTGACTGTGCCTCGGGGTGCGGGCCTGTACATTGTATTGTCCTAAGTCGTCACAGTCAGGGGTTGATATTGGTGTGGCACATTGTCCTGCATTATTTGGGCATTTCTATGTATTCTCTGGGGTGTGAACATGGTCTGCATTGATTGTGTTTGGTTGACAGCCAGACCTCCTTCCCACCCACCCACCCACCCAGTCAGTTATCCCACCATGGAACGTGCTTGCATTGCAGGGAGTGTAAGTTGTCTCTCAGGATGTCAGTCAGAGGTGTCCTGCTGTTTGTTGGTGCACAGTTGGCAGCAGGGCCTTGTGCTCCCCGCAGCAGTAGCCAGTGTCAGCCATCTTGTGAGTCCTTCTCCACTCCCTGTGATGTGAGCATGGTTCAGGGTGGTGTTGATGGGCCAGTTGTGAGGCTGAGCAATGTCTGTGACTACGACTCCCATCATGCTATTGCCTCCACCCCCTTCCCAGCATGCCCATGCTTCCTTCCTTTTGACTCTGCTTCCCTGTGGGGTGGGCTGGCTGTGCTGACAGGATGGCTGGGAGTGTTGTCCTGGCAGTTGTTTGGCTAAGAGTCCCAAGAGTGTCCCTGTGCTTCACACAACATAACCCAGGGTGGTGGTGCTTTGTGGGATCTTGTGTTAGGATGGAGGGCATTGCATTCTACCAGGTGGGTACTGTGGAGTTTGTGTTGGGGGGGGGGTGTGAGGGGAGGTGCTGGTGACTATGGTCAGTGCTGCAAGTCCCCCTTCCCACCCAGCCAGCCGGATATCCCACCATGGAACGTGCTTGCATTGCAGGGAGTGTAAGTTGTCTCTCAGGATGTCAGTCAGTGGTGTCCTGCTGTTTGTTGGTGCACAGTTGGCAGCAGGGCCTTGTGCTCCCCACAGCAGTAGCCAGTGTCAGCCATCTTGTGAGTCCTTCTCCACTCCCTGTGATGTGAGCATGGTTCAGGGTGGTGTTGATGGGCCAGTTGTGAGGCTGAGCAATGTCTGTGACTACGACTCCCATCATGCTATTGCCTCCACCCCCCTTCCCAGCATGCCCATGCTTCCTTCCTTTTGACTCTGCTTCCCTGTGGGGTGGGCTGGCTGTGCTGACAGGATGGCTGGGAGTGTTGTCCTGGCAGTTGTTTGGCTAAGAGTCCCAGAGTGTCCCTGTGCTTCACACAACATAACCCCGGGTGGTGGTGCTTTGTGGGATCTTGTGTTAGGATGGAGGGCATTGCATTCTACCAGGTGGGTACTGTGGAGTTTGTGTTGGGGGGGGGGGGGTGTGAGGGGAGGTGCTGGTGACTATGGTCAGTGCTGCAAGTCCCCCTTCCCACCCAGCCAGCCGGATATCCCACCATGGAACGTGCTTGCATTGCAGGGAGTGGAAGTTGTCTCTCAGGATGTCAGTCAGTGGTGTCCTGCTGTTGGTTGATGTGCAGTTCCCAGCAGGGCCTTGTGCTCCCCACGAGCAGCAGCAACAGTGTCAGACATCTTTGATGAGGCCTTCTCCACTCTCTGTGGGATGTAGCATGCGTGCAGTGTGAGCTTGCTGGGCCATGTGGTGGGGGGATGCAGATGCTGTGACTGCGACTCCCATCATGCTATTGCCTCCACCCCCTTCCCAGCATGCCCATGCTTCCTTCCTTTTGACTCTGCTTCCCTGTGGGGTGGGCTGGCTGTGCTGACAGGATGGCTGGGAGTGTTGTCCTGGCAGTTGTTTGGCTAAGAGTCCCAAGAGTGTCCCTGTGCTTCACACAACATAACCCAGGGTGGTGGTGCTTTGTGGGATCTTGTGTTAGGATGGAGGGCATTGCATTCTACCAGGTGGGTACTGTGGAGTTTGTGTTGGGGGGGGGGGGGGGGTGAGGGGAGGTGCTGGTGACTATGGTCAGTGCTGCAAGTCCCCCTTCCCACCCAGCCAGCCGGATATCCCACCATGGAACGTGCTTGCATTGCAGGGAGTGTAAGTTGTCTCTCAGGATGTCAGTCAGTGGTGTCCTGCTGTTTGTTGGTGCACAGTTGGCAGCAGGGCCTTGTGCTCCCCACAGCAGTAGCCAGTGTCAGCCATCTTGTGAGTCCTTCTCCACTCCCTGTGATGTGAGCATGGTTCAGGGTGGTGTTGATGGGCCAGTTGTGAGGCTGAGCAATGTCTGTGACTACGACTCCCATCATGCTATTGCCTCCACCCCCTTCCCAGCATGCCCATGCTTCCTTCCTTTTGACTCTGCTTCCCTGTGGGTGGGCTGGCTGTGCTGACAGGATGGCTGGGAGTGTTGTCCTGGCAGTTGTTTGGCTAAGAGTCCCAAGAGTGTCCCTGTGCTTCACACAACATAACCCAGGGTGGTGGTGCTTTGTGGGATCTTGTGTTAGGATGGAGGGCATTGCATTCTACCAGGTGGGTACTGTGGAGTTTGTGTTGGGGGGGGGTGTGAGGGGAGGTGCTGGTGACTATGGTCAGTGCTGCAAGTCCCC